>JARHVA010001038.1:600000-1017500 GCA_037957365.1 Torreya grandis | reverse complement strand
TATTGTCCAACTTTCTCACCTCTATGTAAGGTAGGCTTCATTTTGTAGGTCATAAGTTATATGCAATCAGCTTTTGGGAAAATAATTATTTGTGAATATGTGTCTTTCCTTTTAATTTATCTCTTTAGTCCCTAACCTTCCTATGAAACACTCATGTAAGAGAGCTCAATTTAGGAGTTTTGTGAGCATATCAATTCTTTTGAAGTATCATTGTGTAAACTTCAAGATTGTGAGGGAGCTATATATTCTGATGCATACCTCTTTTTCTTTCAATCCTTTGATTTATGTTCTCTTTTTCCCTTTTCCTTAAAGTTTCAGTAGTGTTAGTGTTAGTGTTAGTTTAGGTGATTCATTAGGGGGTACATCCATTTATAAATGTTAACTCCAACCATAGGTCACCCACAACCTTGGAGTGATCCCATTGTATTAGTTGGAGGGAGAAGTCTTGAAACCATTCTCTAAGGGGTGTAACTCTAGACTAATAATAATACCCAAGAGTAATATAATTACACTCATATCCATATGAAATAATAATATGATTATTACCATGTTTATTTATACTTGTATTTTCATCATTAGTTTTCTCATTATCATAGTTATAAGAAAAAGAAGAGGTGTTAGCACATTTATGGTCTTCCATAAGATCTTCATATGTAATGCATTGATCATTAGTAATAATAAATATATAATCCAAAGGGTGGGGCTTTATGGGGCCTTGTGTAATAAAATCCATGGTATCTTTAATTTTTCACACAATCATAAAGAGTGCAAGAAAAATAAAGAAGCCTAATCAATTATATGCAATGCATTATGGGGATTCATGGGGTTTTGGCAATGATGTCTTTAATATTAATATGTAATTCATTGATCATTATTAATATTAAATATATAATCCAAATGGTGGAGCTTTGTGGGGCCTTATGCAAGAAAATCCATGAAATATATTTGCCTAGAGAAAATATATAAATCATCATTCCTTAAGTGATGCATAAGTAAGAAATCATATCTGAAAAATAAATAAAGAAACCTAAAATAAAATTTTGATGGAGCAAAAACCATATATGTAAATTAGGGTTTGGTTAAACAAATAGAGGACCAGTTCACCAAAAAAAATTATGTTATTTACGGTTCTACACAAACACACTTAAGCAAATAAAAATGTTTGAAAGGATTAAGATTATATTCAAATTTGCATTAAAATGTAGACAATAATACAAATTTACTTAATTTAGAATGTATAACAAATACAATTAAATACATTGCAACCAAGAGATACATAGGTCACATCTTGTTCAAAGTTTGGATTTGGGATGTGACAAAGATCTAGACTCATCTTAGGGAATTAATTAGGCTCTAAGATCTACTCACTCTACATTTTGGCTATTTTTGACTACATGACACTTAAATTTACCATAGACAATTAGATCGATGTAGATGTCCAAATTTGATGTAGGTGTCCAGCCCAAAGTATGCACTGAAGTGGATCAAAAATTCAATTAGACTATGTGCTTATTTGGTACATCAAAATATGTTTATCTATGCATAATATCTAGCTAATAATTAAAACCCTAATCCTCTTGAATTTTGAAATCTTGTAACTATTTTCACTTAGATATTTTACTTGTTAATTTAATTAATTGATCCAATGGAAACAATGGGATAATCTCCAAGATGTGGGACCTTGGATCCTTGGGATAAACCTCTAGAGAAGGCCAGATCCTACCTAAACTAGATGCCCCTAATTTAAGATCAATTACAGGCCTAAAACTATGTTAAAGATACCTATATATAACTAATACCATGTGTTTAACATGGAAAAGGGAAGAGGAATTGAATTGAAACTTAAATGTAATGCACCAATAGTCTAGAGAGCTTGGCATCTTGCTTGGAACAACACAAGAAATCCTCAAAATTGACAATATCTTGCATAATTCCTATAAAACCTAAAACTCTCTCAACACTTGTATAAGTAATCTTCTTTGAGGTAGAGGTATATAAATCATATAACTTGAAAATAATGGTGTAAAAGTGATATGAGAGAAACAAGAGCGATTGAAACAACATAAATGAAGATCAACAATTTACACAATACTCAAAAAAATTGACAACATAGAAAGGGAAAAATATCAATTTTTTTTAGATGTCAGCCTTCAAGCCAGCATTACAAGTCTCTAAAAGAGTATATTTTTATCATACCCAAGCGGAGGGATCATGAACAAGGAATTTTCAGCCCTACATATAATAAAATGACATGAGAGGGTATAAAATATCACAAGAAGATCTCATAAAAATTTTTATTACATCATGATCTAGACCATATCATAAAATAAGGAAATAGAGGCACTAAGCCTCCTCTAATGCAATAGGCCTCTTAATGATGATCTCTCATGGAATATGGGAATAGTAGTAGAGGTGATGACCTTGTTTATTATTTCTTAACCTTTATAAGGCTTATGCATGCATGGTTTGGTCAAATGGTCTTCAATTCTACTCTATCTGTTGAAAACATGGCTCTCATGCCTTAATCAAGCACCAACTTGCCCATTATAAGCCTTGAGTTTACTTTCTATGATCACCACTCCATGGAGGGAGTTACACATGTTTCTAGAGCTAGTTTTCAAATGTCTCCATGCCCACATCTTGTTCATTATGACCACTAAATTCACCCATGGTCATGGTAGAAACATTGTATAAGCATGGGCTACTTGAAAAAAACTTTTAATTTCATGTGAAGGTCTCATGGAAGGCAAAGAAACCTACAATTGCATGCTTTAGGTCTTCATATTGTCTTATATTTCACATTAAAAACCTATAATCAACCCTTTACAACCTTAATATATTTAATTTTTAAGCCTCATAGGTGGTTTTTAGGATTTCACATCCTTACTTTCCACACTTTTTCTTCATATAACCTTCCAAAACTTGCCAAGAACCTTGAAACTTCTTCAAATCTATCAAATAGGCCTAAAAGTGAGTTTTTTTGGGTTAAAAACTTCTTATCATAACATTATGTCTTTGAATAAAATGATTTTACAAACTTGCAACTATAGGAACTTTCCTAATCTTGAGACTCTTCTTGAGAGCTTCAACATTGTTCCAAATCCTGCCTACAACCAACTATATATGGCCTGAAATTTTATTATTTTTCTTGCTTGAAAGAAGTCATAGAACCTTGAAATGTGAGGTGTAGACTAGTAAATTTAATATTTAAAGAGATTTGACCATGTATTAGTCTTCTAGGATCCCTAAAATCCTCATGTAATATACCACTATGGACCTATAGATGAGCCCTTTCCATGCCTGGCATTCATTCTTATTCTATATCATGAAGATCTTACTCAAGATTTATAACTAGCTTATAAGAATCTTTACATCTAATGGAGATCCTCCTCAATATTTGTAGACCTGAAAGTGAGTATCGAGGATCTTTGAGAACATTGATGAGCTTTGATCACTTCAAGAGACTTCTTGTAACTTTATAAGTTTACTCAATTCTTGAATAAGTTGGTTAGAATGATCTAGGATCTTGAAACTCATGAGAACATTGTGTTATGGTCCTGAAGACCATTATCACATCAAAGAAAATTTGAAGAATCTATTTCAGGCCTTTTAGTGCCTAGATCATGTTTAGTTCCTCTAAAAACCTTAGTATAAATTCCTTACAGATCTTGAGATTATTAAAATCTACCTTGGTGATTTTAGGATCCTATGTTTCTTGTTTGCAGACCTACGTGAAGGTTTTGGATACCATACACTTTTATCACTTCATGAAATCCTTCTTAAAAATATGCATGCCTGCATTTTTATTCTTCCAACCTAGATACCTAAGGGTATCTGAAACCTATGATACTCTCATGAAGCCTTGTATCTATTCTTGAAGGCTCATAGGAACCTTTAATACATGTTCCTTTCTTTAGATAACCATTAAGATATCCTCCTCATTTACCATAAAGATCATGTTTGAAACCATGATTGAAACCTATATGAAAATATGTCCTATAATTTATTAAACACTTGAGCTCATTAAACATGATGCATGCATATGGATGAATGATTTGATATTATATTCACCATTATCCCTATGAAAATATATTAATAGACTCACCAAATACACTATAAGTGTTTTTAGACATGTAGGAGGCTTGGAGAGTGATAGAAAGGGTGTTTGATATTGTAGGAAGGTCTATAGATTGAGTTTTTAGAATAAATTTATTTATAGAATCCAAATCAATTTAAAACCACTTTTAAAACATGCTCATACACATGTTTACTATAGAGTAAAAAATACTCTACGTTTCATTCCATTTTTCAGTTACACACTGCAAAATTTTGTTCCCACATACTTTGGTCTGAAACAGTGAAGTTTTAAAATAGACCATGGGCTCTAATTTCCATTTGATTTATTTTTCTCTAAAGTGTTGAACTCAGGTGGAAGCTGCCAAGTGTCATTTTTTGAGGCACTTTTCATAATATAAATAAGGCTACAAAATGTGCCACATATCTCATAGCAACTACACAAAATGTGACAAGTGTCGACATCTGTGTTTCATATCAGCACCCGCATTTCAAATCTCTTTTGAGCAGAATATTTCAACAAGCTAAGTATCAAGATCAGGCAGAAAGTGCCAAGTGACAATTGCAAAGGGTTTTGCCAAGTATCCCAGTTGAAGAGAGCGGAATCCACCACGTGTTAAGATCTGAATTATCTTTATTTATTTTCACGAATATAGCAAAGACTGTGGTGGGTCTCAGGTTTGGTTTCTAAAGCAAGCGAAAGCCACTAGGTGTCACTTTCCATGTAAATATGAAATGAGGCCCAATTATTCTATAATATAAATAGAGTAAAGTGGAGACCAGCACGTGTCACCTTCCGTAGGTTTCTCAAAAGGTAGCTAAAAGCAATGGAGATTGCCACATATCCCTAGTTAAGTAAAGCAGAGATTTCCACATGTCCTTTGATGAAGCAGCAGAGATCACCACCTGTCCCTATGCTCCTTTTCAAGTTGCTCAGGCAAGAAATGTTATGGGTCTTATTTCTATTAAAATGTCAAAGAAGCGGATTGCGACAAGTATCAAAGGTGGAACGTTCCTGAGCAAAGATATAATAAGAGTATAGGTAAAGCGTAAAGTGCCGCGTGTCTTTGATAAGTGTTACTAAACATGCCAAGTGTCATTCTCCAGTAATAAGAAGGTTTTCAAGGAATTGGCTAAGTGTCCTCTTCCGTTGAATAGAAGGAAGCATCTTGCGATCTATTTTATCCAATGAACTATCGAAAGACAGAGTGTTTCAGAATCTGAGAAATATCTTCTGTTAGACACTTCCAAGTCGGTTAGATTTTAGTTGGGCCATTAGATTGAGAACAAGCAGACAATCCAGAGTGAATCCAAGGATATAAATAAGGGTGCAGAGATCACTAGAAGGATTATCATCATCAGATACCAAAGAGAATTTTTTGAAAGAATTATTGTCAAGAGTTTAGAATTTCTAGAGCTGTGACTAGGAATATCATTTGCCTCTGTTCCATTTTCCTAAGTTGGAAATTTTATGTAATTGTGCATGTTTTTGTGCCTTTTATGTGACTAGAGAATTAATAAGAAGATTGAATCCTGTGCCTTTGTTGATATTTTTTGTGTCATTGCAAAAATAGTCTAGGCTATGTTGTTAAGAGTTTTAGACTTTCTAGATCTGTGATTAGGAATTTCATTTGCCTTTGTTCCATTTTCTTGAGTTGGAAAGTTCATATAAATGTGTGTGTTTATGTGCCTCTTATGTGACTGGAGAATTCAAATAAGAAGATTGAAACCTGTGCCGTTGTTGATATTTTTTGTATCACTGTAAAAGCAGTCTATGTTGTGAGCCTCTGTTTCTATTGTTTCCATCTTTTACATTGATCATGCACTTGTTTGCTCTTAAATGTAATTGAATCTTACATATAGTCTCATTGTACTCAGGATTAAGGTTGAATTACATTTAGGCACATCACCATAGTTAGATTTTCTTTCTTGCATTTGTGTTTTTGTTAAAATTCCTATCCCTTTTCCCAGTATACACTTGATATAAAGAAGAGACTAGCTTCTTAAAAATATGGAGGTTGTTTCAAGTCGCAAGTCCCACATCTTGAAACTTTCCATTGTTGGTGTTAGAAACAAGCACAATTTTAACCATCAACAGTTTTTGGCATGCCTGGTGGGACAAATCTTGAATTTCTTTCAAGATCATATGAACCAGAGAGCTACAAGGAGTTAGAGCTGTGGACCAGTAACTAGATCACAATCTGCTATAAATCCAATTATTCTTTTGCCACCTTTGGTAACTAGTCCAAGAAGAAGAGTCAGCCAGTTTATACCAATAACAAGAGCAAATATGGGAGCCCCTTTACCCCTAAGAAATTATGCAAGTTGGAACACTAGTAGTCCATTGATTCTCCCAATACCACCAGCCACTTGGGACCCTATCCCAGTGAATGCCTTGAAAGCTCTACCCAAATTTAGTGGGCAAGACTTTAAAACACCTAAAGAACATCTGCAAGATGTATCAGATGTCTGTGTTATACATGTTATCACGTAGCAAAATGTGGCCATAAGATTATTAGTAGCTTCTTTTAAATGGAAAGCTCTAGAATGGTACTAGTCCCTGACCCCAAATACCATCTCGACATGGGATCAGCTCGGAGATATTTTCTTTGAAATATTCGAAGAGAAGGGTGATAAGTCTTCTTTGTTACAGCAATTGATTACCATCCAAAGGGCACCACAAGAAGCAATGACTAACTTCAATTCTAGATTTCAAAAGACTTGGGAAAGAATCCCTACTACAGCTAGACCATTACTAAGTATGGCCATAGTGTTTGATCTTAAGGCTTTGAATTCAGATATATCTGTTATGATTTAGTCACTTAGAGGACACACTTTGCTAGAGGCTTATGACTATGCGGTCAGAGCTGAGAATAATTTAATAGATGATGGAAAGTTACCCCCAAGGCCTCCCACACCCATGTTCCCAAAAATATCCTTACCATTACCTCAAGAAGCCCCTAAATCTATAACCCCACTTATGTCTATGTACACATATCCTCAACCACCTGCTAAATAAATTGTTCCCGCTCAATCATATGAGCTTGATGATATCAAGAATATATTGAGGACATTTTTTAATGAGCTGATTAATATAAAAAGACAGTAGAATACTTTCCCTAGGCCTCCATATCAAGGCTATCAAGGAAATAGATTTTCATCTCAGCCAAACCAATACCAGGGTCCTCCGAGGCAAAATAACCCTCAGCCAGCAAACCAATTAGTTGCAGTACCCACACCCTCACAGACTATTCCTTCCAATTCAAATAGGGAGATTGTTCCAAGGCAAAATAACTATGCAGATAACACTAATGCCTAGTGTTTTCCTTGCAATAATGCTCATATGCCTAGAGATTGTCCCATGGGTAATCTACAACAAAAGGTGGTAGAGCAAAGAAGAATGGATGGTCAGTTTGTAAGTTCCAGTGACAATCAAGCCTACCAGTCTTCTGGTATGCAAAATTTAGTCTTAATGGCTCAGATGCAAGGGATGTCTTTGCAACAAGAGGAAGAAATAGCCCCAGAACATGCTTTTTTATCATGGGTTGAAGATGAAGAATCATTTTTCTTGAACGAAGGTTCCACTTCTAAGAAACCAGTGGTGCAATCTGATTATTACACTAGATCAAAGAGAAGGATGGTGGAACAGCCCAAAGTTGTAAATAGTCAAGTCATGGAGAATCCTCCATTTCAAGGACAAAGAAACATAGTTGTCAAATAATAAATTCCTCAGTCGGTGCAGAATCAAGTGATTCCTACACAAATTCAAGAAAAAATAACATATCCTTATTTTCAAAGAATTCAAACTCTGGGACCAATAAATGTGGTGGATCAATTGAAGAAGACTCCAGTACAAGTATCAATATGGGATATATTGGCTATTCTTGAATAGAAGACACTACTACCAAAAGCTCTACAAGGCCAAGCAGTGCCCAAAGGTAATGTTATCAAAGAAGCACCTGCTGAAAAAGAAAAGCCCAAAGACACAGTTTATCTATAGACAATAGCCCTAGTGAATAATGCACCAGAGGTAAGCAAATCCAAACCGGATCCCTTCTATTTAACTTTAATAGTTGGCAAGAAACTGCTGCATAATGCAATGATTGATTCAGGGGCTAGTACAATAGTAATGCCTAAGCAGATAGCTGATGCTTTAGAAATTAAGTATGAACCACTCACTAAAGGAGTCATGTAGCTAGATGGCAAAGCAGTACAAACAATAGGGAGAATTAAACAACTCCCATTACAATTATATGCATATCCTAATATAATTTTAAATCAAGATGTAGTAGTCATAGACATACCTCCTGTATTTGGCTTATGCTTATCCAGAGACTTTACAGCCAAGATGGAGGATATATGTCCCTTGATTGGTCTCACCTCATCTTAAGAACCAAGTATGGTTCAAAGATGAAGATATTATCTGACCCATTATATATGGATCACATCACTAATGAACCAACTACAAAGTCAGAGGCAACTCATGCTATGATGAATAAAGAAGAAAGGGTTTTTGTTGAGGAGTTAGGTGAATGGACTGGACATGATCAAGAAGAGGAAAATGATCATTTATTAGCTATGATGCACAATGACCCATATAGAAATTATGACTCTATTTGTCTGGGAACTTACATTATACTTGATGAATATTATAAAATCCCAAATGTTCTAGAAGAAGAAAAGTCAAAAGATACCTCTTCTACTAATCCTCAGGTCTCTCAACATTAATTCTAGATTCTGAGTGAGAAGTCACAAGCGTATGCCTTAATCTCTGATGAAGAAGAAATAATTTTTTATTTTCTTCTTACTTTGCAAGATGATGTGGAGTAGCATGGACATTTCCTTGATCATGATTTGAATGATTTGTTTGAAATCATTGGGTCAGGTTATACTATTTTTCAGGGAAGCTATGAGCTGGTTGCAGACGAACTAAAAAGCATTGAGACTCAATTACATGTGCAAAATTATTGCAAACTTTTAGATTTATCCTTTCAAGAGGTTGGTAATTTTTAAGTTATTAAATAGGATGATCATGCAATAAAACTTGAGTTTAAGGCAGAAGGAGATGAGTCAATAAATGATCTATATCAAAGAGCTTCTGTTGATGAGAAAATAGTCATTAATTTCTTGATAAGACATGCTAGTATCAAGAACCGGCATTCGACAAGCTTCCAAGGATAAGAAGAGCTTATGCATTAGACTCACTCGAATGTAGGCAAATCAATGTGACATACACAAAGAGTAAGTGACCAGAGCTATATCCAATTCAACCACTTGTCTGGCAATATAAGCTGGCTTGTCATGAAATAGACTTTAGAAATTCTTCTTTTGATCCAGGAGGGAGATAAAGATACTTGGTTAATGTATAATAGTTAGTTAGTTTCCCCTTTCCATTATTTTGTTTCCCATTTTTTTGTTTTTTTGCTTTTCTTTTAAATAAGTGTTCTTTGAACACGTAGTCGGCAGCTCAGAATTTTCAAAATTCTCCAATACATTGAATGTCTCCCAAATCTTTAGAAATCCCTAAGGTACCTTACGCTGCCACTTGCATAACATGTCTATCTTGCTATTCCATAAAGATTGAGTAGGATTTTCTAACTATTATCCGAGTTTAATGCCATTTTGAGACTTGATAGGTCAATAAATACCTCTTAGAAAGAGTTAAAGCTTACAAGTTCTCAAACATTCCTACATCTGCAAGAAAATATCCTACTACTTGCATTTTTTAGTGCCTAGTAAACTTGCTTCAACGAAAGTTTTTCTATTTTGCAAAAGTTCATACAAGTTATCACAAAAAACATATAGAGATGGAGGGGGCACAATCTTCACAACAAGGAGCTGGGATGTATGAATCCCTTGATAAGTTTCTTGCAAGTAAGTCATATGCTTCAGCTCCTGTGAAACCATTGAAGACCTATCCATGGACCAAAATTCCTGAATTTGGTCAGGCAAGTGACCCAACGAAGATAAAAGATTATGCAGATGGAGTCATGGACCCAATCCTTCAAAGAGCAAGTAGCAAAACTCTTAGAGAAGGGGCACATCAAAGGTGTCTTTAGAGAGCCAGAGTAGGGCAATATGAGACATTTTCCATGAGGATATGGACTTCACAACTGGCACAATTCCTTGTCCCAGCTATACACCCATGCCCTGACTTGGTCGAATTATGTGCAGAATTGTTCCATGCACCCTCATGCACCATTCAACAGGGTCCATTCATAGTGTAATTCACACCATAGGCTATCAGAGATATGTTAGCCCTATATCATGATAAGACAGCTACGTTTCCTACTATTTCTAAAATGCAAAGAACGTGGGCAAACATTAATACCTAGTTGAGGTTCTTGAGATCCGAATTGCAAATGGGTGATGATGACACTACTGTGCCTACACTCCCTACAGCAAGAGCCCAATTCGCACAAGCTAGCCAAGATGCACTGTCTATGATGGATTTCATCTTCAGCTGAAAGATGATATGGCAGTTTACAGAGAACAAATGGCTATCCTCTTTAGGCTGAAGATTGTTGACAAAACTCAGGAGTATAAGCTTGACTTTTCTAAATAAATTGCTTTCTCAATGGTGGAACAACTGGCCCATTTCAAATCGAAAGGGGTTTTTAGGTACTCTTCTTATTTGTTTCAACTCATGTTGTTTCAAAACTCTAACCTCTTTACCTAACATATGTATCTTGATATGTATGACTAAAGTTTTGATCTCCAAAGGACCATTCCTATGTCTGCATGGACACATATTTTGTCAAAGACTAGTGACCCATATGAATTCTGGGAATTATTTGTTACCCCCACTTTTTGTTACCTCAGCCCCAAACCAGTCATGAATAGATTATTTCCAAGTGTTTCAAACCTTTTGGCCAATTGCCTAATTCCTTGTGATTTCTATTTTGGATCTCACCATACAATTATAAGATTCCATGGTTTTTGTGTGGAACCAATGTTGTTACCTAATATTTTGACTCTTAGATTAGCATTCTTAGAGGTCACCAGGTAGGTATCTAAAGTTGACAATGAATATGGCTCTGGGAAGAGGAAAATAAAAATGTATGACCTCCCATGGATGACAACCAGTATGGTTTTGGAAACCAGAGATGCTAAAGTTGTGTTGCTCAGAAAGCTAGCCTTTCTGGGTTTCCTTCTAATAGAAGACAAATGGGTTTATGACCCAAACAGTTTCATAGCTTCTTATATAAGGACTAATAGGGTTACAACCAGAATTGCACATGAGGGATGTCCTTTTTCGGAAACCAGGAAAAATCCTAGAGAAGATGCCCTAGATTTTATGTTGAGTTAACAAACTTGGCCCTTCCACAAAATAGACCCTGGGAAACATTCTATGTTAAGTAGAGGGATTATGATCCTAAAGTCAGAATGACTTCTGGCTTAAAAAGGACACTAAAGAATAAAGATTGGGATGCTGAGAAAATATAAACCTATTGGAAATATAGGCAGGAAATTTGTCAAACAACCCATTCTTTTAGGAACGTAGACACAAATGAGAGATGGGAAGAACTATGGGATGAGTGCCATCTCTCCCCTATATCTAGACCAGAGACAAGTAATTTACTGACACCAGGTGTAGAGTAGGAAGCTAGGGCTGGGTTAAGCCAAGAGTCACAAGCCTCAGAGCAAACTGTAGCCATAGTAGCTATATCAATTTGGCCTCAATCTCTTAGCATTATGGAAAAGCAAAAGAGTGTGGTGTCTTCACCACCAAAAGCTTCCCCATCAGTAGTAGTTATTGAAGTTCCCAATTCTCCACAAGCATCATTGATGACAGTAGTAGATGTGGAAGGAAAAAGAACATAGCCAGAAGAAGAGACACCCAAGAAGTGAAAGAGGGTTCAACTTCAATTTGATTCAGAAGAGGAGATGGACACCCCACAGTGCCAAGTACAGAGTACTATAATTTCTCCTCAGGTAATTATTATTCCTCCTTCTCCTTCTCAGTCTATTTCTTCTCCTATTGGCATGATGATTTCATCTAGCCAGATGACATCCCCTACCACTTCTGTCATTCCAATTTCTCACTTCGCCCCATCTGTGCCACCTCAGGGTTTAACATTACCTCATTTCTCCCCCTCTATTCCCAAGAAACTTTCCCCTCAGATTGCCCATAGCCAACAATTGGCTAATCAATATGGTTTACCACAGGGACATCCTTTTATAGGTGGGCACATTGCCTCTCCTTCTACCTTCCAGACCCAAGTAGATGTTGCTAGGAAGGCAAGGGAAGCCCGAAGAGAGAAAAAGAAGATTAAGGAAAATAAAGCATTGGCTACACCCCATATGTGGTCACAATTTGACCCCATTTAGCAGCAATTGATGGTGACTCATTTGTCACCAAATGTAATCAAGCCAAGTGAGTAGATGCAGCCAGAAGACTACACAATGAATGCAGTGGCATAGACATGTCTCTGATCAGGCCACAAGACAAAATTGAGCTGCTAACTGAATCCACTTCTGTAGTTATTGAAGACTACTTGAAGACATCAAGGAAGCTATAGAAGTTAGAGGCCGATTTAGCCAAGGAAAAGGCAAACTGTAATAGTTTGACCACAAAAATCAATAAAAAGGACAATGAAATAGAGAATCTGAGTAAATAGTTGCAAGATACTATTTCTCTTCAGACTCACCAGGCAGTCTAGGCCCAAAATGATTCTTTAAAAGTAGGGCTAACGTAGGTAAAAGATGTGGTGATGACCCTAAGGTGTGAAAAGGTAGCATTGCAAGAAAAATGTGAGGAACACCTGTTGTAGGTTACTCAATTACAACAGAAGCTGTTGGTTGAAAAAAATAATACCATGGCTATACAAGCCCAATTTCAAGCAGAGCAATAGAAAGCAACACAATTAACACTAGAGCTGGCTAATAGGCCAAGGGATGTCATAGTGTTAGTTCTGGTGAAGGAGCTATATGAATCCATGTGGAAGAGAATCTCTTCAGAGATTATTCAGCTCAGGCCTTCTCTCACTTTCCTACTAAATGCATAGAAATTGTGTGAAAAGGTGGAGAATTCAGTTTCAAACACTCTGGTTATAGTTTTTGGGAGAGTAATGCACTCTAAAATGTTGTTTCAAAAGCTTTATGATGCAATAGATGCAACATTGTTAGCAACAGGTATCAATGACAGAATGGTCACTGCTAAGCGAGTAAATGAGATTCTCAGTTGCAATTCTGCAGCCATCAGTTGCAGAGAGCTACTAGATGTCATGAAAGAAGGAATCAGTGAAATTAAATAGCACATTGAAGATCTAGTGCAATTAGGTCTTCCTTATCCATTTCTTGATGACAACACTGTGCTAATGGTAGATAAAATTGAACCTTTGTTGTTGGCCAAATAGAATGATCAGACAGTTTTCTAGGATCTAAGGGATGATTCATCAGTCCTTGAAGTAGAAACTATCTTAGTTCCTGTTTTCCAACTCGAATTCAAATCGAAGGCTACGGTTCAAATTTTGTAGAATTTTTCACACAAGGATATTATTAACCTTGATTTAGCCTTCAATGACTTGCAGAATAAGCAAGGGTTATCTGATGATGAGTGGTCCACCTATCAAAGAGCATTGTTGAAGCTATAATTTTGAAATTCTGATCATACGAGAGTTGTGATTTTCTTTTTGAGCAGGCTCAAAAGTCCTTGGGGTCACTAATAATTGTAGAGTAAAAAATATTCTATGTTTCATTCTATTTTTCAGTTGCACGCTACAAAATTTTGTTCCCACATACTTTGGTTTGAAATAGTGAAGTTTTAAAATAAAGCATGGGTTCTAATTTCCTTTTGATTTATTTTTATCTTAAGTGTTGAACTCAAGCAGAAGCTACCAAGTGTCATTTTCTGAGGCACTTTTCATAATATAAATAAGGCTGTGAAATGTGCCACGTATCTCATAACAACTATGCAGAATGTAACAAGTGTCAGCATCCATGTTTCATATCGGCACCCGCATTTCAAATCTCTTTTGAGTGGAATATTTCAACAAGCTAAGTATCAGGATCAGGCAGAAAGCACCAAGTGGAAATCGTAGAGGGTTTCAATTTACTTTTCTAAAAGTGACAGAAGATGCCACATATCCCAGCTGAAGAGAGTGAAAGCCACCACGTGTCAAGATTTGAATTATCTTTATTTTGTTTCATAGATATAGCAAAGACTGTGGTGGGTCTCAGGTCTGGTTTCTAAAGAAAGTAAAAGCCTCTAGGTGTTGTTGTCCATGTAAATATGAAATGAGGCCTGATTATTCTATAATATAAATAGAGTAAAGTGGAGACCAGCACATGTCACCCTTTGCAAGTTTCTCAAAAGGTAGCTAAACGTAATAGAGATTGCCACACATCCCTAGTTAAGTAAAGCAGAGATTGCCACATGTCCTTTGATGAAGTAGCAAAGAGCACCACCTATCCCTATGCTCCTTTTCATGTTGCTCAGGAAAGAAATCTTGTGGGTCTTATTTTTATTAAAATGTCAAAGAAGTAGATTGCGATAAGTATCAAAGGTAGAATGTTCCTGAGCAAAGATATAATATGAGTATAGGTAAAGTGGAAAGTGCCGCATGTCTTTGATAAGTGTTGTGGAACATGCCAAGTCTCGTTCTCTGATAATAAGAAGGTTTTCAAGTAATTGGCTAAGTGTCCTCTTCCGTTGAATAGAAGGAAGCATCCTGCGATCTATTTCAGCGAATGAACTGCTGGAAGACAGAGCATTTTAGAATCTGAGAAATATCTTCTATTAGACACTTCCAAGTCAGTTAGATTTTAGTTGGGCCATTAGATTGAGAACAAGCAGACAATTTGGAGTGAATCCAAGGCTATAAATAAGGGTGCAAAGATCACCAGAAGGATTATCATCATCAGATACCAGAGAGAATTATTGTCAAGAGTTTAGACTTTCTAGAGCTATGACTAGGAATATCATTTGCCTTTGTTCCATTTTCTTGAGTTGGAAAGTTTATGTAACTATGCATGTTTTTGTGCCTCTTATGTGACTGAAGAATTAATAAGATTGAATCATGTGCCTTTGTTGATATTTTCTATGTCATTGCAAAAGTGGTCTAGGCTATGTTGTCAAGAGTTTTAGACTTTCTAGAGCTGTGATTAGGAATGTCATTTGCCTTTGTTCCATTTTCTTGAGTTGGAAAGTTTATATAATTGTGCATGTTTTTGTGCCTCTTATGTGATTGGAGAATTCAAATAAGAAGATTGAACCCTGTGCCTTTATTGATATTTTCTATATCACTGCAAAAGCAATCTATGTTGTGAGCCTCTGTTTCTATTGTTTCCATATTTTACATTAATCATGCACTTGTTTTCTCTTAAATATAATTGAATCTTACATATAGTCTCACTGTGCTCAGGATTAAGGTTGAATTACATTTAGGCACATCACCATAGTTAGATTTTCTTTCTTGCATGTGTGTTTCTGTTAAAATTCTTATCCCTTTTCCCAGTATACACTTGATATAAAGAAGAGACCAACTTCTTAAAAATCTAGAGGTTGTTTCAAGTCGCAAGTCCCACATCTTGAAACTTCCCATTATTGGTGTTAGAAACAAGCACAATTTTAACCATCAACACTTACCAATTTTCATCAATTTTAGAGGGTTAATTTTTTGTTTTATGAGGATTTTTGAGCTCAAAATGTTATCATGCCTAAAAGTACGTTGAGAGCACTCAATAAGGGATATCTTAATTTTTATGATCTAATTTTGAGATATTATAAATTTAAAAGGTATAAGCCATCATTATCCTCCATTATAATTCACTTTATCACATTGGTCAACCTCAAAACATGGAGAAAACAAACTTTTTTATTGTTACTGTACTTTTCTTGACTATGTACAATTAGTGGACCTGTAGGTATGATTTTGAGCTCAATAAAAACTTTTTCTAAGGTTGAAATCTTGTAAAACACCATCTAAATATTTTTAACTGTTATGATAACGTCACTATATCCCTTGAAGCATATTTTAAACTCCCTAAAACTCTTCATGTAGACTTGTAAAACCTGTAAATGAGAGTCTTGAGACCATTCAACATGTTGTAGGCTTGTTAAAGAAGTATTTTGATATTTTATTCATATTTTTATTCATTATGGATAATAGGAGGCTCATTAAGTGTCTCATATTGTTTTGAATTTAGTTATATTTGTCCCATTTCCCTTGAAAGCTCTCAAGCCTCAATGGATGATTGTAAGCCTATTTTTTAGCTCATTAGAGAGTCTTAAAGACTTAATGAAGCATTCACTTTGATCATTACACTAGGGAAAACCTATAATATCTCCCACACATGTTTTTTATGTCTCGTATACTCTCAAAATTTATGTTTTATGCCTTAACAAACCTTAAAACATCAAAAAAATGCATTTATAGGTTTTAGGGTTTAATCAAGGTTTTAGACCTACATGCACCTTTTCTATTGAAATGATGTTAATTATTCCTCCTTGATTGATCTAAACAATATTTATAGTATTATCACAACCCTCTGAACTCCACCCAAGACTTTCTTTGGGCCATGTGCTAACATAATGAAGATGAGATGTCATGGAGAAGTATGCAATCTTGCTTTATCAAACTTGAAATTTCCTCTATATTCTATTTGTGGGTTATATGGAGGTTGTATATCAAAAAATGGGAACTTAAAAATTTTAAAAACTCCCTAAATACCCTAAACACACCTTTCAACAAAATAATAAATAAACCATGTGGCTAATCTTGAGATAAACCTTGTAAGAAAATGGTTCTTCGCTGAGAATGGGATACAATATTGTGTTTTTGGCTTGTTACTTTATTTGGGTACCTCCTTTTCATGATTTGAACCTAAAATTGAGGTGGATTATTATTAATACCCTCCCTATAAATTTAAACTTTAATCAACAAGCATAAAACCCATGCATGCTCTCTTTGATGTTGGACTACTTATGCATAAAACCCATGCATCAACAAGCATAAAACCCATGCATCCTCATCTTTTACCTACCTTAGCCCTACTTTTAAAGAATCATTTTGGGCCTAGACTGCCTGGTGAGTTTGAAGAGAAATAGTATCTTGAAACTATTTACTCAGATTCTCTATTTCATTGTCCTTTTTATTGATTTTTGTGGTCAAACTATTATAGTTTGCCTTTTCCTTGGCTAAATCGGCCTCTAAATTCTGTAGCTTCCTTGATGTATTCAAGTAGTCTTCAATAACTACAGAAGTGGATTCAGTTAGCAGCTCAATTTTGTCTTGTGGCCTGATCAGAGACATGTCTATGGCCACTGCATTCATTGTGTAGTCTTCTGGCTGCATCTACTCACTTGGCTTGATTACATTTGGTGACAAATGAGTCACCATCAATTGCTGTTGAATGGGGTCAAATTGTGACCATAGATGGGGTGTAGCCAATGCTTTATTTTCCATAATCTTATTTTTCTCTCTTCAGGCTTCCCTTGTCTTCCTAGCAACATCTTCTTGGGTCTAGAAGGTAAAAGGAGAGGCAATGTGCCCACCTGCAAAAGGATGTCCCTGTGGTAAACCATATTGATTAGCAAATTATTGGCTATGGGCAATCTGAGGGGAAAGTTTCTTGGGAATAGAGGGGGAGAAATGAGGTAATGTTAAACCCTGAGGTGGCACAGATGGGGCGAAGTGAGAAATTGGAATGACAGAAGTGGTAGGGGATGTCATCTGGCTAGATGAAATCATCATGCCAATAGGAGAAGAAATAGACTGAGAAGGAGAAGGAGGAATAATAATTACTTGAGGAGAAATTATAGGACTCTGTAATTGGCACTGTGGGGTGTCCATCTCCTCTTCTGAGTCAAATTGAAACTGAACCCTCTTTCACTTCTTGGGTGTCTCTTCTTCTGGATGTGTTCTTTTTCCTTCCACATCTACTACTGCCGTCAATGATGCTTGTGGAGAACTAGGAAATTCAATAACTACTAGTGATGGGGAAGCTTTTGGTGGTGAAGACACCACACTCTTTTACTTTTCCATAATGCTAAGAGATTGAGGCCAAATTGATATAGCTACTATAGCTACAGTTTGCTCTAAGGCTTGTGACTCTTGGCTTAACCCGGCCCTAGCTTCCTACTATACACCTGGTGTCAGTAAATTACTTGCCTCTGGTCTAGATATAGGGGAGAGATGGCACTCATCCCATAGTTCTTCCCATCTCTCATTTGTGTCTACATTCCTGAAAGAATGGGTTGTTTGACAAATTTCTTGCCTATATTTCCAATAGGTTTCTATTTTCTCAGCATCCCAATCTTTATTCTTTAGTGTCCTTTTTAAGCCAAAATTCATTCTGACTTTAGGATCATAATCCCTCTACTTAACATAGAATGTTTCCTAGGGTCTATTTTGTGGAAGGGCCAAGTTTGTTAACTCAACATAAAATCTAGGGCATCTTCTCTAGGATTTTTCTTGGTTTCCCAAAAAGGACGGCCCTCATGTGCAATTATGGTTGCAACCCTATTAGTCCTTATCTAGGAAGCTATGAAATTGTTTGGGTCATAAACCCATTTGTCTTCTATTAGAAGGAAACCCAGAAAGGCTAGCTTTCTGAGCAACACAACTTTAGCATCTCTGGTTTCCAAAACCATGTTGGTTGTCATCCATGGGAGGTCATACATTTTTATTTTCCTCTTCCCAGAGCCATATTCATTGTCAATTGTAGATACCTTCCTAGTGACCTCTAAGAATGCTAATCTAAGAGTCAAAATATTAGGTAACAACATTGGTTCCCCACAAAAACCATGGACTCTTATAATTATATGGTGAGATCCAAAATAGAAATCACAAGGAATTAGGCAATTGGCTAAAAGGTTTGAAACACTTGGAAATAATCTATTCATGACTAGTTTTGGGCTGAGGTGACAAAAAGCAGGGGTAACAAATAATTCCCAGAATTCATATGGGTCACTAGTCTTTGACAAAATATGTGTCCGTGCAGACACAGGAATGGTCCTTTGGAGATCAAAACTTGGGTCATACATATCAAGATACATATGTTAGGCAAAGAGTTCAGAGTTTTGAAACAACATGAGTTGAAACAAATAAGAAGAGTACCTAAAAACCCCTTTCAATTTGAAATGGGCTAGTTGTTCCACCATTGAGAAAGTAATTTATTTAGAAAAGTCAAGCTTATACTCCTGAGTTTTGTCAACGGTCTTTAGCCTGAAGAGGATAGCCATTTGTTCTCTGTAAAATACCATATCATCTTTTATCTGAAGATGAAAGCCATCATAGACAGTGCGTCTTGGCTAGCTTGTGTGAATTGGGCTCTTGCTGCAGGGAGTGTAGGCATAGTAGTGTCATCATCACCCATTTGCAATTCGGATCTCAAGAACCTCAACTAGGTATTAATGTTTGCCCACGTTCTTTGCATTTTAGCAATAGTAGGAAATGTATTTTTCTTATTATGATATATGGCTAACATATCTCTAATAGCCTGCGGTGTTAATTACACTATGAATGGACCCTATTGAATGGTGCATGAGGGTTCATGGAACAAGTCTGCACATAATTCAACCAAGTCAAGGCATGGGTGTACAGCTGGGACAAGGAATTATGCCAGTTTTAAAGTCCATATCCTCATGGAAAATATCTCATATTGCCCTACTCTGGCTCTCTAAAGACACCTTTGATGTGCCCCTTCTCTAAGAGTTTTGCTACTTGCTCTTTGAAGGATTGGGTCCATGACTCCATCTGCATAATCTTTTATCTTCGTTGGGTCACTTTCTTGACCAACTTCAGGAATTTTGGTCCATGGATAGGTCTTCAATGGTTACACAGGAGCTGAAGCATATGACTTACTTGCAAGAAACTTATCAAGGGATTCATACATCCCAGCTCCTTGTTGTGAATATTGTGCCCCCTCCATCTCTATATCTTTTTTGTGATAACTTGTATGAACTTTTTCTAAATAGAAACACTTTTGCTAAATCAAGTTTACTAGGCACTAAAAAATGCAAGTAGTAGGATATTTTCTTGTAGATGTAGGAATGTTTGAGAACTTGTAAACTTTAACTCTTGCTAAGAGGTATTTATTGACCTATCAAGTCTCAAAATGGCATTAAACTCGGATAATAGTTATCAAATCCTACTAAATCTTTATGGAATAGCAAGATAGACATGTTATGCAAGTGGCAGCGCAAGGTACCTTAGGGATTTCTAAAGATTTGGGAGACATTCAATGTATTAGAGAATTTTGAAAATTTTGAAAATTCTGAGCTGCCGACTACATGTTCAAAGAACACTTATTTAAAAGAAAAGCAGAAAAACCAAAAAATGGGAAAACAAAATAATGGAAAGGGGAAACTACCTAACTATAATACATTAACCAAGTATCTTTATCTCCCTCCTAGATCAAAAGAAGAATTTCTAAAGTCTATTTCATGACAAGCCAGCTTATATTGCCAGACAAGTGGTTGAATTGGATATAGCTCTGGTGACTTGCTCTCTACGTATGCCACATTGATTTGCCTACATTCGAGTGAGTCTAATGCATAAGCTCTTCTTGTCCTTGTAACATTCTTTTATTCACCATTAATATGAAATCATAAATGAGATCAAGATAAAAATAACACAGATAACACAGATCTAACGTGGTTCACCCAATGTGGGCTACATCCACCAATGAAAGTTCTAAAATAAATAAATAATCTAAAACAAGATTACAATGAACTCTCATAGAGACAAAAATATATCTTATAAAAAGTCTTACACAAAAACTACACTTTCACCTGCACTTGCACAATGTTGTATGTCATAAGTTGCTAAACCACACCTTGTAATGAATACCTACACTTTGCAAAATAGCTGCACTTTGACTCTAATCCTCAAAGCCACACCCTAAAAATAAACCATCAACCTATAAAGGCCACACCACATCTTGTATATATAATAAAATGAAGAAAATCCATAGAAGAAGGAGCAAATATGTAATGCTTATCCAAGATTAGCATTATCCAACATGTGACAACCCTCCTCCACCTCATCAAGCCTATCCAAAATCTCTCCCAAGGATGAATTCACCATTTCCATCTTTCCACCTTCTAAGGGCACATTTTCCCAAAATCATGTGATCATAACCAACTCCACTATAAGGAAGAAGTTCCCTTTTCCAAAAAATTTCTAGATTCCTCAAAACAATGAAGTAAACATGGGAAAAGGCGTCTAACAACTAACTTCATGAAATATGGAATACATAGAAATTAGGAATATAAGGAATATTCCGTTCACATGTGGAGAACATGAAAATTACACCCCCCACATCTTTGGAGTTCTTTAAGCCCACAAAATTTATTCTTATGGTCATGTGATAGCCCCAAATGGCTCCACACTCAACATTATCTATTTTTTAATTGAAATAAACATATTTAATGCTTCATGAATGGTTGTATTAAATGCTTAAGGGTTTGAAGGATTTGGAAATTGAATTGGATTATTTGCCACCACTGATTCACCCCCCCTCTCAGTGGTTTGTATCTCTAATAGAACATGATCAGATCTTGCAGTGGTTAAGTAGTTGCTTAAGGCATTATCAGGATCAACTCAGAATTGGCATTTAAGAAGGAAATAATTGATTCTCTTCCCAATCCACTAGACATGGATACTGTTCTCTGTTAGTCTGCAAATGTTGATAAAATTAGTTTATAATCTGAAGCTAAAGTAAATTTTGTTTGGTCAAATCCATTATTACTACTTTACCTAGCTTGTATATTTTATAGTAGTATAAAAACATCTTACCATCGCATTGCAGAGGATAGTCATCACCAATCTTGTAACTGACCAACCTACTAGCAGCTACCAAACTAAGTGTTAGTATTAGAATGAGAAAAATAGCATTTTCATATTTTTTATCTCTTTTGAGATGAATCTGCAAGGGTTCCCCCATCGTATAAGCCTCTGGCTAATTAGAATATTATTTATGTTCCCTTGTTAATGGGCCAAAGGTATTGAGGGGTGGGTTGAAGGGTGATCAGAGAAGGTTACTTGTCTATTAAAGAGAGGCTTATATATATATATAGATGTTCGATTTGGTGATGTTTTATAGGTTATTGGGGTTGGTTATATTTAATTATTTGTTTTATTTTATTTTTTTCCATCTCATCACTTAATGGAGAAGAAGGTGTCTCAGTTGGTGGTAAAAGTGACTAAAAATTTAGTGAGACTTATTAGCGGAGTCTAAGTAGATACCCAAAACTTATGGGTAAATGCACCTCCTCTTTTGACATTGGAATAGATTTGCAAGTTGTGGAAGTTGTGATCTTGGTTATAAAGATGGCATTGGCCATTTGATACCCATCTTTATGAACACAAGTATTTGTTATTATTTTTTTCTCAATTCCTAGTGGTTAGTGGGTTTTTTAATATAGCCTTTGATAGGTTCTATCCCTTAGTTTTTTATGTTTATCTTCTCTTGGAGGTTTTTGGTTGGTTAAATGTTGTATTAGGTGTAATGGAAACTCTTGGATTTGGGGGTTTCTAAGTTTATTTATGGATCTATAAAGTTGATGTTAGGTCTTGTGGGGACTCGAACTTGGTTCAATAGCTTCTCTTTATAACATTTCCTTGTATTAATAAAAGGATGTGGAACCCTTAACCCTTGTTTGTGCATTAAAAAAATAAGATAGTACATTTCTTATAATGTAATATTTATCTGCATGTTATTTATTTAAAAAACCCTAGATCCCTATTTTATTATTGAATTTTAGTAAATTTTAAACCCCTACATTTTGATCACTATTAATCTCTAAATTATTATATAATGTACTACTAAAACTTATATTTCTACTTTATATATTGTTAAACCCTATATTTTATTTTATTGACTTCATTTTGTTTACTAATAAACCCTAGACCCTTATTTTATTTTCATTTTTTTAGTATTAATCCTGAGATTCTCACTTTATAAAATCTACTATTAAAATTTATATCGTTATTTCATTTTTTTGTAAAACCTAAAATCATTACTTTTTATTGCATTTTCTTTATTATTAAACCTTAAATCCACATTTTATGAATTGTGCTTTATTTACTACTAAATTATAAATACTCATGTTATTTATTTAATTGTGTTACTTTTAAATAAAAATAGAGTACAAAACCAACCTTTTCTTTACTTATGGAATTCTTATAATCTACATGTGAACACTCACATTACCTTTTGGTTTATAAAATTTAAAATTTAATGTTCATTTTATTTTTTTCTTTCTCAGTCAACTCTTCTTCTCTCCTATCTACTAAGCATTTTATCCTGTGCGAGATTTTTTAAATAATGGGGATGTTTTTTGATGGAAAGGGAAAGTGGATGTTAAAAAAGGGAAAGGGGTGTTAAAAATTGGAAAGGATAAGCTAATAAATAAAAAAGGTTTAATAATAATGTTTTAAGTTTATGATTCAGTCACAATAAATTTTTTAAAATACTATAATGGTTTATAGATATATGATTGACACACTTATGATAGACTACAGAAAAAATTATGACACAATTTTGAAACACTAATAAAATACAAGTTATTTAAAATAAATATATAATGTAGAATATTTATAATATATTTATATTATTTCTACAATACACTATGAAAATTTAAGTTAGAATTATAACTTTGACCAAAATTTGTCTTAAAAATGATATAAGTATGATATAAAGGTTCATCTTAAATATGTTGTAATATATGAACTCGAGGGTGGACATGAAAATTTATCTTTCAAATCGATGTCTAATGAAGAGGTGAACATGAGTACTTCTTTCCTTCAATATTTTACTAAAGGTGTTGTGAATAATCAATCTTATTATACTTCTAGTGGTAACAAGGCAAACAAATATCATGAGAACTATGATGATGGCAACTAGACATTTACATTACAGAGTGGAGCATATTATTGATGTTTTGTATGAAAAATGAATAATATTACGGATATAAAAAGTGATTTAGAAATTGATTATAAAAATAACTTTAATATGTTTTTATAATACGTCACTTAGATTATAGTAAGCTAATTCCTTAGGCTTTGAAGGATCTTCCCACTAATTCATGTAAATTAAAAATTAATATTTACTAAAGCGATAGCCAGGAAGAAATTATTATTAACATTTTATTATTGTGTAATATAGATGAAACCACAATATAATTATAGTACAAGGGTGGAATAGGGGTGTGACTATGGGCTCATCTAATTTTTTGAAAGGTGGCATATCAAAAAAATTAGACTCATACTTTGTGGAATATGATGGAGGCTTTGGATGCACAAGCATACTGCTCACCATATTAACAAATAGAAACCATTCATGATTAAGTAAACCCATTACCACCATTTATATCATTGATTTCATTTCTCCGATTTGATTTTTAGGAATATTTAGAGATAAATCTATGAAGAGAGGCCCTTACTTTCTAAATCCATGGTGTCCCTAACCAAAGGTTACCTTAATTATCTAGGGATGATGTCTATCTAAACCTGATCCTACTTGTCAAATCAATAAAAGAGATCCACCCTAGGGTTAGCCAACTTATTTTCCACCTTAGTTCCTACTTAGTATGCCTATATTCCAATGATTCTATACTTTGACATAGCCATTTTACTTCATCTATGACCATATTTAGTGTCCAAAATTGAATTTCCCCATTGCTCAAATCCTAAATTAAAATTTTAGAGTCACATTTAAATATCAATCTTTTTCATTTTGTGACTATTATCTCTAGTCCTTTTAAGCAAGGCTAGTCTTTCTACTTGATTATTGGTTGCTTTCTCAAAATCCAAATTAAATAATAAAATGGGTTCCCTTTAATGATCCTTAAAGACATAACCCCCACTTGTTAGGCCGAGGTTTCCTTTTGCTTCTCCATCAAAGTTGAACTTAGTTATCCCCTCTTGGGAAGGTGTATATAAAACTTCTCCATTAACTATCCCCTCTAATGGAGGTGTCTAAAAAACTACTCCATTCTTTATATTGACTAAAACAATGTCATTATCAAGGGCTCTGCTATGACCAAGCCAAGGAATAAAATTCAACTCATTACACCAGGATACTTTGTGAGACAAGAACTATCTTTATTTTTCATCTAAATTTTAGTCAAGTCTGAAATTATGGCTCCCATTCTACCCCAAACTTGCATAACTGATTGTGAAACTTCCTTGAAGATCCATCTATTTTTTTATGTTCGGATATTCCTATAATTATAAAAAGAGAAATTTGTCATAAAATTTTAAGACCATTATTCTTAATGTTCAAATTACACTAAACCAATAAATACTTTACCAATATAGGAAAAATAAAGTTCAGGTTCCACTTTTTCAAAGTGAACCCTCATATAGCTTTATCAAAATGACACTGTAGATAAATGTGATAATTGGATTCCTTTGTTTCTCCACATAGCAAACATATATAGCCCATAGAATCCTCTTTTCATTAGATTATCATAGGTTAGAGATTTACCTCAAATGGCTATCTAGAGGACAATATTAATTAAATTTCTACAAACCATGATATAACCATACCTTATTGTCGGGGAAGAATTCAACATCATGATGAGATGTCAACATAATCTCATTATATTATTTTTTGACCATCATTACACCACATTTACTACCTTCTCAGACCAATTGATCCTCCCCATTAGTAAAGGGAAGAGGATAGTCTCTAAGGATATCACTGAATATTAGACTTATTTCTTTGAAGTCTTCAATCAACCCCTTCAATGTCCTCAAAAAATTTGAGACCTCTCTTACCTATAGATAATTTGAGACTCTTGAGCCCCATTTTCCAACTACAAATTCAATAAATTCTAACCAATCCTCTTATAGTTTAGTGGGAAAGCCTCAATTATCTGAGAATCGCTCCAAAAAACCACCTTATCATCAAACTTAAACTTTAAACCTTACCTTATTCATCAGTAATTCTCAACACCCTTTCACAAAATTTCATATTATGAAATCTATTTGTATGTTTTATTGAGTGAAAAGTCTATCCATGTTATTACTATGTAAGTATTTTTCCTTGAAAATTATGTTCCATGGATTGTCATTTTCCTTATAAATTCTCCCTAAACCTAAAGCTTGTTTCATATCATTAAAATATTTTAACCTCCCCATCCCCCACCAAAAAAAAAGACTTAGGTAAAAAAATCCAATCTACCAAATTGATTATTTTCTTTCCCTCCAAGCCTCTCCAGAGAAAATTCCTTTGGAGGTTTGAAATAGATTTGGAGGCCAAACTAGGTTAGGAATAAAATAGAAGTGTGAAAAGGTAGATTTAGAATTTACTTGAAAATGCATACTAGTTAAATGGTCACATCAAATGATTAAAAATAATTATATAATATAATTATATAATAAGGACATGGTCACTAAATTTATTTATATAAATGTTGTCATTGGAAGAAAATATTTTAGAAAACAAATTCACCAATTATCTATAAATAAAATCTAAGTAAAGTTCACTTAAAGATTCTATAGGTTATAGAAGAAAAAACATAATAAAAATTACAACAAGGGTGGTCAAGTTTAGGATTAAAAACCAAGAAGGTACAATGAGTGTTATGACAAACAATGCCACTTGATGTGGAAGGATCAAAAAATGTGAGGTGGGATTAAGAGGGCTCATGGTAGCAATAGCCAAAGTAGTAGGAGAAAGAGTGAAGACATATCAAAACTAGAGGATATGATGCGTTAATACTTAGGTTCATGTTATTTCACAAAATATCTCTCTCTATAAGAGGAGGATGCCTATGACTCCCTCTATCACACCCTTTAGATGTACTCCAAATCCTACTACTGAATTTTTTTTTTAACTAATTGTAAGTATGTAAAGGTTCATAGTTACACAACACACACTATCATGTCTCACACTAATGCAAAAAAATCACATGAATTCATCAATAATTAATCCTATTGGATTAATAGGGACAATCTGGTTGTGAATTAGTTTTTTTAGATCATGTAAGGTTATGATCCTAGATTTATGATTAACATCTCAAGAGGTAACTTCACTCAAGTTGATCGGAGCCTTAAAAAAACCTAATCATTGGATTCAGATAATCTAAAAATATAAGCAATGTCTATAAAATTGTCATTTTTAGATACTAAATGCAAAATCCTAATTACAAAGTTAAGGTATCTAATTTAATATTTTTTAAGGTGTGGAGCTAAAAGCTTCACCAAAGGAGCGCATTGCAGAAGTTACAGGTTTACACAGTCATCGGCGTCGGTCAGGAGCGACCAACGTCGGTCTGGAGCAGTTCAAGAGATGTCAGCATCGGCAGGAATCAGCCGACGTCGGTTAGGTACAAGCAGGTAAGAACCGATGTCGGTTACCTGTGCGTCCAAAAAGTTATTTCCATGATAGAACAGATTGTTTGCATGTTAGGATTAAGTCATAGTCTTAAGTTCGCATCTCTATTATTAGTAAGACTATTTTAGAGCCCTTGTTTAAGAGGCATAACTGTTGGTTGTAAAGGCATGCTCATGTTTCCTAATTATTATATATAGGATTAGATCTTCATAGCTTATTGGACACAATTGTAGAATTGGTCAAGAACAGTACAAGATATTTGTAAGATAGACAATTCAAGGTGTGAATTGTGATTGTACGTGAGAGAGAGAGCTCTTGAGGGAAAGAGATCTAGAGAGAGATCTGTACATCTAATAGAGTTGTGGAAGAAAAGAAGTTTCTTCAATTGTATTCCTTCTGTAAAGAGTTTAATACAAGTTTTCAGGGTGGTTTCTTGTATCTCTTCTTCTTGTTGTATTTTTGATTCTAGTTGCTTTCATTTCTGGTTTAATTCCACATTTATTGCTTTCATAGTGTAATCAACATTGTTGGTTGATCTCCAACAAGTGGTATCAGAGCTCAGGTTCACTAACAGGTGGTTCAGATCTATGTAGTGTGTATTGATTACAGGGTACTCAAAGGGGTTTCTGCAGGGATTTCTGTTTGAGTGGGAGAAGCAATGGTAGAGGAAAGTAAACTGAGAATGGAGAAGTTTAATGGCAAGAACTATCAACATTGGAGAATGCAGATAGAGGATTATCTGTATCAGAAAGATCTATACTTACCGTTAGGTGGGATTGCAAAGAAGCCCAAAGACATGGATGATGAAGAATGGGAAGTTCTTGATAGAAAGGCTCTGGGGTCTATAAGACTGAGTATGGCATCTCTGTGATATCTAATTTATCACAGAAAAAGACAACGGTAGAGTTGATGACTACTTTAGCAAATTTGTATGAAAAACCCTCAGCTTCTAATAAGGTATGTCTTATGAAGTAGTTATTTAATTTGCGTATGCAAGAAGGTGGATCTGTATCTAATCATCTAAATGATTTCCATGGAATTGTAAATAAATTAAGTTTAGTCAATATTGTGTTTGATGATGAAATTAAATCTCTTTTAATATTATGTTCTTTGCCTGAAAGCTGGCATAGCTTGGTAATGGCAGTTTCTAATACTGCATCCACTTCAAATATTTTAAAAATAGAGGATGTTGTTAGTGTGATCTTGAATGAAGAAATTTGCAGGAAAAGCACAGAGGAAACATCAGGGAACGCTTTAAGTTTTAAAATTAGTGGAAGGCAAAAAGAGAAGAGCAAGAGGAGATCAAGGTCTAAGTCAAAGGTGAGAGGTAGATCCAAATCCAGAAATGGCAGGAAGCCACAATGCTGAAATTATGGAAAGATAGGGCACATAAGCAGAGATTGTTGGTCAAAGCCTAAGGAGGACAATCAACATGAAGGAAAGGAAGAAGCAAAGGTTGCAGGTATTGCACAAGATGCTTTAATATTCTCTTTGCATAATAATATAGAATCTTGGGTTTTAGATTTTGGTGCATCTTTTCATGCTACCCCCAATAGAGAATACTTTAGTGACTATGTCCATGGAGATTTTGGAATAGTATACTTAGGGGATGATGAGCCTTGTAAAATTATTGGCAAAGGAAAAGTGCAGCTAAAAATGCAGAATGGCAACACATGGGTGTTGAGAGATGTGATGCATGTTCCCAGCTTGAAGAGAAATTTGATTTCTGCAGGAAAGTTAGGGGATGAGGGTTGTATAGTAACTCTCACAGCTGAATCTTGGAAGGTGACCAAGGGTGCACTTGTAATGGCTAAAGGTAAGAGAGTAGTTACTCTCTATTTATGTAATTGTGTTACTGATATTTCTCCTTCTGTATTATCTAATTCAAATGTGGATGCAAAATTGTGGCACTCAAGGCTTGGCCACATGAGTGAGAAGGGAATGTCCATTCTTAAGTCAAGAGGTAAGCTTTCAGATTTGAAAAGCATAGACTTGAATTTTTTTGAGCATTGTGTGTTTGGAAAACAGAAGAGGGTAAGTTTTCTTAAGACTGGGTCAACAAAGAAGAAGCATAAGTTGCAGCTTGTCCACACAGACGTGTGAGGACCGGCTCAAGTTACTTCTATTGGAGGATCACAGTACTATGTTTCATTCATAGATGATGCTACAAGAAAGGTATGGGTATATTGTATTAAGAAGAAATATGATGTATTTGAGACTTTTAAGATTTGGAAAGCTATGGTTGAGAATGAAACAGGCAGAAGATTAAAGTGCTGAGATATAACAATAGTGGTGAGTTATGCAGCTATAAGTTCAACTGGTATTGTTATATGCATGGGATCCACAGACAAAGGATGGTTCCAAGAACACCTCAGCAGAATGGAGTTGCTGAAAGGATGAATAGAATAATCATGGAGCGTGCAAGGTGTATGAGATTGCATGCTGGTTTGCCCTTAGAGTTTTGGGTAGAAGCTGTGGATACTGCAGTGTACCTGATTAACAGAGGACCCTCTAAAGCTCTGGATGGTGGAATTCCATAAGAGGCATGGACAGGTAAAAAGGTAGATCTCTCATATCTCAAAGTTTTTGGTTGTGAAGCCTTTGTGCACGTTGATAAGGAAAATAGAAAGAAGCTGGATGCTAAGTCTATGAGGTGCACATTTATTGGCTATGGCTCTAATGATTTCAGATTTAGGTTTTGGAATCTAGGAACTAACAAGATAATTAGGATCCGTGATGTTGTTTTCAATAAAAAAGTGATGTATAGTGATCAGCTGAAGAAGCTGAATCAATCTAGGCAGAGCAATGGAGAATTGGACAAGGTGATGGTCCAAAATGATCTCACGGTAAAATTAATCACAGATAGAAAAACACAGAGACCAACATTAGTCAGGAAGGAACCGACGTCAGCAATATAGGAACCGACGTCGGTCACACAGTGACCGACATTAGCAGGTCAGGAACCGACGTCGGTCAAGAATTATCGACGTCGGCCAGTTACAAGCCTAGAGGTGACCGAGGTCAGTCACTATCAGAGAATTTGGGTGGACAGCGTGTTGTGAATGAGTCTCAAATGCCCATCAGGAGGTTAGAAAGGGTAAGTAAACCTCCAATTCAATATTCCCCTTCATTATTCTATTTATTGCTAACTGATGGTGGATAACCAGAGAGTTTTGAAGAAGCAATATAGGTGGAATCCAAGAATCAGTGGGAGCGTGGCATGGTTGAGGAAATGGAGTCCTTGAGAGAGAACCAAACATGGGATTTGGTTGAGTTGCTAGCTGGTAAGAAGACACTGAAGAATAGATGGATCAATAGGTTGAAGGAAGGTGAGAATGGACAGATGAGATATAAGGCCAGATTGGTAGTGAAAGGATTTACACAAAAGCCAGGTATTGATTTTGGTGAGATTTTTTCTCCTGTTGTTAAAATGACTTCTATACGGACTGTACTGTCTTTAGTTGCTATTAAGGATTTGCATCTTGAGCAGCTTGATGTTAAGATAGCATTTCTTCATGGAGATTTGGATGAAGAAATATATATGGATCAGCCGGAAGGATTTGAGGTCAAAGGTAAGGAGAAGTTAGTGTGCAGATTGAAGAAAAGCTTGTATAGCCTCAAGCAAGCTCCTAGACAGTGGTATTTGAGATTTGACAGGTTTATGACTGAGCATGGCTACATTAGGTGTCAATCTAACCATTGTGTGTATTTTAAGAGATTGGATAATGGTAGATATATTATTTTGTTGTTGTATGTAGATGATATACTAGTTTCAGGATCACACATGCAAGATATCTCTGAGCTTAAGGTGAAATTAGCTCACACATTTGCCATGAAGGATTTGGGAGTAGAAAAGAAAATCCTTGGCATGAGCATTAAGAGAGATAGGAAAATTCACAGGTTGATTTTGTCTCAAGAGGATTATGTGAACAAGGTGTTAAAATGATTCAATATGCAGGATGCAAAACTGGTAAGCACACCTTTGGCTGGACATTTCAAGTTGAGTAAAGAACAATGTCCTAATTCATATGATGAGGTACAGTACATGAGTAGAGTTCCATATTCTTCCGCAGTAGGGAGTTTAATGTATGCAATGGTTTGTACTAGACCGGATATTGCCCAAGCAGTGGGAATTGTAAGTAAGTATATGGCCAATCTAGGGAAGGAACACTGGAAAGTAGTTCAGTGGATCCTTAGATATCTAAGAGGAACCAGCAGTAGGCATTTGTGCTATGGAGGTTCAGATACTTCTCTACATGGTTATGTAGATTCAGATATGGCAGGTGATTTGGATGGCAGGAGAAGCACCACAGGATATGTTTTCACTGTTGGTGGAATGGCGGTTAGCTGGATATCAAAGTTGCAGAAGGTTGTTTCCTTGTCAACTACAGAAGCAGAATATATTGCAGTCACAGATGCTAGCAAAGAGATATGGATGACACAGTTCATGGAAGAGCTTGGAAAGGAGCAAGAGAGTTGCAGACTATACAGTGATAGTCAGAGTGCAATCCATTTGGCTAAGAATTCAGCCTTTCATTCAAGAACAAAGCATATATAGCTTAGGTACCACTTCATAAGGCAGGTATTGGAGGATGGTGAGTTGAATCTGGAGAAGATCCATATAGATAAGAATCCTGTTGATATGTTAACCAAGCCGGTTACAAAAGAGAAGTTGAATCTTCATTCAACTTTTGTTGGTCTTCATGATTGAGTTGAAGATGGAGGAGCTAGAAGATGTTGTTGTATAGGTACTGGTGCAGTTGTTTATCTCCAAGTGGGAGATTGTTAAGGTGTGGAGCTAAAAGCTTCACCAAAGGAGTGCATTTTAGAAGTTGCAGGTTTACACAGTCACTGATGTTGGTCAGGAGCGATCAACATCAGTCTGGAGCAGTTCAGGAGATGTCAGCGTCGGTAGGAATTGGCCGACGTCGGTCAGGTACAAGCAGGTAGGAACCGATGTCGGTTACCTGTGCATCCAGAAAGCTATTTTCATGGACAGAATAGATTGTTTGCATGTTAGGATTAAGTCATAGTCTTAAGTTCGCATCTCTATTATTAGTAAGACTATTTTAGAGCCCTTGTTTAAGAGGCATAACTGTTGGTTATAAAGGCATGCTCATGTTTCCTAATTATTATATATAGGATTAGATCTTCATAGCTTATTGGACACAATTGTAAAATTGGTCAAGAATAGTACAAGATATTTGTAAGATAGACAATTCAAGGTGTGAATTGTGATTGTACTTGAGAGAGAGAGCTCTTGAGGGAAAGAGATCTATACATCTGAGAGAGGTGTGGAAGAAAAGAAGTTTCTTCAATTGTATTCCTTCTGTAAAGAGTTTAATACAAGTTTTTAGGGTGGTTTCTTGTATCTCTTCTTCTTGCTGTATTTTTGATTCTAGTTGCTTTCATTTCTGGTTTAATTCCACATTTATTGCTTTCATAGTGTAATCAACATTGTTGGTTGATCCCCAAAAATATTATTAATTGATTAAATTTCACACTTAATTAATATTCATAATAATAATGTTCTATTTATAGTAAATACCTTATAATGCATTATGTGGATTTCAAGTCCATATGTCACCACTATTCATGGAGTCTTTTGACTCCCTCAGACTCCATATTGTCTTTATTAATTTCATGTAGCAGGTGGCCACTTCTCAACTTAAGTATTATCATCATCCTATAACTAAAGCGATCAATGAATTTCTTGACCCTATTTAGTAAGTATTTATCACATTTCATAAATTCAAAAAATATTTTAAGTGTGGCCTAAAAATTCCATGGGTTCACAAACCTAGATACTTTCCATAGGGTTTGTATACTCCTAAACCTACACTTTTCCATGTGGACACCAAGTCAACACACACATACACATTCATCCACACACACAAAGAGAGAAAGAGAGAGTCATTATAATCCACATGGATATTTACGTGTTTAATGCATAATGAATCTACTCTAGATAAATTAATTCACAATATATATTTCCATGGATCTGGGCTTAAGCAAATTCCAAATTCATTAAAAAGTAGTTTATATTTCGATGGATCTACACTATTAAAAATAAGGTATAGGACTATTGATAAGTGATCAAGATAATCCACATGTCATTATCACATTGGCACAAATCCATAGAATGACAAAGGATTCACTTATCGATGTAGAGAATCTTGATGTTCATGGCCACTTGACAAATGACATGTGGTCGAATCATAGACTCTAAGAGTGACATAAGTCCAACATGCCTCCTATTTCATGTGGTAGGGACCATGGATCCCCCCTATAGTGGATAAACATATTAAGTCCAAATTATGATTTTATTTGGTATTTTAACATAAAAAGTATGTTAGTGTGCCTCAATACTAAGCCCAAAATGGTTGCTCACACATTACACTAGTTTAGATATAGTCATAGGTCCACACATGAGATATCCATTTAACTCCTTCATGGAGGGGGGAAATCTCAAGCTATTGAGATGGTGGCATGTATCACCATCATGACCTCTTAATGTCATGATGTAAGTCATATGAAACTTTCTATGAGACTCAAGAATTTTTTGTGGTTGGATTGACCACCACATAACAGAATCATGAAGGGGGTCTCTCAAAATTGACCTAAGTAATAAATCCTAAGTATAAATTCACATATGTATAAAGTGATAATATAATGTATATAAAAGTTAAGTCACTTTAGCCAAACTAAGAACTATAGTCACATTCAAGCTATTTTACAAAAGATCATGGGTCCATGCATTTAGACAAAATTTATAAATCAATGCTTTCATGAATGCATTGAATAATCATAAACCATGGGATTAGTGTGAACACTATGAGTATGAGAAATGAGATATGCACTATGTGGCATAATCCCATGCTCTTGGCCATAAAGTCATGGAATAGTCTTATCCAAGGGAAAATAAGCATCTAGTTCACATAGTTGGGCCAATGAAAAAGAGCAAGAAGTTCAAAATGGCATTATCTAGAGAAGGGGAAAATATTTCACATTACAACTAACAACAAATACAAGTGAATTATACTTTGTGGGTTTCAAAATTATTGTGAAGGCATATAAACAATCTCATTACAAATTGATTAAATAAAAACATAAAGGCACACTGGTTTTTCAAACACAATGCCATTCATCAATGTAACTTAAGAGGATATTTATTGGTCTCATTTTACAAAGATGGGCAATCCATCAGGTTAAACATAGAGAAAAATATAAAATGACTATAAATACTATTATAGAATCATATGGTTAAACCATTAATCATGATCTTACTCATTCATATATACTTTTATGAAAAAGAAGTAATATAAAAGGCAATTCCTATGTCTTCTACCAAATTGATTCGTTTCCTACCCTCAAGGCCTATCTAAAGATAATTGCTTTAGAGGTTTAAAATAGACTTGGAAACTAAACTAGTTTAGGAACCGAATAGGAGAATGCAAAATTATATTGGTAATGTAATTGAGAATACATATAGGTCAAATTGTCACATCTAGAGACTTAAAAAACCTTGATCAAAGATAATTATATAATAAGGACATGGTTGCTAATTATTTTTGAACTAACATTGACACTTGAAGCAAATAATTTTAAAAACCTTCATTAGTTGTTTGAAAATATGAGATAAGTAGTAAAATTCAATAAGATTTTATAATCCATTGACCAGAAGAACATAATGAAAATCAAGACAAGGGTGGTTGAAATTAAAATCAAGAACTAAGGAAGCACAATATGTGCTATGAAAAATAACACCTTGTGGTTGTTTATCCCTAAATTAGATAACAATCCTACTTGGGTAGATAGGGTTAAGAATATAGAAATGACAATGTACAAGGGTGATAATTAGATCTACAACAAGCCAATTAAGTTCCAAACTTAGATATAACATATGTTGAATTCATTAAATTGAGATGGGACAAAAATAGTACATAAATATATGCTAGATATGAAAATGACAAAGAAACAATGTACTTAGTTGGTTATGATGATGAAATAGTTTTAAATTTGGAACATGCAAGATTCAAAATAACAAAGTATTATGGAATAGTCACCAAATTTTGGATTAAGTGCCTCTAGATCCATGGACACTAACATCAACCTAGGATGGTTTTGTTGATGTTATTGTGTGAACTAGATATATGTTCCCTATAAAAAATACCTAATGGAAGAGGGTGTGAAAACCTATATGCTTCTAGATTTATCTTCAACTTTACTTTGGCACATTTAGATCTGGAACATGGATTGTCACTCTTTATGAGATTGTAAAACCCTAGTTCTTCATCTTCATGGTGACTTTGGGAAAGTGGGTTAGTGGGCACATAGTGTCAAGTTGACCCCAAAGACACATATATAAATTAACATTACCTACATATAAAATAATCTAAAGATAACCTCAAATTGATGTAATTCTCCCCTACATGTTAGCTTATGTGTGAATCATGTAATATGTGGAAATCAAGTACAATAGTGACCTAGATTGTAACTTGTAAAATCAGGCACTTAAGATGCTCCTTCAGTACTTATGACCTATGTATGTTTTATCCCTATGACTAATATGAAAAGAAGATAAAATAGGGAAACTTTGATTTATCGAGTGCTTGATTGAATGCTTTGATAAGTTACCTTAGGTATTTTCTAGGTGTATGTTAGTTTTGGAATGAATGAGGAGCCATTATGAATATATAGCAATCTTATCAGGATATATCTCACATTAAATTACTTAGGTTGACCGTTAGGATATGTTTAATTTTAAAATTTGATGAATTTAGGGTACTAGACCCCTGCATCAAGGTAGGACACTAGTGTCAACATAGGGTTCTAAGACTTATGTTTATTTCTCAGTGATTATAAAATAGGTACAAAATCAGAACTTGTAATGGAATAAGATAGTCATATTTTAAGCATTTTGGGTAAGATAGAAGGTTTGGGCCATCAACATAAAACTATTCAAACTAAGAGATAGGCCAAGGGACACAATATAGAGTAAATACAAGACTTATAAAAGTAGGAAAGGTCTAAAACTGAGAGGAAAAATCAAGGTCTGAGTTTTCCAAGTTTAAAAGATTGAGGTGTTATATAATCCATAAATATCCTTTACATTTTCCCCCATTTAATCTAGTAATTAAATTTTTATTTTAAAGGATAAGAAATGTGAACCTGGGTGTGTATAACACACCTTGCCTTTGTGTGATTCCAAATTGAGTGTTTTGTTGGTGACATAATCAGTGGATATAATCTAAAATTTAAAACATTTGAAATGATTTAAATTGAAAGAGCAAGGTTTAGTATTACACCTATATATCGATATAATTACCTTACCAATTGGCAACTTTATTTAAAATATGTATCATTATGAATCACTAAAACTAAGATTAAGACAAATATATAAATTTAAAAAGTGCATATATCTAAGGAGATAGAGAAAGAGAGATTGTAAGGTACAAACCCCCAACCTTGGAGAAAGGGTGAGTTACCAATTGGTAGTTGAGATTAGATCAACAGTACAACCCTATCATATTTATAACCTAGTGAGTATGAGTGAATCAAGTTAACTCATACTATCAAACTAGTGAGGCTAGATGATACAATCACATCCAACCTAAAAAACTGGCAAGATTAAATGATTTAATCACCTCAACCATACCAAAAACCAACCAACTACTGTATAGATTAGCTCAATATAGTCCAATAAATTCTGACCTAGTGGGTGATGATAGTCCCTAAGAGTGTTTTAAAATCTGAAAATGATTTATTTTTTGAAATACTAGGCACATATTACATAGCATATGTACCTTAGATATGTCTCATATTGAAACTATGTATGATAATGGTACCAATGTATATAATCCTGCTGTAATTATGAATCTAAATCATATAATTGTGTGCTTTGGCCAATTCATAAACTATGTGAGTGTGGATAATATGCTTCCAAATCATGCCCCCACTATATACGGAGAATTTTTTATCTTTATGATTAATAAAAAAATATAATGTGTTTTATAAAAAAAAATATAAACCCTTAAAATTGCTAGGGTTTTAAGCTCAAAAGTCAGGTTCACCAAATGTTTAACCCTAAATTTGATAAGGATCTTACTTGGGTAGATAAGGTTAAGAATATAAAAATGACAATACACAAGGGTGATACTCAAATTTATAATAGGCTAATTAAATGTTAAACTCATATATAACATATGTTGAATTCATTGAGATGAGATAGGCTAAAAATAGTAAGGATAACTATGATAGATATAGAAATGACTAAGAAATAATGTACCTAGTTAGTTTTGATGCTGACACAGCTCTAGATCTACAATAGGTAAGGAGTAGACTGATAGAAGATTTTAGAATAGTTGCCAAATTCTAGATTGAGTGCCTATCGAGTCCTAGACACTAGCATTATCCTAGGATGGTTGCATCGATACTACTATCTAAACCAAATGTAAGTACCTTATACGTAATACCTAATGGAAGAGGATGTGACCACCTAGATTCTTTTAGATTTATCTTCACCTTTACTCTAGTGCATTTTGATTTGGGTCATAAACTGTCACTCATTATATTAAAAACCCCTATTTCTTCATCTTTATAGTGACCTTAGGAAAATGGGTTAATGGGCATATGGTGTCGAGCTAACCCCAAAGACCCATTTGTTAATGAGCATTGCCTACATATTCAATACTCTGAATAGGGCCTCAGACTGATGTAATTTTCCTCTGCATGTTGATTATGTGTGAATCACACTATATGTGGAAATTAAGTATAATAATGACCTAGCTTGTAACTAGGCAAATTGGGATATTTGGTTGTTTCTTCAGTAATTTAGACTTGTGTATGTGTTATCCCTATGATTGATATGAAAATAGGAAAAAATAGGGAAGCTTTGATTTATTTAGTACTTGATTAAATGCTTTGATAAGTTGCCTTAAGTTTTTTATAAGTGTATGCTAAGTATGGAATGAATAAGGAGTGATTGTGAATATATACCAATCTTATTGAGAAATATCTCACATTAAAGAACTTAAGTTGATTATTAGGATACATTTCATTTTTAAATTAGATGACTTTAGGGTACTAGACACATGCATCAGGTTATGACACTAGCATCAATGTAGGGGTTTAGGAGTGATGCTTGTGTCCTAGTGGATAAAAAATAGGTATAGGCTCAGAACTTATAGCGACATAAGATGTTAGGATATGAAGTCACTATTCATAGTTATTGTTAATAGTTACTATTCATTGTCACTATTCATGTGATGAGGTGGTACTGTGACTTGGCAATGACTGGGTGAATGAGGTGGCTCTTTGTTTATGTAGCATGGTCCATATGAAATATTTTATTGAATAAAATATTAAGAGAGAAATGGGATGAATTTCTATGATGGGTGACTTTTAGAGGCATGTGAAAACAAGCAACTTCACCCATGTGCTTGTGGGCACATTTATCTATGGGCCTTTTTGGTTAGAGTTAAAAAGATGATTGAGGCATCTTTCGACTCATGTGAGTGCACATGGGTTGTAGGTACATTGACCACTATATTTTATTGGAAGTCGCATGTGAAGTAGGTACAACATGTTTGGGTCACATGGAGTTGGGATCCTTAAGTCAAAAGTGGGAGCATATTTTGACTAGCACATGTGAGGGAGATAAAGGTTTCTATTCATGAATAGTAAAGGCCACATAGAGGATGGTGCATGTATTTCTATCTTCTCTTATTTCATCTTTTGATAATTTTCCTAATTGTATTTATATTTAATTATGACACTCTCTCATGTATGCATAGAGTTGAAGCTTGAGAAAATAAGCTTGTATTTTCTAGTTTGATAAAAAGCTTTGTATAGCTTATATGCTTGAAAGAAAGAATTATAAGAAGAGTGTGTTTTGAGGAAGCATTATTAAAGAGGTTAATTTTGAATTTAAGAGAAGAATACATTTGCTAGTTGCCCTGTGGTTTTTCCTTGCACCTTACAAGGTTTCTATGTAACTCTCTGTGTAATGTGTTATTTATGTCAATTGTTTTAGTAGTTTATTATTTCCAAATTTATTTTTATTGAACATATTAGATATTATTCCTAACATCTAGTACAAAAGCTAGGCTCTTTGAAAACATCTTGTGTTGAGTGTTTTCTATTGAGTTAGGGAGTTGTGTGCAAGTCAGAGCTTCTACAATGATATGAGGAGTAACCAGTTTTGAAGTAGAGAAGTTTGATGGCAAGAATATTCCTTACGGAAGATGAAGGTGGTGGATCTCTTGGTTTATAATGACCAAGCTCTAGCCTTGAAGGGGATTGCAAGCAAACCCAGTAGTATGATAGATGAGGATTGGAAAAAGGATAGATAGAAAGGTAATTTCTACCATCTATTTGTGTCTTGTAAATTTTATGCTCTTCAACATTGTTGAGGATAATACTACAAAAGATTTGTGGGAAAAACTAAACAAGTTGTACCAGACAAAGTTAGATACAAACAAAGTTTTCCTAAAGAATAAATTTTATAGTTTGAGGATGAAAGAGGATTCATCCATTATTGATCATCTGAATGAATTCAACACGATATTCATCAAGCTAGTCCCCATCAGTGTGAAGGTGGGGGATGAAGACAAGGACATTACCTTATTTTGCTCACTTCCTGATAGCTAGGATCCTCTTATGATGACCATCATCAATGCATCATTAGTAACCCTCAAATTTAATGATATAGTTACAACTTTTATTAGAGAGGATATGAGAAGAAATTCTTCTAATGCATCCTCAAGTAATGAAGCATTGTCTATAAGAGAGAGATCTAGTAAGAGAAGTAAGCAAGGTAGATCATCTTCCAAATCAAGGTCTAAAGTATGCAAGGTAAAATGCTATCACTATGGAAATCCAGGACATAAAAAGAATAATTGTTGGAAACTAAAGAAGGAAAAGAATGATGGAAATGAAAACCCACCTTTATTCAAGGCTAGCATTACAGATGTAGAGGAAACAAGCACACAAGAAGCATTTTTTCTTAGCAACAATAGATCACTTTCCAATGCCTGGGTATTGGGCTCAGGTGAATCATTCCACATGTATCCACAGAGATTGGTTTGTGGCATACCAACCATATAGTGGAGTGTCCATTTACTTGGGTGATGATCACCCTTTGGATGTTGTGGGAAGAGGAGATGTAAGGATCAATCTAGATGATGGTAGAATCAAAAGATTGAAGGATGTGTGGTATGTTCTTAATTTAAAAAAGAATATTATGTCTATCAATTTGATGGATGAGTTGGGGTATTCATGTACCTTTGGTAATGGTAAATGTATAATTACCAAAATATCTCTAGTGGTATAAAAAGGAGAATCCTATGACTCCTTGTATCAACTATGTTGAGATTTAGTGACAAGTAATGTAGTAGTAACAACTACAGAAATACTCAATTTGCTATAATATTATGGTATCAATACCTTGGACACATGAGTGACAAATTTTTGAAGATATTTCATGACTGAGGTATGTTTTTTTGGATTAAGTCTTGTGATTTAGACTTTTATGAGCACTACATCTTTGGTAAATAGAAGAGGGTAAAATTTACTTCAAGTGCAAGTAAAAGCTCTAATTTTCTACAACTTATCCATTTGGATATTTTTGGACCTATCCCTAATCAGTCTATAAATGGTATAACACACTTTATTTCCTTTATATATGATTATTCTAGAAGAGTATGGGTGTATTTTTTGAGAAAGAAATCAAAAGCTTTGGAAAAATTTAAAGAATTTAAGGCATGAGTAGAGGAGTTTGGGCAAATACATTATATGTCTCAGGTTAGATAATAGAGGAGAATATTGATCTAGATATTTTGATAACTTTTGTACACATTAAGGGATTAAACATAAAAATATGGTCTCTTATACTCTACAACAAAATGGTGTAACTGAATAGATGAACCACACTATCATGGAGTGTACAAGAAGTATGTTGAGTGCATCAAAGCTGGAAAATGGATTTTGGGTGGAGGATGTTAATATAGTTGTGTATCTTATTAATATATATCCTATAGCTACATTGGATGGAATGACTCTAGAGGAAACTTGTCATGGTAAGCTAGTTGATTATTCTAATTTACATATTTTTGGTTGTGAAGCACTTGCCCATGTGCCTAAAGAAACAAGGTCCAAGCTAGATTTGAAATATAGGAAATGTATTTATCTTTGATATGAAGATATATTGAAGGGGTATATATTGTGGGATCTTACTAACCACAAGAATATTGTTAGCTGAGATGTTGTTTTTTAATGAAAAATACATGAAAGGGAAGGAGATACAATAAACACCTGAAGTTATACCAGTTGAAGTAGTCAAGGAAGGAGAAGATGAAAAGGAGTAAGTTGATGTTTTAGAGCAAAAATTAGATCACCAAGTTAAATAGGCTCAAGTTATAATGTCCAATCATACCAAGAAGGTTCTAAAAAGGTATACTCTTGCATTTTAGTCCTCTTTTTCTTTGTTTATTGATATGGGTGAACGTAGTTCATTTCAGGAAGCTAGAGAATTTGAGAATTCAAATAAATGGAGAATAGCCATGGAGGAGGAAATGAGATCACTCCATAAAAATGAGATGTGGGAGCTTATGGATCTCCCACCTAGAAGAAATATTTTTGGTAACAAGTGGGTGTACAAGTTGAAGAAGAATAGTGATGGACTATCAGAGCAATACAAAGATCAATAGTGGTAAAAGACTATGTACAGAAGTCAAGTATTAATTTCAATGAGATTTTCTCTCCTATTATGAAGATGACTACTATCAAAATGTTACTTGAATTTTTATCTTCACAAAATTTAGATCTAGATCAACTTAATGTGAAGACAACATTCCTACATGGTGATCTCAAAGAGGAGATTTATATGGATCAGCCTGAGGGCTATGAGGAAAAAGGAAAAGAGAAAATGGTTTGAAAATTGAAGAAATCATTGTACAGTTTGAATTAGGCACCATGAATGCGATATAGTAAATTTGATACCTTCATGAAGAATCAAGGATTTAGCAGAAGCAAAGTTGATCATTGTGCATATCATAAGAAGTTCAATGATGGGAGCTTTATTATTTTACTAATATACGTTGATGACATGTTGTTTGTAAGCCCCAACATGAAGAGGATCAATTTGTTTAAGGCTCAATTGGATAGGAATTTGAGATGAAGGATTTAAGAGTAGCAAAACAAATTTTGGAGATGAAGATACATAGGGACAAGAAAGCTAGGAAGATCTAGTTATCACAAAAGACATATGTTGAGAAGGTTTACAGTGGTTTAATATGTAGAATGTCAAACCAGTCAGTACCCCACTTCCTATACATTTTGATTTATCTTTTGATCAATGTCCTAGTATAGAGGAGGATAAGACAAGTGATAAGATACGAAACACCGGAAGCATACAGTTGATTACCAAACCAAGCAACTTAATATGCGGAAATTAACCAGAATCACAAGTAACTAGAATTCAGAATAACACATGATATGAGAGACAATACACAACTTGTATTAATACTTATACAAAAAAGAATACAATAAAGAAGATGCCACTTCTTCTCCACCACCTCTTCAGAGGCTTGCCACACCTCAAGTGAACAGTAATTCTCTCCCCAAAGCTCTCCCTCTCAGGTCCCAACACCCAACTCAAATACAGAGTTGGTGTTCACCTCCTGTGCTCCACGCACACCACAAGTGTTCCACGCACTCCACAAGTACTCCATGTACTCCACAAGTACTCAAGGTACTTCAAGTAGATCTCCCATGAACCTGCAACAACCTGCAATTCAACAAACCATACTTATGGAAGGAACTCCCTTGCCTTCCTCTTTGCTCTATCTGAGTACACACCTGTACTCCAAGTAGATCCTGCCTAATTTTGCTCCCTGTTGTGTTGCTGTCCTATCTGATCTTGCACACCTACAAATCAACCTGGTTCTGCACACCTGTGAACCTTGACCTTGCACACACATACACCTGCAGATCAACGATCTTACTTACCATGTAGATCTCCTATAAAGGCCATACACCTGTGACCAAGATCCTACACACACCTAAAGAATCTTGCTAACTCTCCAAAACTAGCACCCACCTTGGTACTGCTGTGGAACTAGGAGGAACACCCTTGCTCACCTCACACACAGAAGGAGCTAACTTTGCTCAACTCAAACTAGAACACCTTTCCAATACAACCATGAGTCTATTATATATATCTCATCCAAACAATGATTAGACATCTAATTACAATAATTAGATCCGCAGCTCTCAGTCTAAAAATAGATCTAATCATGCAAACACTTGGTTCGTTAGCTAACTACCTGTAATAAGCTCGCAGTCGAACCACACAGGCGACCGACGTCGGTCCCTATCTGCCTGGGGGTCACCGACGCCGGCCGATCCATGACCGACGTCGATTGCTTCCTATCTCCTACCTACTGACGTCGGTTGGCCAGACCAACGCTAAAGATAGTGACACTCTGCAACTCATCTGTAACCTCCTCCATGTCTGCATCAGTGAAGCTTTTAGCTCCACAACCTAACAATCTCCCACTTGGAGATAAACAGCTGCACTGTACCTGTACTTGTACTCTATCTAATCTATTTCCTGGTTTGTATCCCTCTTCAAGATCAATCTTGAAGACAACCCACCACACATCCCGTGGTGTACCCCCTATCATCTGTGTACCCTACCACATCTGAACCTACAAACACATGTAGTGAAGTCCTGAACCTGCATAGCATGAATCCCTACTGCTGGTCCCTCTCAAATACCTGAGAACCCACTTCCCCAAATTGGCTCCTAACTCTCTGACAGCTCCCACTGCATGGGAATACTCAGGTCTATACCAGACCTCATGTGATTTCAGACATTGTACCTGTCCAGCCCTTAGTGTGCTCTGGCTCTGCATCCTGAACCTCACCAACACCTGATTCACATCAGCTCCCACTGGAGACAAAATCAACTTGTGATCTCCATGTCTCCCATGTCAAAGAATTTCGCTGCTCCAAATTCCTCACGACATGCCACTGAACTAATCTTACCCTTAGCTCAGCAAAACCCTGTATGTCAGAACCTGTACCAAGTTCATCCTCCACATACAGCAACAAGATAATGTTGCGACCATCATCCACCTGGTAAGATAAACACAATGGTTATACTGACATTGACTAAAGCCCTGCTTTGTCATCCACCTGGTACCACCTGTCAGTCCTGTCCCACTGTCCTGCAGCTCCTCAAGACCATATGACCTGGTCTTCCGTCTCACATATCCATTCTCTCTATTCTTCAACTAAGGTATCCATTCGTCTCTGTGCTTTCTTCCGCTGGCAACCCTACCAAAAAACACCTATTTGGTTCTCCTCCAAGGAATCACATCCTCATCCATGCCAAGCTCACACCTGTTTCCTGGATCCTTCCTGCTCTACAATCAGCAACATGTATAAAGAAGAGGAACAACAAATTTGAGGGCCTACTTACGTCTTCAGTCCTCCGTATGGGTGTTTGAGACTCCTTGACAGCGTGCTATCCACCCAAAATCTGTTACAGTGACTGACCTCAGTCACTCCACAGTCTACATCCGACCGACGTCAGTTCCATGCATCTGTCCCTGACTACCGACCCTACAAATATCGGTGTCCCTACTGCTGACGTCGGTCCTCCTGACCGACATCAGTCTTACCTACTGCCGACGTCAGTCCTCCTGACTGACATCGATCTTACCCTGCACGACATCGTCGGCTTCGGTCTGCACATGACTGACATCGGCACCTGTCTGTTTGATGCCAGTTCCTCCTGACTGACACCGGTACCTATGTTTGCCTGTGAGTGATGAATTTTTACCCGTGAGCTCCTTTGAATCAAAACCCATGTCCAAACTGCCCTGCTCAGAAGTATCCAGCACCATCCACTGGTCTCTGTCTGCCATCTCCTCCAAGTACACCAAGGCTTTCCAGTTCTTAAGCCTGTCAAATATATTTGTCTTCCGCTTAAGAACATGCATCTCCTTCCTGCTCATGTGACCAAGCCTACGAAGCCACGTCTCCACAACAAAAGAAGAATCAGTAATATAAACAAGTAGATAAAGGGTACCTATTTTCTTACCACCAGCTAATTCAAGTGCATCCGCTGTGAGAGTTCTTGTGCATCTCTCATCACCCAATCTTTCTAAAGAAATTAGCTGTATCTCCAAACCTGGGACCTGCATGACCTTCATCAACACCTGTGTGTTGGCCGCCTACAATTTCAGCTTCACTTCCCCTTTGCCAATTCTTTGGCAAGGCTCACCAGCTCCTCTACCTGGGGTTGCATGGAAAGAGGCAACCGAATCTTTTATCCAAGATTCAACTTTATCCAAGAAACCTCCAAAAGCATCCTGTGCAACAACACCTGCTACATCTGCATCTTCAGTTCCTTCATGCTGATCTGCTACTAACCAATAATATTCTTTTACCTGCTCTTTCTTTCCATGGGACCGTAAGTGACCATCTGTGCTTTTCAACTCCTCCATTCTTAGCTTACTTTGATCTGCCGTTGCTCTACTCCCACTCGATCAAAAACCCCTGAGAGTGCCCTATAACCAAACACAAAACCTGCTTCCTGCAACCTTAGCTATGATACCACTTGATAGGATACGAAACACCAGAAGCATACAGTTGATTACCAAACCAAGCAACTTAATATGCGGAAATTAACCAGAATCACAAGTAACTAGAATTCAGAATAACACATGATATGAGAGGCAATACACAACTTGTATTAATACTTATACAGAAAAGAATACAATAAAGAAGATGCCACTTCTTCTCCACCACCTCTTCAGAGGCTTGCCACACCTCAAGTGAACAGTAATTCTCTCCCCAAAGCTCTCCCTCTCAGGTCCCAACACCCAACTCAAATATAGAGTTGGTGTTCACCTCCTGTGCTCCACGCACACCACAAGTGTTCCACGCACTCCACAAGTACTCCACGTACTCCACAAGTACTCAAGGTACTTCAAGTAGATCTCCCATGAACCTACAACAACCTACAATTCAACAGACCATACTTATGAAAGGAACTCCCTTGCCTTCCTCTTTGCTCTATCCGAGTACACACCTGTACTCCAAGTAGATCCTGCCTGATTCTGCTCCCTGTTGTGTTGTTGTCCTATCTGATCTTGCACACCTGCAAATCAACCTGGTTCTGCACACCTGTGAACCTTGACCTTGCACACACATACACCTGTAGATCAATGATATTACTTACCATGTAGATCTCCTATAAAGGCCATACACCTGTGACCAAGATCCTACACACACCTGAAGAATCTTGCTGACTCTCCAAAACTAGCACCCACCTTGGTACTGCTATGGAACTAGGAGGAACACCCTTGCTCACCTCACACACAGAAGGAGCTAACTTTGCTCAACTCAAACTAGAACACCTTTCCAATACAACCATGAGTCTATTATATAGATCTCATCCAAACAATGATTAGACATCTAATTACAATAATTAGATCCACAGCTCTCAGTCTAAAAATAGATCTAATCATGCAAACACTTGGTTTGTTAGCTAACTGCCCGTAATAAGCTCGCAGTGGAACCACACAGGCGACCGACGTCGGTCCCTGTTTGCCTGGGGGTCACCGACGCCGGCCGATCCATGACCGACGTCGGTTGCTTCCTGTCTCCTACCTACCGACGTCGGTTGGCCAGACCAATGCCAAAGACAATGACACTCTGCAACTCATCTGTAACCTCCTCCATGTCTACATCAGTGAAGCTTTTAGCTCCACAACCTAACAACAAGTATGTTAGTGTACCTTATTAATCATTAGTATGGATTCTCATGTATGAAATGGTGAGCATGAGACTAGATATTTCCTAAGCAGTAAGAGTTTTGAGCCAGTTCATGGAAAATATTAGAATGAATCATTGGTCTATAGTGAAGTGGATACTTATATATCTGAAAAGCACTTTATATGTTGCAATCTACTATGGAGGGTTAGATTTATAGATAAGAGGTTTTGTAGATTCTAATTTTGGTGGTGATAAGATGGATGAAATTCCACTATAGGTTGTGTTTTTACTCTTGTTGGTGGAGCTATGATTTGGGATTATAAGTTACAACCAGTTGTGGATTTATCAACCAGTGAAGTAGAGTATGTGGTTGTGACTAAATTTTACAAGGAGGTAATATGGTTAGAGAGACTATTGGGTGACTTCATAGAGATGTAGGGAAAGATTACCTTAGATTGTGAGACTCATAATGCAATTCACTTGGTAAAGAATGTAGCATTTCATGATCATATGAAGCATATTGACATTAAGTACCACTTCATTAGGATTTTGGTGGAGGATGGTAGGATCCAGTTCTTGAAGGTAGACACCAAATAGAATATTATAGACATGTTAAAAAGTCAATCATGGTAGATAAGTTTGAATGGTGTAAAACTTCTTTGGGCTTGTTGAAATTATGAAGAAGGTAGTATCAAGCATGGTAGGTATCTAGATGGTAGAATATGTAGGTATGGAAAAGCCTATGTATATTTAATTCAAGAGGGAGAATATTAGGATGTGAAGTCACTATTCATAGTTATTATTCACCATCACTATTCATGTGATGAGGTGGTAGTGTGAGTTGCTAGTGACTAGGTGAATGAGGTGGCTCTTTATTGATGTGGCATGGTCAATAAAAGATTAAGAGAGAAATAGGATGAATTTATATAATGGGTGAATTTTGGAGGCATGTGGGAAAAAGCATCTTCACCCATGTACTTGTGGCACATTTGTTTATGGGCCCTTTTGGTTGGAGTCAAAAATATGACTGAGGCATATTTTGACTCATGTGACTGCACATGGGTTATATGTACATTGAAAATTATTATTGATTGGAAGTCACATTTGAATTAGGGACAACATGTTTGGGTCACATGGAGGTGGGATCCTCAAGTCAAAAATAGGAGCATCTTTTGACTAGCACATGTGAGGGAGACAAATGTTCATATTCATGAATCGTAAAGGCCACATGGAGGGTGGCGCATTTATTTCTCTCTCTTATTTTTCATCCTTTTATAATTATCCTAATTGTATTTCTATTTAATTATGACACTTTCTCATGTATGTATAGAGTTGAAGCTTGAGAAAATAAGCTTTTATTTTCTAGTTTGCTAAAAAGCTTTGTATAGCTTGTATATTTTAAAGAAAGCATTGTAAGAAGAGTGTGTTGTGAGGAAGAATTTTTGGAGAGGTTGATTTTAAAGTTAATAAAAAAATATAGTTGCTAATTTCCCCATGGTTTTTCCTTGCACCTTGCAAGGTTTCCATGTAATGCTCTGTGTAATGTGTTATTTCTATCATTTGTTTTAGTAGTTTGTTATTTGTGTATTTATTTTTATTGCACATATTGTATATTATTTCTAACATAGTATAAACATATTTTAAGTATTATGAGTAAGATAGAAGTTTTAGATCATCAACATAAGATTGATCAAACCAATAGATAGGCCAAGGAGCACAAGATAAAGTAGATGCAAGACTTCCAAAAGTGTTAAAGGTCTATAACAAAGAGGAATAACCAAGGTCTAAGTTTTCCAAGTGTATAATATCAAAGTATTATATAATCCATAAATATCATCTACAGTGGTGTGGAAGGATTTGAAAATTCGAGGTAGAATTCAAAGGGGTAGTGTTATCAATAGAAAAAGTAAAAGGATCAAGTGGAGTATAGATATATCAATACTTGAGGGTCAAACCAATAGATAGGCCAAGGAGCACAAGATAAAGTAGATGAAAGACTTCCAAAAGTGTTAAAGGTCTATAACAAAGAGGAATAACCAAGGTCTAAGTTTTCCAAGTGTATAATATCAAAGTATTATATAATCCATAAATATCATCTACAGCGGTGTGGAAGGATTTGAAAATTTGAGGCAGAATTCAAAGGGGTAGTGTTATCAATAGAAAAAGTAAAAGGATCAAGTGGAGTATAGATGTATCAATACTTGAGGGTCTGATAGGGTTCATACTTAGGTTCATAATATTTCCAAAAACATTTTTATTTAGAATAGGAGGAGGCCCGTGACTACCTCTATAACATCCTATAGGTCTACTCCAAATATGAATTGAGGAGTAAATTTCATTTAAAGAGTTTATAGGTAATGGTAAAAAATAATAATAAGGGTGGTCAATATTTAAAGCGAAAACCAAGAAGGAATGACAAGCACTATTAAAAACAATTCCACATGGTATGGAAGGATTAGAAAATAGGAGGCTAGATTGAGAGGACCAGTGGTATCAGTAACTAAAGTAATATGAAAAAGTGGAGTGAAAACTTTGTGGGACTTGATCATGTTATGGGTTCGTACTTAGGCTCATATTCTTCACAAAATATCTATCTATAAAAGAGGAGGGGGCCCATGACTCCCTCTATAACACCTTCTAGGTTTACTCCAAAGCCTACTACCAAATTTTTTTATTTAAATAGCTTAAATGTGACTATGAAAATATTTAGAGTTATGCAACACATAATACCATGTATGGCACTAATGTGAAATGATCACAAAAATTCATCCAGGATTAATCATATTGGATTAATAGGAGCAGTCCAGTTGCAAATAAATTTATGAGAACATGCCATGTTACAATTTTAGGATTATGATTAGAATCTCAAGAGGTAACTTCACTCAAGTTTCTTTAAGGCTAAGTTAGACCTCACCACTGAATTAAAAATATTTGAAAACATAAGGAATGCCTATGTTTTTTCATTTTAAATATTAAATGCAAAAACCCTAATTAAGGCCAAGGCTCTCATAATATTATTAATTGATTAAATTTCACACATAATTAATAATAATAATAATAATAATTTATTTATAATAAGTACCTTAAAATGCCTAATATGGATCACAAGTCCATGGGGTCACCATTATTGTGGAGTTTATGGATTTTACCAAATCCCATAAACTCAATAAGGTCTCTATTAATTCTAAGTAGTAGGTGACCACTTCTTAGATTAAATAATATGTGCATCCTATAACTAAAGTTATCACCAGATTAATAAGTGTTTATCACATTCTATAGATTCCAAAAATATTGAAGTGTAACCTAAAAATTTAACAGGTTCTAGGACCACAGTCCTACCATTTTCCACGTGGCCACCAAGTCAGTATGCATGTGCAAACACAAACACCCCCCCCCCATGAATAGAGATTCATTATGATCCACATAGATCCTTGCATGAAAAACTCATAGAACATTTACATAGAGTTATAGTATTTTACACTCTACGAAGAAATTAAGTTGTGGCCTATATTTCATGGATCTAGTCTCAAGTGGATTTCAAATTCATTAGAGCATGGTTTACAAATATTCCTTATTAGTCCCAAAGGAAGGGACTATAGAATCAATTTTTTCTAACTTAGAATTATTCTTGGATCCGTTGGTCAATCAAAATTCATTGATTATTATGCAATGAAAATATTAAGTGCTTTACAAAGTGAAATAATAGGTTTTTTAATAGGGTGGATAAAATAATAATATTTGGTGGAAGCTGATTGGATAATAAAATTTATGTTATGGCCCACTTCACTTGGATCAAGGTCAAGCATTAACCATGTAATAGATGGAAGATGGGTTTGTACAAGGTTCCATTTATTCCTATATTCATCCAGGTGATGCAGGCTACATGGATTGTAGATTTTGCACTGAATATGGGGTTGGTTAATTAAAGAACATGGAGTGGGGTCATAATGATCTAAATGTTTATGGAAGCTTTTTTTCATTCATTACATTTGGCAAAGGGAGAATAATTGGTGTTTCTTATTAAAAAATCACTGTCGAGGGTAAGGCTTTTTATTTTATATACCATGTGATTTGTGCTTTGTTTGTTACATGGTGAAAGTATCATTATGAGATTAGTTTTTTTGTGTGTGTGGTTTGGATGCTTGCAAAAGAAGGTAGACTACATATGAGGGATTAGTGAGGCAAGAAGGGTTGAATGAAATCTTTTCATTTTCCTTTTTGGGCTTCTATTTTTAGGTAGCTTTATGAATTTTTTTCCTGAAGCAACATTTTTAATATGATTTGAGCATGTTATTGGGGTTTGTAGGTGTATTCTTTGTGTATGTTAGGGATTTCAGTAGTGGTATCCTTTTTTGTGATTTTAGTATGTTATTAGGGGTTATGGGTATATTTTCTCTTATATGTTGGAGGTTTCTTGTTGATTTCATTGATCTGATAGGGTTTCTAGGAAAGTATAGCATCAAGGTTTTGAATTATGGGGACTTTATTCACATCTAATTTTTTATCATTTTATTAGGCATGTGCTTGTATTTTATTTTCTAAGATTTTGAGAATAACTATGTTAGGGTTTTTGAAAATCTTGAAACAATATTTTAAGGTCATTTCATTTGGATATAGGGTTTGTGGGTATGCAAGATCTTGTATGCAGGGGGGATTTATATTGTAGATGCTTTGTGGTGTACCATTCTCAGAGTTTTTTTTTTATGGTTTGGATGCTTCTAAAAGAAGGGAGAATACATAGGAAGGTTTGGTGAGGTGAGAAGGGTTGGAGAGAAGCTTTTCATTTTCCTTTTTGGGATTCTTTTTGTAAGTAGTTTTATTAAAAAAAAGCAACATTTTCTAGGTGATTTCAACTTGTTATTGGGGTTTATAGGTGTATTCTCTATGTATGTCAGGAGTTTCAGTAGCAACATTATTTTTGTAATTTCATTATGTTATTAGGGTTTATGAGTATATTTTCTCTTATATGCTAGAGTTTTCTTGTTGCTTGTAGCAATTTGATAGGGTTTATAGGAAAGTATAGCATTAAGGTTTTGAACTATGTGGACTTGTACATTAGGGTTTACAAGGTTTAACATTACAAAAACCTATTACTCATTTTCATGTGGCACTTTTTTTTTTCATATCCTACTATTTTTAATATTTTATGCATACTGAGTTGATTTGATTATCTTTTTTAGGGTTTTGTATAAGCCCTGCAGGAGCGGTTTTAGCTGATTTTAGGGGAAGTTTAAGGTTTATGGTTGTTTATATTCTTATATGCTAGATGATTTTGTATTGTAAATTCTTTTTATTGATTTGTTAGGTTTTTAAAATTAAGTGTAGCACCACTTAATATCAATATTTCATAGATCTATATACTCATTCACATCAGATTTTTTAATCATTTTATTGGGTATATGTTTGTATTGTCTTTTTAAAGATTTTGATAATAACTATGTTAGGGTTTCTAGAAATATTGAAACAATATTTTAAAGTGATTTTTTTTGGATATGGGGTTTATGGGTATGAGGGCTCTTATATGTGTGGGGTCTCTATATTGTAGATGCTTTATGGTGATCTAAATTATTTTAAAGCTCTTGTTATAAGGTTGAAACTTAACATTTTTGATATTTAATTTACATATTTATTAAAAAAAATTATGAATAAAACATTTATATATATTGTAATGGTATTAAGTTTTTAAATGTTATTGTTCAGTCCAATAATGAAAACTACTAACAGGTAAAAATGTTAAATAAAACATTACATTTGTCTCATCTTGTAGTTGCATCCACTTTCTTCTTTATAAGTGTGGCAATCTCAGTGAGCTATGCAAAGCAACATTCTTTTGACTTCAGCCCATTTATAGCCTTATCTTAGCATAAAAAGGCTCAAGGGGCATCTAGTCAAGTGTTCCACACTTTGTCTTCTACATCATATTTTTCTGATCATTTGACACCAGAGCACAAAGCCCATAACCAAAATACCTATCCCCATTTTTCAAAATTCTATTGCCTATGATAAACTTTGACATAAATCATCTTTTTACATATTCCATGACCAAGTATTTTTTCCTACGAAAAATGTGTCATATAATTATTAAAATTATATTCTTTAATAATAACATAAATAGTTTTAAAACATAAATGTTTAAAACAAGTTTAAAAAAATGACTGACATAATAAAATACTAAAAATGTTTACATTCTATATTGAAAAGGGATATATATATATATATATATATATATATATATATATATATATATATATATATATATATATATATATATATATATATATATATATATATATATATATATATATATATAAAGGTTTAGAATATTATTAAAGAAAAAATGATTGACATAGAAAAATACTAAAAATATTTACATTCTATATTGAAAAAAGATAAATATAAAAATACATAGAGTTTAAAATATTTAAGACATTATAATTTGTAAGTCTCTTTTTTTTGTTTTTATTCTTGAATCTTTTGAATTTTAACTATTTTCAGCAATCAATTCAAATTTGGTGATTTTTTTCTTTATTGTCAAAAAATATTTGAATTTTGGTAGTTTTCCATAGTTTTACTATTTTTTGTCATAAAAATTGGCAAATTTATCTTTAATTTTTTCAAAAAAAAAAACTTTTTCTTAAAATCTTACAAAGTTTTCATAATAATAGAAGTTTGGAATTTTTTTATTTATCTTTGAATTTTCCCTAATATTTTTAAGTTTTCGGCTAATTAGCTGAATTTACAATAAATTTGTTGAATTTCACTTAAATTTATTTGATTTACCCTTTTTTTTCCTCTATTTGATAAACTTTTTGCCATTTTTGGAAAAACATTGTAGTCTTTAGTGATTGGCTGTAACTATTTCTATTTTTTGTTCATTTGAAGTTGCCATACAAAGACTAAAGGATGTTATTAATGTTTTCTTTAACTGATTAGATCAATTGTTGTTGTTGTTGTTGTTGTTGTTGTTGTTTTGTAGTTTTTAAGCTATGCAATATGATGTTATTGGGTTATTCTTCATATATATTTTTTTGTTATTGTGATTTTTAAATTGCACAAGATGTTGTTATTTGGTGACTCTTCATGTATGTACTATAATCTTTCAAAAAATGGCTTGGTTCTTTTATAGTCTAATTATTATGGCTTATTAGGTAGGTTGCACTTTGATGCTAGACTTTATTAAATATTATTCTAGAAAACACATAGAGTTTGGCATCAAAACAAAGACGATATTACAATTATAATGGTTTTGTTATAACAAAACTAAGCCAAGTACAGTCAACATTATAACAACATTGGATTTAGACATAGAGAATAAAAATAAGTCTCAAAGGGAGGGACTATAAGATCCATTTTTATATAACTTAGAATTATTCTTGGATCTATTGGCCAAATAGGTTTCATTGATTATTGTGTAATGGAAATATTAAGAACTTTATAAAGTGAAATAGGAGGTTTTTTAATAAGGTGGATAAAATAATAATATTTAGCCAAAGTTGATTGGCTAAAAAAATTTATGTTATGAGTTGCTTCACTTAGATCAAGGTCAAGTATTAAGCGCATGGCAGAGGAGGATAAATTTGTATAGGGGTCTTGTTGTAGCACATAATTTCACCATGTGAGAGTTTCCTTTAGGCTCTCTCACTCCTATATACAAAATGGGATCAGCCCCAATTTGTGGGTATCCTGTGATGGGGTTGAACCTCCAGAAAAGGTTGGTTCCTCTTGGTAGATCACCTAAACTACTAGTTCTAACTTGGAAAAGGGTAAAAGGGGCTGCAAGGGATAACTAAAATCATACAAAGGGTGATACACCAAATTTAAATACATTCTAAATTGCTTAAAAATAAAACTAAGGTAACTCAAAGATAACCCTCACTCACATAATCTCTCAAACTAGTCATTCTGCATCAATATTTATAAACTAGGCTCCCTAAACAAGAGATGAAGCATGGAGGAGTATCAATACTCACACTATACCTTCATCAGTGGTTAAAATAGTACAAACTTAGACCTACAAACACCTTGAAATACCTACAAAAAGGAAAGAAAGAATACTCCTCCATAAGGTAATCATGCACAAGTTAACTAGAAAACTAGATGTAGGCAAAGAGATAGGTAAAATAAGTTGTCTTATTGCTTCAAGAGTTTTTTATTACAAATTTTTATAGGGTTTTTCCTTGTCAAATTATATTATATCTTTATAATGGAGAAAAATAGGGATATATAGGAGAAAAGGGAAGGGATAGGAGAAGAAAGCTTTTAGAAATCAATAAATGCTACTCAACCACCCTCCATGGAATTCTAAAAAATAAGAGGAAGAGGTATATGAATCTTAACAACCTCCAAACCACTTAGGCACTGATCTCACTTAGCACATTAACCCTCCAAAATCAAAAAGGTCTTCAAGTTCTCCCATTGGCCTAAAAAGAAACTAGAGGACAAAATTTGCTTTGAGGAAGATGACATTATGCTCCACTAACTTTAGAAAGGTCTCAAAACATATATAATAATATTCATTAAAATCTCAAACTTACTCCTCAAATCCCCAAAACTCCTCCACTTGACTTCTATGCCCCATCTCCACTTGGATTGTAGAAGTAACTTGGTAATATGTCTAGTCACACTGACATTTGATGTTTGCACTAACTTTAATGGATAAATTTGAGTTATTTATTTTTTGTTCCCAAATAATATTTTCTCCTCCAATATACAAAATTAACCATGTAACCTACAAATCCCTTAAACTCCATTAATGGAGGTCTTCAAGCTCAAGCCATCTTTAACTAGTTATCCTAAAACCTACTTTCAAGGCCATTTTGTCACCATGAAAACCACTTTTGGACCTATATAAGATTTTAAAGCATAAATATCATTCCTTTGAGGAATAAAATTAATTTTTATGCCACCTTTAATACCTACAACACTGGTGGAAATCTCCATTAAACTTGCAACCATTCACAAATCATTAAAAACTTGGGTTTTTGGCATTTTAACTCATAAAATCACCTTAAACCCCCATAATAATGGATAATATTTCCATATAATGGTGATTTAGGTCCCATTAGGCTTCCTCCATGCATTTATACAATTTCATCCTTTGAAGACCTACAAAAATGGGCATTTTTAGGCCATTTTGGGCCTCCTAAGCACCCACACATAATAATTTCTTATTAAAAATACGTAAAACATGATATTTATAGATTAAAATATATTATATAAGTGTTATAAAAGTTATTATAGGTAATTCAATGGGATTATAAGCTCAAAAACTCAAAACTAGTCAAAACAGGCTCTTTTGGTAGCTCAGACAGGCTTACTTTCTTAATGATTGTTCATGAATCCTAGGGCTTGGATATGAGAAAAAATTATTTTAAAATTTATTATACACCACTAATTAACCTTACATAATATATTATCCACCCATTAATCTCCTTCATACCATTCCAAGCATGTGAAAGTGCCTCTAAGCTTGAGAATATGCATTCTGGGAGGTCGAGTAGGAGAAAAATGAAGTAGAGTGAGCAAAAATGTGAATTTATTATTAAAATATAATATAATATGTATATTATGAGCCTAAAAACATATTTATATGGTTTTTTTTTTTTTTCTTAAAATATAATATAATATTTATATTATGAGCCTAAAAACATAGTTATATGGTTTTATTTTTTGTTCTAACCTTATAAACCTCCTCTGCACCTTCATTCCTCTAACTAGGGTTCTTGGCTTTTTAGGTCAATTTGACCCTAGAGATATAATTTTGGACATTATTCATATTCTCAAGGTTTTAAACTCCTGTATTAACCTTTTAAAATAATATTATATTATTATAAATACGTATAATCTTTCAATCATACCTAAACTATCATTCTTTCCACTTTCTCATTCTAGGCCTGCGTATGTCAAAATAGGCCTAAAGGCCTACTTGAGCTCCTTATTCCATATATACTTGAATTATTATTATTATTAATCCTATAAAATATCCATTTATACATATTGAGGCTTTAAAACCTTCAAAAACATTCTCAAGTGGTCATTCTTCAGTTTTTTCACTTATAGGCTTGAGTATGCCTAATGAGGCCTAATAGGCCTAATTAGACATACTAGGATTTTCTCCATTTTATTATTTATTTATATATTAATTTTAAATTATTACATAATAATTAACCTAAATTTATTTATATGATCCTCTAAAATAACTTCAAGTAGTCACTTAGTTTCTCTCTCCAAGGAGTGAGTAATCAAGTGAGAATTCTTGACATGCTTCCTTAGCAGACATGTAATCAGACATTTTTCTCTCATAGAGTATATTATTGGAATAAAACCAATTTTAACACTTAATGACACCAAAACATACCTCCATGTAAAATTTCAATCCAGCATTGAGTATAACTCAAAAAATAAATCTTTTGGGGTCGCCTCAACTTATCAAATTTCTAAGCATGTGTAGCTCTGTGTTTTGCTATTTTATCAAGTTTTATGATGTCACAAGACTTAATTATTTTTAATTATTACCATTATGGAATAAAAAACTATTAAAATCCCTTTTTGTCAATTTTTAATCAAAAAAAGCATCCAGAATTACCAAATTAGACCTGCTACACACTCAGAAAATGAGAACCAAGAAACCTAGGAAGAGAGAAATAGGCATCTATTAAGATATATGAGGTATCAATACCTCATTAACTTTTAATTTAAACCTATAATATATCCAAAAACTTATCCAATAATTTTTTTTTACCATTATAAACTATTAAAACCAACCATAATCACATATTTAGACCTATTACACACTCAAAAAATGAGAACCAAGAAATCTAGGAAGAGAGAAAAAGGTGTATCTTGGTATTTATGACATATCAAGACCTAATTACTTTTTAATTTTAACCTGTAATATATCCCAAAACTTATCCAAGAATTATATTTCATCATACAACCCTTTAAACCTCTTTAAAATGTCTTTACTGATTGTCTCCACTTACATGCTAAAACCCAAAATTTTACAAATTTGCACTTCTCCATGTTTCTGAGATGAAACTCCATTATTAATTCCTTTATAAGACTCCAATAACCTATATTTAGTTACATAAACATCCAAAACGTGCTCAAGTGGTCATTATTTAGTTTTTTACTTTGTGGCCTAAGACTGCCCATTAGGCCTAATTGGCCTAATTGGCCTATTTGATCACTTCCTTCTTAGCAACTAGATTTTGGTTATAGATATATCCTTGAACATAAAACTATACCTTCCTTGGATTAATTATACCCCTTTACACATTCCAATCATTCATTTTCATCCATCTTCCTCATGAGTCTTGCTTTAGGTTCTCTTACATACATGGTTATAGGTAATGATTTCTAGGTTGCCTGTGTTAGCCCTCAAGGGCATGATTTACATGAAATTATTAATGTGATCACTCTCACCAGGTGTGGGAAGACTTAAAATCACTTTAATTTCATTATAAACCCTCTCATTAATTCAAAACCCTCTGCCATACCTATAACTCTTCAAAAAACCCTTTGAGTTCCATTGGTGATTGTCAACAGACAAGCATGTGATTATGACAAAATATTTGATGTTTCAAATATTAGTGTGACCTAACCAAAACCATTTTAAATTAAAACCACTAATTTTCACCACCTCTACCAAGTTTCATAGTTCTATATTTCCTCTAGAGTCATATAGATGTATTTTTCCCAAAACTAGCTAGTGGGTTGCCTATGTTTTCATATTCCATAAGTTCATGATTGAGTTTCCTTCTTGTATCACCTTCTTTTGGAGTCAAATAATTCTGAATAATTTTATATTATGCCATAAAATACTTATTTTAATTATTCATATCTTCTACTAGTCACCTCTTTAACATATGCAACCCATTAGTACATGATCTATCTTCATAAACCTCAATGTCATTATCTTGCTAACACTATCGTAGATGATGACTGGGATTTAGAAGTAATTAATTTCCATTACATCACCATTTAACACCTTTAATATCTCCCAAGTCATTGGTAACCTCTTATCAATTATTCATTTAGTATATTTTCTCTTCAAATAGTGTTCTCTAGCTCCTACAGTCTTTATTATGTACACAGGCTTGTGTGTTATACTTTCATTAGTTAGCAGTAATTTTAGTAGAGATCATGATCTTGATGAAGGTTTAAAGATATAAATTTGTTATTTGAAAACATAGGTATCTTCATAATTTCATCCTTGGTTGAAATGTATCTTGAATTTCACCTTTAGGGTATATGGATATATCAATGTAATTGACCCTAGTATGGCTATGTGTGGACATTTCAAAGATGGCCTTGACTATAGATCTTGCTTGGGTAAATATTCTCTATACCCTGAATTATTCCACATTTCCATTTTTTTCTGAAACTTCATTTTGATCATGGTAACCTTCCATAGACATTCTTCTCTCATCCCCTTTGCAACTTGGAGATAAACTTGTCTTAAGAAGGCTATAAGTTGAGTTTTTACCTCATGACTGAGTTCCTCCATCATGGTTTCTCTATGCTTCCAATCAACCTACCTCCCCATTGACTTCTCAAAGTTACCAAAGCTTTTAAGCAACAATCTAACTTAAATACTACCCGTGCTCAAAAATATGACTGAGCCACCAGTTGAAATGAGCCATATTTGAATGAAGAAGTGTGGTAAGCCTCTACTAACTTATTCTTTCAACTTAGACTAATGTTTACCAACACTTGCATTCCTTAGAGCTTCCACTCCATGGTTAAAAATTTGCTTCATCCATACCTTTAAATCTATTATATGTGGAGACAAAACCTTCATAATGATAACCTTGGAGGACTAGCTATAGGTGCAGATTCTAAGATCTTTGATTGAGTGGTCCAATTTAGATCCTTGACTTCCTCCGACCCAGCTCTTCCATTTCAAAGTTTCCTCAAGATTCATCTTGAGATCTCAACAAGTAGTTGGATGTGTTCTTAGTCCTAGACTAATATTTCTCTCTTCAGGGTATATGAGGCTCAAATATATGGTGGACATGGTGATGAGACCTCCCTAATCCTCATAAACCTCTGACCTCTTACTCAATATATTTTCATCTGTCAATTTTTCTACAAAGTGTTACACTCAAGACTAAGAACATAAATAGGCCTAAAGAGGCTCCTCTTTATCCAAAATACCCAATCCACTTAGTGATGAATATTAAAAACATTTGAAACATGTCAAAAGAAACATATTATCACCTTTTCATCTAACTTGATGGACTCCATCTCTCTTGTACAAAAACTTTTAGAACCTCAAGAAATTGCTTGTTGGTGACCTACATATTACTTTACCATGAACAATTTTTGCCTCTTAGGGATCACACATGTGAACTAGAGAATAAAAATGATGTGAATGATTTGGTAGGACCTATGTAACCCTCTCAAAGTCAATTTCATTTATATTTCTTCCCTGAAAGGCCAAAACTAAGGAAAACCTACCTCTTGGGTTTTGAAGGCACTCAAGAGCTAGTCAATGGTTTTCTAGTGGTGTGTGAGGCTAGAGACTTTTATTGAATTTAAACCACTTGGAGAAGGTGTTTGGGAGACCCTTTTACCTACTATAAGAGTTTGGAGAGCCAATTTATCAATAAAAATAATTACAAGACACAAATTGCTCCTCCTTGATGAGTTATTCAAGACTACACTAAAACAGTTTTCTCTTAGCATGAAAAACCGGAAGCCTGCCTTCTAAATCCAACACTTGGATAATCTCTATAATTATTAAAGTGACCTTACCTTCCTTTTGTAAACTTTTTGAGGCACTTTAGGCTCCATTAATGGCTAAAATTCTATTTCATGCCTAATTTGCAGCTAATAGGTTTTCCTTGTCTTTGCTAGTTCTTATGCTTGAATATGATTACAAATATCTAAGAGTGGATATTAGGGACACAATGGATGCCTTCATATGATATTTTAGCTTCTAAACTGAGAAAACCCCTCAAAAATCTTATCAACCATGGCTCTAAAAATCCCAAAAAATGCATCTTCTTGGACCCAAACTCCTCTTATCCACTCCAAATGACTTGAAATGGACTTAAACATGCCTAAATGAGTAAAACACACCATGAGGAGGTGGAAAAAAGTCAAAACTAATTAAAATTCTCCAAAAATAACCTTTTTCACTCCTCAAGTCATCTAATTCACTTTTGAAGGTCTTTTGGGAAAATTGGCTTCATTAGACATCATTTTTTACTTATTAAAATCTTTAACACTTTCTACAAATGTCCTTCCTACCCATGAATGATCAAACACCTTGGAAACCAGTTAGATATTTCACTTGCAACTTAGGACCCATTTTTAGGCCTTTACCTTAAAATCCCCAAAAATACCTTAACCTTTGCTAAAATCTTCTCAAGAAAGCAAAGAACATGAGGTAGGGCTATGAATCTCATATTCTTTTTCCACTATTGGATCGGCCACTGTACTAGGACTTTGTACATCTCCCAACACCACACTAAGACCTTCTAAGATACCACACTACATCATTAAGTTAGGACTAGAAAGAGATTAGCCATGCAAGCAAGAGGTTATTAAATGGTTTAGGATAGTAGCTTGGTCCATCTAGGAAAAAAATTTGTATGTAAGCTAATTTTGGCCAACATTTTCAGTGACCTCCTAGGATTGCATGCATGTTTATGTAAAAGACTGGTTGCTTTAGTCTATCTATTAGGATTATTAGGTCACAAAAGTCTTTCTCAAATTGGTTTTAAACTAATCACAAGGATGCAAATCTTCTGATTAGAAATCTCAAAATAGAAAGTAAAATGCAAAACAAAACAACAATGTGCTCAAATCACTTAGGGAAAGGGTGTTAGGAACCCCTTATCCAACAGAAGCACAATTGATTACTTTCTTATAAGTAATTAAACACAGAATTATACCAAAATGATTAAGTAACTAGAAACATGAGATAGCAAAGAATTTGAGAGACAATACACACTCTTGTATTAAATACTACTAGAAGAAAATACAATAAGGAAGATGCCACTTCTTCCTCCACCTCAAAGGCTTGCCACACCTCAAGACCTTCTTCCCTCTCTCTCTTGCTCAACCAAACCAGCTCAACAACCTGAGTTGTTATCCCCTCCTTGAATGCTTCAACTGATCTCCTTGACCTTACACCTGTAGATCTCCTTGACCTTGCTTCAATGCTTCAATGCTTTACTTGCCTTTTTGATGATTACAATACATGCCTCATGGGTCTTTAAATAGAATCCCATGCATAAAAAAATAGAACTCTAATTAAAATAATTAGACACGCAGCTCGTGACTATAATTAGTCCCTAAACATGCAAACACTCACTTCACTTAACTGACTATTCGTCAACAGTAGTTTTGGAACACACAGGCGACCAACATTGGTCCCTACTTGCCTGGTGCTGCTGACGTTGGCCGACTCCCTGCCATCATCGGTTGCCTTCTGCACTGGTAATGACCGATTTCGGTCATGCTGCCGACACCAGTACTTCTGGATCTTTAGCAACCACTTGTTTCTCCGTGTCTGTAACAAGTTGAAGCTTTTAGCTCCACACCCTAACAAAGGGAACACACAATGAAATGGAAATGTGCACAAGGCACTTGGAATAAACAATAAAATCTACTATAATATATACAAGGCTGCAACTTTATCTTAGCAATAAGGCTTTAGATGAATCCCATTGACTGGGATGGGTAATACCTCTCTATCCAACTTGGCATGTTGAAAGACATTATGTTTTTTGCATCTATGGATCAAGTAAGGTCCACTCCATAAGCTATAAAACTTAGTATGGTTGCCTGGATTGGCCCTATTTGAATCCCACCTAAGAACTAGAACACCTTCCTTGAAGTCTCTTACTATGGCTCTCTTTTCAAAGGATTTCTTGACTTGAGCTTGATGATATTCCATTGTCTTTATTACAATATCCCTCATTTATTCAAGCTCCATGAGTTGTGCCATCATCAAACTCATAGGCTCATTCTCCATCAACTCAAGCGGACGGACTAGCTCCAAGTTAGGTAAATCAAGACATCTAAGTAACTTGGCTTCTCTCTTATACACTAGGACAAATGGTGAGTTATTAATGACAACCTTGGGGGTCACTCTATTAACCCATAAGGTTGTCCTTAACTTTGAATGCCATACTCTTTAGTTCTCCTCCATATTCCTCTTGATTATTATAATCAAGTTCTTATTTATTGACTATGTAAGTCCATTGCTTTGGGCATAGTAATTTGAGGATGTGTTAAGGTATATGCCCAGTTGAAGTTCTCATTCACTCGTCTTCATATTGATAAATGCTAAGACATTTTCTGAAATGATGGTTGTTGTCACACCAAACCTTATCACTATACTATCATAGAAGTCCAATATTGTTGTTTCATTGGCCTTTTTTAGAGTAATTACCTCTACCCATCCTATGAAGTAATCAGTGGTAGTGAGTACCCACTTGTGTCTTCCAATGGAAGGTGGATTGATCATTCATATAAAGTCTAGGCCCCACTGCATGAAGGGCTACTCTACATGAATGGGATTAAGAAAAAGGGATACCAACCTTTGCTTGCCTATAAAGAGAGAAAATTTTTGGCATTTCCTCACCTATGCATATGCATCTTTGAAGAGACTAGACCAATAATAACTAGTCCTCATTACTTTTGTATTTGTAGTTATTAGGGTAAAATGACCTCCTATAGGCCCATCATAGAATTGCTCCAAGAGTCTAGTCACTTGATCATCATCTATGCATCTAAGTAGTACCCCATTGAGGTCTTTTCTGAAGAGAAACCTATCAATCAAAGCATAAGGTATGGACTAAAGTCTGAAGTATCTTCTCTTTGTCCTATTAATACCTTGAGGACACTCACCTATTAGCAAGAACTTTTCCATGTCCTAGACCCAACTAGTGTGAGGTAGAGGTGCATCTATATGTAGGTTATCTTGTGTCACCAAAACAACCTATTTCTCTTCATGAAGGTCATAAACCATGTGTTCACATAAACCTTTACCTCTTACTAGCTTATTGACTTTGATTTCTATGTCATATTCCATGACCCTTGTAATCCAACCAGCCCTCTTCTCATTTAGGTCCTTGTTGAGAAATAAGTCTCTCACTTCAAGATGAGACACCATAGGGTATATTTTGTTGTTGGATAGCATAGGCCTAAACTTTTTTAGACTTCTCACAACTGCAAGGACTTATTTCTCTATGAAGGTGTACCTTTATTCATACCCTTCAAGCCCTTGGTTAAAAAATGTAATTGGTTGTTCAAGACCTTCTCCATTATTTTTCATCAACATAGATGATATGTTATCAATGTTGGAAAAGTCTTACAAGATTAAATCTCTTGAGAATTCAAGATTTATTAGTGTAGGCGCTTGAGCAATGACTTGTTTGATAGCTTCAAATCCTACTTTTCCTTCTCTTGTCCAAGTAAACACTTGATTATTATTCAACATAGTAGTGATATGTTTAACCAAGCTTTCAAAACTAGGTATGAACCTTCTTAAAAATTTTATCTTTTCAAGGAAACTTTGAAGTCCCTTCTTATGCTTGCATAAGGATAAGGACAAGATTGCACTTATACTATCAGGATCAATGGCTAGTCCTTACTTTGAGACAATATGCCTCAAGATTTTTCCCTCATGGAAAACAAAAACACACTTCTTGGGATTCAATGAGATTCCATACTCTCTACACATTTCAAAGATCAACCTCAAGTGGTCCAAGTGTTCACTAGCCTTCTTGGAGAAAACTATTTTGTCATCTAGGTACACAAACACCATCTAATTGAGCAAACCTTGTAAATCCATATCCACGGATCTTTGAAAACTAGCTATAGAATTTGAGAGGCCAAAAATCATCTTCTTGTAAGCATAGGTACCCCACTTTTTGGTGAAGGCAGTCGTGTATTGATCTTCCTCCCTGACTAGCACCTGATTATATCCTAAGTATCTATCCAATAGAAAGAAACATTCTAAACTAGCAACCATTTAAAGGAGTTTCTCAATGTATGGCAAGGGGTAATGGTCTTTCAAATATACCTTATTCAATTCTTTTAAGTCCACACATAACCAGATCTCACCATTCTTCTTTCTCATAGGCACCAAGTTAGCCACCCAAGAGGAATGTTTGATAGGGAAAATAATATTAAACTCAATCAACTTGGTTAACTCTTTTCTCATTAGCTCTTCAATCTTTGGATTAATTGGTCTTTGTTTTTACCTAACAGGTTTGGCATTAACTTCAAACTCTATGGTGTGTTGGGATAGATTGGGGTCAAAACCTCTTAGATAATTGTACTCCCAAGCAAAGATATTATAGTATTCCCTACAATTATCAATAAATGCATGTTTTTATATCTCATTTCTCACCTTTCCAATATTGAGAATATTTTCCTTAAATATTATGACTCTCTCATAGTTTTCTTTATCAATAAACATAACTACCTTTTCCTTCCTCATGTGATCTCCTTCATGGAAAAGACCCTCAAGGGTGACTAGCCCTTTAGGAACTTTAGTTGACTTTATTGTAACAATTTGGTCCTCATATTGATGCTAAAGTCTACTTTGGTTTGTTAAGGAAAATTTTTCTCTTGTAGGAAATAAGTAATTTTCTTGTCACTATCAAAGACTTGCCAATGATCTTCATTATCTAGAACTGATGGTCTCACTATCACTTTGACATGTGGTTGTATTTTAGGCCTCTTCAAATCATTTAGAATGTCATATTGAGCCCCTACTACTACCAAACTATCAGCATGTTGATTTTGTTATCTTGGTACTGCTTGGATATTGAAGGCTTCAAAGTATTCAAGTAGGTCCCATGATCTATGTTTGTAAGACTTCATTAAGGGGTTCTTGGCTATGTTTTTACCTCTCACCTAATGTACTATCAGCTCACTATACCCATATACCTGTAATTTCTTTATCCCCCTCTTACTGACCCACTAAAGACCATGGATGAGGCCCTCATACTCAACTACATTGAAAGAAAAACTAAATTAGAACCTGTATGCTGAAAAGTATGTCATTAGAGGGAGATATCAGCATTACACCTACCCCTACTCCATGCTTGCTCCTTGAGCCATCAAAGAACATCTTCAATAATCTAGTAGTATCCTCTTGTGGCCTAGTGAGTGATGGCATGAACTCATTCTCTTCATAAAATAAATATAATCCCATGTTTGTTTGTTCAATACCTCTTAAAGGGTTAAGTAGTTGATTCTCAATCCATAACTCATCTAAAAATACATCAAGTATCCCCTTAAAATGAGTGCTTCATTCTTGACCAGTAGGCTCATCTTCTTCATCTAGACTAGTGTAATTGATGTTTGGGCTACTTATCTCATAAGCCTCAATGTGAAATTTGGCAATAGGTTCAGCCTTGATAGACACCTTGGTCCCTTATCTTGTCCTAAAATCCATATAGGACCAACTTATTTCTAGGTAACCCTCAATTTTGGTTGTGAAGTCTCTAGATATGCATAGAGAAAAGGGGGGAGGCACCTCTAGAACCACTACATCTTGAACCACTAAAACACTAGTATAATCATGGAGGGTTAAGCTTAGACCTTTGATAATACTATCTGTTTTGGTAAAAGATCCATCAAGCTACAACACCCCCTTAACTTGGGGTTCATACCTCAAACCAAGCTAATCTTTTATCAATTTTGGCATTATTAAAGTACTTATTCCATTATCTACCATGTAGTTGTGTACCAAAGAGTTACCAATGACTAAATAAACATATAATGGAGGAGGTTTGACCACTTTGTTTGACTTCCCTTCATTTTCTTTGGCTACATTGGTGAGAACTACACTCTCCTTGCTTGGTAGCTTCCTTGAAACACTAATTTTGACAAGCCCTCTTGAAGGATATCCACTTGACTAGGTATAGAAAGCATTAACCACATTATAAGACTCACATTGTAATTATTCATTTTCTCAATAATGTTGATGTGCAAACCACCAACCTATGTTTGTGCTTTGGGAGCCATAATTGTGCTTTAAACCTGTGAGTTTTGGGGTGCAAAGGTGTTTCCTTGGTTTTGATTTTTTTGAGTTATTAAGAGTTTTGGGGAAATAATAGGCTCATTTAGTTTTGATATAAATGGAAGAAGAGTATAAAAATATCTAAATACTTCTTGGCTTCCCTCCATGTTCCTTCCCTTGAACCTTGTGTTGCCTGCCATAGGAATGTTTGTTTGGCTATAGCTAGACTCCTGAATGAAAGCATATCATTCTTCTTGTTGATAGCTAACCAATGTATCACCCAATAGGTTTTTTCCTTCATTATCCCCTTGTCCTTGTTTAGGCTCTTATGTTTTTTCATCATAGGAACTTATGCATTCTGATCCATGAGAGTTTGGTTGAACCGATAACTAGCACCCTGCTACCACTAATTATTGAAATTTTAATTGAACTATGTGTTTCGGATAATGGATTAATTAAATGACTAATTCCAAGGTATATAACCCTCACCATTAATGTTGTTTTGAATAAGGACCAAGTTATTGGTAGCACTTTTAGCATTAGGATTGTCATTTTTTTGCCTAGCATAGTTAGGTTATCCTTGTCCTTGGAAATTTGCCTTGAAGGGTGGCCTATTGGCTTGGTAAGACTATTGAGGCTGATATGGGGGCTGATAAAGTCTATTATACTAAGATTTCTAACTTTTTAAATTTAACAACTCATTTCCAAAAATTTGAAACATATTTTTGAGTTCTTGAAGCTCACTAGACTGATTAGTTGAAGCTTTTTCTTGTTTTGGTGCAGGTATGGTAGCAAGTGTTGGCAAAGGAGGAATGGCAGCAAGTGGATGAATGATGAAAAGAGGTAGTTTAATCTTTAGAAACAAGGGCATAGGTGGCCTAGGTGTGAGATTTCCAACTTGTATTAGGCTATTCTCTACTCTGATTGCCACTTCATAAGCACTTGGTAGTGTGTCTCCCCCCATCGACTGTATCATCATTATAATGTCACTATAGAGATCTCTTAGATAGTAGAGGAAAGCATAGTTAGGAGTGGGATTGACAAGTATTATAATCCTATTCCATGTCTTTATAAACATGTTTTTAAAATCATGCATAACCTCTTGAGGAGCTCTCTTTATTTTAGTCAAGTATTTTGCTAGTGACAAGTGGTCACTCTTGTCTTCAAACCTATTGCACAAAGCATCTCCTAATTGGTCCCATGTTGTGATGGTGTTAATATTAAGGTTCATATACCAATCTAGGGCCTTACCCTTGAAAGATATGGCCAATAACCTGATGGATACATTCTCTATAATGATGTCATGGATATTTTAAAAATTGGCTATATCTCTAATGTGTTCAAAAGGAGTTGTAGATTTGTCTCATATGTAGTAAGGCACACTCTTAAGGGATGCCACTGGGATATGATCATACTAATTGATTTTAAATGGAATTTAACCATTAAAATATACAAAAGTCAAATATTTGGGGGAATCCATGGTAATGAAAGGAACCAACAAGGATCTTCTAGCAGAGGTAGACTTGTAAATTGGCTTAGAAAGGAAGATTCTCAAGTATGGATGAGTGTTTAAAAACATCAATATGTTTGCTAAGTTAAAAGTTAATTCAAAAAAATAAATATGAATACCTCTATAATATGAAATTTTAGTCACCTTTGGCATGAAATATAGGCATTGCTCTACCACCAAAATGTTGAGTGTTCTTAGGAGTCACTAGATGTTGAGGGTGTGGATGCAATAGCTACTACAAATGGATCAAGACCAGCATCAATCTTAATCAATATTATTTGAATGTAGTCCTACTGAGCATGCCAAAAATTATTATAGAATAGAATTATACCCTATTATAGGGTTCATTAGGCTCTCTCACTCCTATCTAAAAAAATAGAATTAGCTCAAGGCTATGGGTATCTTGTGATGGGGTTAAACCTCCAAAGAAGGTTAATTCCTCTTGGTAGATCACCTAAACTACTGGTTTTGACTTGGAAAAGAATAAAATGGGTTAAAAGGGATGACTAAAATTATACAAAGGGTGATACATCAAACATAAATACACTCCAAATTTCTTGAAACTAACACTAAGGTGGCTCAAAGATAACCCTCACTCACACAATCTCTCAAATTGGTCATTTTGTATCAATACTTCTAAACTAAGCTCCCTAGACAAGAGATGAAGTATGGAGGAGTATCAAAACTCAAACTATACCTTCATTAATGGTTAAAAGAGCACAAATTTAGACTTTCAAACACCTTTAAATACATGTAAAAAGGTAAGAAAGAAGGACAATCACCAAGGAAGAATACTCCTCCATAAAGTAATCATGCACAAGTTAACTAAAACACTAGATGTAGGCAAAGAGATAGGTAAAATAAGTTATCTTATTGCTTCAAGAGGCTATTATTTCAAATTTTGATATGGTTTTTCCTTGTCAAAAGAGAGTAAATCATTACAATGGAGAAAAAGAGGGATATATAGGAGAAAAGGGAAGGGAGAGGAGATGAAAGCTTTCAAAAATCAATAAATGCTACTCAACCACCCTCCATGGAACTCCAAAAAAGAATATGAATATGTACATGAGTCTCAATAACCTCAAACCACTTAGGCACTGATCTCACTTAGAAAATTAACCTTAAAAGGTCAAAAAGGTCTTCAAGCTCTCCCATTGGCCTAAAATGGAACTAGAGGACAAAATTTGCTTTGAGTAAAATGACAACCTACTCCAATAACTTTAGAAAGGTCTCCAAACATATATAAGCTTCATTAAATGCTCCAACTTTCTCCTGAACTCCCTAAAACTCCTCCACTTGACTTTTACACCCTATCTCCACTTGGCTTGTAGAAGTAACTTGGAAATATCACTAGTCACCCTGATATTTTATGATTTTACTAAATTTAATGGATAAATTTGAGTGATTTTTTTTTTTTTCCTACTCATATTTTCTGATTCAACCTAAAAAAGTCACCATGGAACCTACAAATCCCTTGGACTCTATTAATGTAGGTCTTCAAGCTCAATCCATCTTCAACTAGTTATCCTAAAACCTACTTTCAAGGCCGTTTTATCACCATGAGAACCAATTTTGGACCTGTAAAAGTATTTAAATCATCCATATCATTCTTATGAGGAATAAAATGAAGTTTTATTCCACCTTCAAGACCTACAACAATGGTGAAAATCTCCATTAAACCTACAACCATTCATAAATCATTAGAATACTTGGGTTTTTGGATTTTTAGCTCAAAAAATCACCCTATAAACCCTTAATAATGGATTTTAGTGCCATATAATGGTGATTCAAGTCTCATTAGGCTTTCTCCATGCATTTATACAATTTCATCCTTTTAAGACCTACAAAAAAGGGCTTTTTAAGGCCATTTTGGGCCTCCTAAGCACCCAAAAATGCCAATTTATTATTTAAAATAGGTAAAAAATGAAATTTAGAGAGTTAACTATATTATTCAGGTGTTTTCCAAGTTATTATAGGTCATTTCATGGGCTTATGATCTCAAAAACTCAAAACTGGTCTAAACTAGCTCTTTTAGCAGCTTAGATAGGCTTACTTTCTTAACGATTGTTCATAAATATTGGGGATTGGATATGAGAAAAAATGATTATAACATGGATTATAAAACCCTAATTAACCTTTATTAATATCTTATCCACCCATTTAGCTCCTCTGTATCATTCCAAGTGTGTGAAAGTGCCTCTAAGCTTGAGAATATGCATTATAAGAGGTCGAGTAGAAGAAAAATGAATTAGAGTGAGAAAATATGAAAAAATTTCATTTAAATAACCTCTGAGAGGTTTTTTATGAGCCTAAAAACCTATTTATATGGTTTTATTTATTTTTCTAACTTTCTAACTCTCCTATGCACCTTCATTCCCCTAACTAGGGTTCTTGGCTTCTTAGGTCGATTTGACCCTAGAGGTCTAATTTTGGCCTTTATCCATCTTCTTAGGATTTTAAACTCTTGGTTTCAACTTGTAACATCATATTATATTATTATAAATCCTTCTAAGCTAACATTCATCCCTCAACTTCCATTTTCTCCACTTTCTCATTCTAGGCTTACCTATGTCCAAATAGGCCTACTTCAGATCCTTCTTCTAGATCCTCTTGAATTATTATTATGACTCATTTTATAACATATAAATTTAATGATATTCATGATTTAAAACCTTCCAAAACATTCTTAAGTGGTCATTCTTCATTTTTTTCACTTATAGGCCTGATTAGGCCTACTAAGCTTTTCTCTATTTTCTTAGTTATTTATCTATGAATTGGCCATTAGGACATAAAAATTCACCTAAATTGAGGTATTTTATCCTATAAAACAACTTAAATTATTCACTTACTTAGTTTCTCACTCTAAGGTGTGAGTAGTCAAGTTAGAATTCTTGACATGCTTCTTTAACAAACTTGTAATCTACTCTTTTCTCTATCCTAAAGTACAATATGGGAATGAAAAAACTTTTAACACTTTAAAGACACAAAAATAAACCTCCATGTCAAATTTCAAGTCATTTCATTGAGAATAACTCAAAAAATGCATCTTTTGGGGTTGCCTCAACTTGCCTTGTCAAATTTCTAATCATGTGTAGCTCTGAGTTTTGATATTTTCTCGAGTTTTATGAGGTCCCAAGACTTAATTATTTTTTAATTAGGAAAATTATGTCATATAAAAACTCATTCAATCATTTTTTGTCAATTTTTGATCAATAAAAACATCTATAATTACTAAATTAGACCTACTACACACTCAGAAAATGAGAACCAAGAAACCTAGGAAGAGAGAAATAGTCATATCTTAAAATCTATGATGTATCAATACCTAATTACTTTTCAATTGAAACTTATAATAGATAAAATAACTTATACAATCATTTTTTTCCATTATAAACCATGAAAACCAAATGGAATCACATATTTAGACCTACTACACACTCAAAAAATGAGAACCAAGAAACATAAGAAGAGAGAAAAAGGTGTATCTTTAGATTTATGAGGCATAAAGACCTCATTAATTTTGAATTTTAAAATTTAATAAGTCTAAAAACTCATTTTATAATTATATTGCATCATCCAACCCTTTAATCCTCTTTAAAATGTCTTTTTTGACTATCTCCACTTGCATACCAAAACCCAAAATTTTGCAAATTTGTACTTCTCCATGTTTCTGAGCTAAAAATCCATTATTAATACCTTTATAAGACTCAATTAACCTATCATAAGTCCCCTTAACCTCAAAAACTTTATCGAGTGGTCATTCTTCATTTTTTTTACTTCATGGCCTAATACTGCCCATTAGGCCTAATAGGCCTAATTGGCTTATCCGATCACTTCCTTCTTAGCACCTAGGTTTTGGTTGTATATCTCACATTTAACATAATCATATACCTTAATTTGATTCATTATAACCCCATACACACTCTAATAATTAATTTTTATCCATCTTCCTCATGAGTGTAGCTTTAAGTTCTCTTACATACATGGATGTAGGCAATGATTTCTAGGCTACCTGTGTTAGCACTCAAGGGCATGATTTGCATGAAATTATGAATTTTATCACTCAAAATATGTGTGATAACATTTAAAATCTCCTTTAATTTCCTTAAAAACCCTCTCATTAATTTAAAACCCTCTATCATACCTGTAACTCTTCAAAAAGCCATTTGAGCTCCATTGGTGACTGTCAACAAATAAGCATGTGAGTGTGACAAAACAATGGATTCTTAAAATATTAGTGTGACCTAACCAATACCATGGTCAATTATAAACATTAATTATCACCACCTATACCATGTTTCATATTTGTATATTCCCTCTAGAGGCCTGTAGATACATTTTTTCCAAAACTAGCTAGTTGGTTGCCTGTGTTTTCATGTTCCATAAATTCATGACTGAGTTTATTTATTGTATCACCTTGTATTTGAGTATGATAATGTTTAATAGGTTTATATTAGTCCATAAAATCATTATTTTAATGATTCATATATTTTAATAGTCACCTCTTTAACCTATTCAACCCATCACTACACCTTCTCTCTTCATAGACCTCAATGTGACTGTCTTGCTAACATTGTTGTAGATGATGATAGGAAGTTAGAAGTGATTGATATCCATTACATCAAAATTTAACACCCTTTATGCCTCCCAATTCATTTGTAACCTCTTCTCGATTATTTTTTTAGTATATTTTATCTTCAAATAGTGCTCTCTAGCTCCTACAGTCTCTATTCTATGCATAGGCCTATGTATTGTTGTAGTCATATAAAATGTGAAAATTGGTAACTTGAGTGTGGATAATGAAGCCTAACCTATAGTTCCCTCTTGATTTCTTTCATGACCCTCATAGGCATCATTTCACTCATTCCCAGTCATCTCTAGCCTTTTATACCTAATCCTAGCTTAGTTAAACTGCTCTCTCCATGACAAATCCATTCCCCCAAGCCCCATCAGCTAAGGAAAATAGTGCATAACTTGGAAAATAGTGTTGGTGCCACTACTGTCCACTTTTGGTGCTCCTATCCAAGTACATTTTTATCCCTAATGGTCAGTTCCTCATCCTTCTCCTTGTTGGCTTAATGTAAGCACATTCAAGCCATGACCAATAGATCTTTATAAAAGCCCATTCAAAGATCATTTGGAGAGGGTTGGAAATTATTACCAAGAAATCAATAATAAAATAAATACTACTCAATAAATATTCCTTGTTCTATGCATAAATCCAACCAATACACTTACAAACTTATCCAAATATTTACACCAATCCTTAGCCACCTCAATCACACCCAATTTTAGCATGTGCATCTTCATACACACTATTACACAAAGCAAATCAAGTGGGAAAAATACATATGGCTTGATCCCTCTTTGGAGTATTGCTATGTAGGTAGTGTGCCCACACAAGGGGTGTGGATACACGTTCAATGCATCTTACACACACTAACCCCCCCTCTTTCCCAAAGTTTTTCAAAGCATAATGGAGTCTACGGTTTGAAGATAAAATATGCTCTATAAGGAGTTCTATAGACATCTAGTAGTTGAAACTTCATAATAAAGGTCACACAGACACAATGAATAAAATCTAAAAATCTTAGGTCTCTTGGATAATAGTGGTAGAAGTGGACTACATTATCGATGCCACTAGTGTCCTCTTTTGGTGCTCCTATCCAATCATAAAATGAAGGCCAAATCCCAATTTGTGATAGTGTTCTAGTTCTACAAAGTGAATTCCAGACTCTATCTCAGCCATCTCAGTCAATTTCTATCGAAGTCTTATTCTCTCCCTTATTACTATTTTTAGAAAAGGTTAAAATTACAATCAACTTATACAAATCAGTGGCTTAATTATTGCATATTTATTTATTGATTTTACTACTCAGACCCTTTAACTAAATTATGAATAATACACCAATATTCCTACAACTCTTAAATCAACTATATTGTCATGAGTTGGCAGTACTTTTAGTAGATATCATGATCTTGATGAAGGTTTAAAGATATCAATTTGTGCTTTGAAAAAATAGGTGACTTCACAAGTTTCCTCCTTGGTTGAAATGTATCTTGAATTGCACCTTTATGGTATATGGATATATCAATGAAATTGACCCTAGTATCAATGTATGTGGACATTTAAAAGATGATCTTGACTGTAGATCTTGCTTGGGACACTCTTCTCTATACCCTAACTTATTCCACATTTCCATTATTCTTATAAAACTTCCATTTGATCATGGTAACCTTCCATAGACATTATTCTCTCATCCTCTTTGTAACTTGGAGATAAACTTGTCTTGAGAAGGATGTAAGATAAGTTTTTACCTCATGACTGAGTTCCTCTATCATGGTTTCTCTATGATTCCAAGCAACCTACCTCCCCATTGACTTCTCAAAGCTATCAAGGTTCTTAAGCAACAATCTAAATTAAATATTACCCATGCTCAAAAATATGACTGAGCCACTAGTTGAAATGAGCCATATTTGGATGAAGAAGGGTGGTAAGCCTCTACTCACTTATGATTTCTACTTGGACTAGTGTTTACCAACATTTGCATTCCTCAAAGATTCCACTCTATGGTCAAAACTCTACCTCATCCATACCTTTTCATCAATTTTAGGTGGAGATAAAGCCTTCATAATGATAACCTTGGAGGGATATTTATAGGTGGAGATTCTAAGCTCTTTGACTGAGCGGTCTAATTTAGCTCTTTGACTTCCTCTAACCCAACTCTTCCATTTCAAAGCTTCCTCAAGATTCATCTTGAGCTCTCATCAATTGGCTAGATGTGTTCTTAGGCCTAGACTGAGATTTCTCTTTTAAGGTCATCTAAGGCTCAAATATATGGTGGACATGATTATGAGACCTCCCTAATCCTCATAAACATTTGACCTCTTTCTCAATATATTTTCATCTGTCAATTTCTCTACAAAGTGTTACACGCAGCCCTGAGAACTTAAATGGACCTAATAGGCCTAATTAGGCCTAAAGAGTCTTCTCTTTGTCCAAAATACATAATACACTCAGTGAAGAACATTAAAAACATTATAAAAATTAAAAAATAAACATCTTAGTACCTTTTCATCTGACCTAATGCTCTCCATCTCTCTTGTATGGAAAAATCCCAGAAAACCACAAGAAATCGCTTGTTGGTAACTTGCAGATTACTTCACCATGAACATTTTTTTCCTCTTACAGATCACATATGTGAACCATAGGATAAAAATTATGTGAATTATTTTTTAGGACATTTTAAAAACTCAAATTTTAATGCATTTCTACATTTTCCCTAAAGGGCCAAAACCAAGGAAAACCTGCCTCTTGGGTTTTGAAGACACTCAGGAGCTAATCAATGGTTTTATAGTGGTATGTGAAGATAGAGACCTTTCTTGAATTGAAACCACTTGTATAATTTTTTTGGGAGACCCATTTACCTGCTCAAAAATCTTGGAGAGATAATTTTTTAGGACAAAGAAGTACAAGACAAAAATCGCCCCCTTGATGAGTTGTTCAAGACTGCACTAAAATGGTTTCTTATTATCATGAAGAACCAGAATCCTACCTTCTAAATATAAAACTTTTATAATATTTGTTATGATTTAAATGACCTTTCCTTCCTTTTGGAAACCTTTTGAGGTGCTTGAAGCTCCATTAATGATAAGAAACATGTTTCATGCCTAATCTATAGCCAATAGGTTTTTCTTGTCTCTACTGGTTCATATTCTTGGATCTAATTATAGAGGTCTAAGAGGGATATTAGGGACACCGTGGATGATTTCATATGATATCTGAGCTTTTATACTAATCAAAACCCTCAAAAACTTGCTCAATAATGGCTCTAAAAGGCCCAAAAATGCGTCTTCTTGCACCCAAACTCCTCTTCTCCACTCTAAATGACTTGAAATGGTCTTGAATATGCCTAAATTAGGAAAAAATGCCATGAGGAGGTGGAAGGAAGTCAAAACCAATTTTAATTCTCCAAAATGCACATTTTTCACTTTAAAATTCTATTTAGAAGCTCCTCAAGTCATCTAATGCACTTTTGACGATCTTTTGGGAAAATTGGCTTCATTAGATATCTTTTTTAACTTATTATAATCTTTGACATTTTGTACAAACCTCCTTCTTGCCCCTAAATATTCAAACACTTTGGAAACTAGCTAGATCTTTCACTTGCAGCTCAAGACCCATTTCTAGGCCTTTACCTTAAAATCCCCAAAAATACCTTAACCTTTACTAAAAGCTTCTCAAGAAGGCAAAGAACATGAGGTATGGCCATGAATCTCATCTTCTCTTTCCACCATTAGATCATCCACTATACTAGGACTTTGTACAGCTCCCAACACCACACCAAGACCTTCCAAGATACTTCACTACATCATCAAGTTAGGACTAGAAAGAGATTAGTCATGCAAGTAAGAGGTCACTGAATGGTCTAAGAGAGTGGCCTAATCCATCTAGACAAAAAAATTGTATGTAGGCCAATTTTGGCCAATAGTCCATTTATTCTTGCATTCATATAAGTGATGTGAGCTCTATGGATTGTATATTTTGCATTGAATGTGGGGTTAGTTCATTAAAGAACATGGTGTGTGGTCATAAAGATCTAGATGCATGTAGCAACTTTTTATCATTTGTTATATTTGACAAAGGGAGAATTCTTGGTGTTTCTTGTTATGAAATTAGTGTCAAGGCTCAAGATTTTTATTTTGTATGCCATGTGATTTGTTTTTTGTATAGTGAAAGTACCATTCTCAATTTTTTTTTTTTGTGATTTGGATGCTTGTGAAGGAAGGGAGACTACATAAGAGGGCTTGGCGAGGTGAGAAGGGTTGGAGAGAATTTTTTGTTTTCTTTTTTAGACTTTTGATTGTAAGTATTTTTATGGATTTTTTTCCTTAAACAACATTTTTAAGGTGATTTTATCATGTTATTGGGGCTTGTAGGTGTATTTTCTATGTATGTCAGGGGTTTTAGTAGCAGTGTTATTTTTGATGATTTAAGTATATTGTTGGGGTTTGTGGGTATATTTGTTCTTGTATGTTAAATGTTTATTGTTGCTTGGAGTGATTTGATTTGGTTTCTAATAAAGTATAACATCAAGGTTTTGAATTATGTAGACTTGTACTAGTAGGGTTTTCAAGGTTCAACACTATAAAAAACCTATTACTCATTTTCATGTGGCATTTTTTTTCATATCCTCCTATTTTGAAGATTTTATGCATATTGTGTTGATTTGGTTACTTTTTTAGGGTTAACATGTTTTTTTTTGTATTTCCTCTATTTATTAAATGTTTTTCCACTTGAAAATACATTATAGTCTTTGGTAACTATTTTTAACTATTTCTATTTTCTGGTCATTTAAAATTACTATACAAAGAATGAAAGGATGTTATAAATGTTACCTTTATATGGTTAGATCAATTATTTTTCCCTCTTTTTTTTTTTTTTTTTGGGGGGGGGGGGGGGGGGGGGTGGGTTTTAAGCTATGCAAGATGATGTTATTGGGTAAATCTTCATATATATATTTTTTTATTGCAATTTTTAAACCACACAAGATGTTTCTATTGAGTGTCTCTTCATGTATATGTTATAATCTAAAAAAAACTTGGCTTGGTTCTGTTATAGTGAAATTATTATAGCTTCCTAGGTAGACTGTGTTTTGATGTCAAGGTTTATTAAATATTATTTTAGAAAACACATGGAGTTTGGCTTGAAAACGAAGAGTGTATTGCAGTTACAATGATTTTTTTATAATATAACAAAGCCAAGTACATTCAACATTATAGCAACATTGGATTTGGACATAGGAATTTAAAAAAAATAGTGGTAGAGACTTCCCTATTATATATGGCATGGAGAGTGTTTCACAAAATGTCAACATTTAAATTCTATTTTATTGTCTTTATTTTAGATTGAATATAATCTATTTGATGCAATGGCTATAAGGAGCAATAATAGTAATTGTGTTTTCATGTCCTATATTGCATGCACCGTGGTTGACAAAATGTCTATGAAAATAAATCAAATTTATTTCCATGTTTTTCACTAGATGTAGGTTATGTGATGCATTATGATATTTATTAGTATTATTATTGGCCCATTGTGTGTAGGTTTATATTAAAGTGATGGATATGAAAATCATAAGCAACTAGATGTTGTGAATTGTTTGGTAGAATTTCAATAGGAAAATTGTTTTCTTTTTTGCTCTTCTTAGATTGAACGCAAAGTTGTTTGACAAAGTATAATTGACTCCATTTTTAACATTAATAGTGAATACAAAGTTCAAACTTCCTTTACAGGCTGGTTGTAACTTAACTTGGTGTTGTTATACTAGAAATGTTATGACTTCTTGTATGGGTTGGTTGTAGTTGTATCTTTTTTCTACTTGTTTAAGGTTATCACATGAAGACTGATAGGAGGTTACAAATGTTGGTCTTTTCCAATTAGATCATATGTCTTTTCCCTTCTTTTTTTTTTTTTTGTAGTTTACAAACTACACAAGATGATTATATTGAATAGGAATAGTGTTTATATTAACTATGGTTTGTTGTTCAATGATTTTTTATATTTTGTGCTCAAATTCTGCTTAGTTCATATTGGAAGGTCATCAAATGCTATTATTTTTAAGGCTTATCTTTTTTTTCTTTTTTCTCTTCCTTTTTTCATTTTTCTTAATTTTTTTATTTTTCATTAATATGAATTTTTATTAAATTTCTTAATTTTTTACTATTTTCAGTAATCAATTCAATTCTAGGGTTTTCTACCTCTATTTAAAATAATTTTCCATATTTTTATTATTTTTTTACAGTATTATTGAATTTACCCTTACTTTTTCCTAAAGTTTTGACTATTTCCTAGAATCATCCAAATTATTCATAATTATGGAAGTTTAGGATCTGTTTCCTCTTTTTTTGAATTTCTCATTATATTGTTAAGTTTTCCATCAACTAGCTAAGTTTATAATAAAATTGTTGAATTTTCCTTTAATTTATTTAATTTAATCTATTTTTTTGTATTTCCTTGCTTTGATAAACTTTTTTTTCTATTTTTTGGAAAATCCCTATAGTCTTTGGTGATTGGTTGTAACTACTTCTCTTTTATGGTCATTTGAAGTTGTCATATAAAGGCTAATAGGATGTTATAAGTGTTGCCTTTAGCTGATCAAATCAATTGTTTTGACCTTTTTTTATTATTATTTTTTATGGTTTTTAATTTATGTGAGATGATGCTATTGGGTAACTCTTTGTATCTATTTTATTTTTTTATTCTAATTTTAAAGCTGCATAATATGATGTTATTGGGCGACTCTTCATATGTGCACTATATTATTTAAAAAATCTTGGGTTGGTTTTGCTATAGTAAAATTATTATGACTTTGTAGGCAATTTTGGCTTTGATGCCAAGCTTTATTAAATATCATTCTAGAAAACACAAAGAGGTTGGCATTGAAGTGAAGACTTCATTATGATTGCAATGATTTTATTGCAAAAAAATTAAGCCAAGTACATTTAACATTATAGCAACATTGGATTTGGTCATAGCAAAAAAAAATAGTGGTAGAGACTTGCCTATTATATACAACATGTAAATTATTTGAAAAAAATGTCAACATTTAAATTCTATTTTCTTGTCTTTATTTTAGATCTTATACAGTCTATTTGACATGATGTCTATAAGGAGAAAAAATATTAACTATGTTTCTATGTCCTTGGTTTCATGCAATGTGGTTGACATAATGTTTATGAAAAGGAAATAAGTTTTTTGCCATGTTTTTGGGTTAGGTGTGGGTTATTTGATGTGTCATGATATTTACTAGTATTATTTTTTAGCCCATTGTGTGCAAGTTTGTATTAAAGTGATAAATATTAAAATCAATCTTTTTTTGCTCTTTTTAGATTAAATGCAAAGCTATTTGGGAAAATGTATTTGACTCTATTTTTTTACATTAACAATGAATACAGAGTTGAAGCTTCTTTTCTTTAAGACCTGAAAAAGAACTTAGCTTGTTTCTATTATAATAGAATTTTTATGACTTCTTATATGGGTTGGTTGTAACTCAATCTATTTTTTTCTTGTTTAAGGTTGTCATACAAATATTGATAAGAGGTTCCAAATGTTTTTTCCTTTGTTTTTGTTTGTAATTATGTTTTTAAGTTGTGTGAGATGATGGCATTTGGTAGCTCTTTGTATCTTTTTATTTTATCATGATTTTTAAGTTGCACAAGATAATACTATTGGGTGAGTCTTCATTATTGTGCTATAATCTCAAGAAAGAAAAAACTTAACTCGATTTTGTTATAGTAAAAAAATTATGACTTTCTAGGCACACTAGTCTATAATGCCATGCTTTATTAAATATTATTCTAGAAGACATTTACAATAGGGAATACAAGTCATATGTTATATATTTTGGCATTAAAGCAAAGAATGTATTGAAATTATAATTATTTCATTGTAACAAAACTAATTCTAGAACATAAAACATTATAATGACACCAAATTATGTCTTAGCAAAAAAGAAAAAAATAGTGGTTGGTGAGATAATGGTTCTAGGTTGTGACATAAAATATCATTTTCAAGGAGAGGCAATGCACTTGACCTTGTTCAATCAATTGTGGTTTGAATATAGTTGAATGAATTTAGTCAGTGGTTTCCTTCCATAGTATTATGATATGGAAAAAGGGGAAACTAGAAATTAAATGTTTGTTGACATTAATAGCAATACATTGCACATCATAGCAAAATAACAATCACAATATTTTTTTATGATTGGTTATTATTAATACATTAGTATAATCGATGCAAGGACTTCAATAATTTACTTTAAAAAATGAGAAGGAAATTTTTCATGTTATTAGTAGACATAAGATGTGTATTCATTTTTGTAAGAGAAATATAATTAATAGAGATTTTTTGGACTTGAATTTTGAGGATGCTATGGGTAATGTATTACATGGTTATGCATGGGTTGGTGCTTTGAAGTATCCTTCTTTTTTTTATAAATTTTTTTGGGTTGAAATCATGTTTGGATTATTTGAATAATGTATTTTAAACCATTATTCTTTATTTGATCAACTTCATAGGCGATGATGACTTTATTATAATCATGGGGGTTACCTCTAGCATTTCTTAATTTTTAAAAGTAGCAATGTTGTGCCTTATGCGTTAAGTTGATGTGATATATTTTCTATGATTTTGTTCTGATGTCTTTTTTACCAAAAAAGTAGAAACATTGCATTCAAATACAAATATACATGGACTTATTTCTCAATTGGTGCTCTAATAATATATTTGTCCAAAGTTAATCCATGTTTTTTCCCATTTCATGTTTTATGATCTTTGCTTTAAAAAAAGGGCTTGTACTACCTTGCAGGTGTTTACCATAGTAAATTGTTTGTGTACCAGAACTTTGTAAAAGGGTTGGTGAACATTTTCAAATATGGTTCATAAATAGACATGAAAAAACAAAAAAAATGGCTAATAAGCATAGTAATAAGCAATTCATTTCTATGGAAGACTATAGATCAGTGGTGTTGACTACTTTTGATAACATAGATTGTCATTTGGCTGAAGCATACCTGTTCAAAACTTGCCTATTCAAATACAATGTGGGGGATTACTTGTTTGATGTATTTTAATTCTTATTACATTTTTTATACATATCAACATAACTTCATGTTGGAATTATAGAGCATTTTTATAATTATTTGGAAAATAATGATAAAGATGCACTGAGATCCTGGTGACTAGAATTGGATCCATTAGAGCTATACAAACTACATCATGTACATGAAATTAAAATTTATTTTGAATGGATTAATATTTCAACAACTGTGTGCATGTCAAATGGTGAACATGGTTTATGTAAAGACAACTTTTGTATAAATTTGCTTTATAAATGGCTTAATATTTTCATTTGTGTTCAGTCTTTAACAAATAGGAAAAAATGCATAAACTTTAATGAGAATTTACATTCACCTTTATATCTTATTCTTTTTCATGATCAAAACCCTAATTATGGGCATTATGAACCATTATATCATATGAAATTAAGCAGTTATCAAAGTTGTTCAAGACAAACACCTTTGCCAAGAATCTTTACTATGCTTCCTTCTTATTGGCAAGTAAACACTATAAATTTACAACTATACAAAAGGGAAAGAATGGTAGGAGACACATCTTATTGTGGAGATCACATATTTAATTCCTTTTATCATTTTAAAAAATTACCTTTTACATACAGTCTTTTCATCGTTATACTACACAAACCTTTTACAATGCCTTACTTTCTAAAGATGTAGAAGCTTATCCCTATTTAGAATCAAATATAATAGACAATGTAACCAGGGACATACCAGCTATTATAAATTAGCAAGGATACATTATGAAACTAGCTTCACCCTATGATGATAGTGGCATAGAAGGTAACAAATTTATTTTTCAATGGATTTCATACTTGCTAAAATTAACAACATGACTATGGTCATCAACAAGTCAACATATTGTCAAAATCTATAATAATTATTCTCAATCCAATGCTATATACAACATTATTTCCCTTGAAATAAATACAAGCCATATACACTATAAACCACTAGAAATGCAACAATAAAATGTAAGATAGGTCCATGATTTTACTGATTTTTTAGGCACATTGCCAAAAAAATTAAATAAAATTTACTTTAGACATTGAAAATTTCATGTGAAGGGCCCATAGGCAAGATACTTGTCAAAAATCTTATTGGAAAAGCAAAAAAAATTACAACAAAATAATCATTGACAATGAGCCACTAGCAATGTAATAACAAAATGTAGAACATGTCCAAGATTTTACTGATTCTAGAGGCACGTTACCAAACAAAAAAACTATTGAAAATTTCATGTAAAAGGCCCATAGGCAATAAACTCATCAATAATTCTATTCAAAAAGCAACAGAAACTTTCAAAAAAAAAATCATTGACACCCCGATACATGTTTGTGTAATTTTCAAATAATTACATTTTAAACATAGCATGAAACCTTTAGATCAGGCTGAAAATGACACATGCCAACAATTAATATCAAAAAGGAGATCCATTTGTAAAAATAGAATTTGTGAAAATTACAACCACTCATTGAAGAATGGAGTACTTCCTATATGTATAATGCCTACTAATATTAGACAAAACAAATGATTAAAATTTATGCTTATGCTATTAGACTTGAAGAAAGACTTATTGCATTAAGGATAAAATTTGCTTAGATAAGAGACCTTGGCTATATAAAACCATAAATTTTACTATAAAGTCTAATTATCAATGTCCCATCGAATATTGATGAAGTTTAAAAAGCATTGCCAAGATCTATAGACGAGAAAAAAACAATTACTATAGCTCTAAAAAGGTGATTAGGATACAAAAATGTATACAACAAGGATTTATTTAACCATGAATAATTATGAAAGAATTGAAATAACTATGCACAAAAAAATTATATATTATTCACAATGTCCAAATTAAACCCAACTGGGAACCACTCAAATCTGATACTATTACAGATAATGCAAATAGTGATAATGTCTCTAGTGAAACTAAACCTAATATGGATAATATAATGAGCATGTCTTCTTGCAGGGATGAAATATTTTATAATGACATCCTAGTGCATGGTTTTGTAGACTCGACATATATTGTTGCATTATAGGATAAAGTGCTTGTAATTGCTCTAGCTAAAGACAATCATCCACTTGGCATTTTTAAAGATAAGGACTTTGAAGAAATGAATTTTCCAATAGTTTTCTTTGGGAAATCCTCATGATGAAGATATTATATCAAGATTTAAATATCAAAAAAAAACACAATGGGAACTATTACATGTCAATTGTCAATTTTCATATCATCTAACCAACTTGTTTTTCAAAGAAATAAAAATAATCATAGATTAGGTTGGTAAGACTATGTGGGTTTGAATTGAAAAGGATAGCTAAAGGGGAGAAAGCTTGTAATAAGGGATGTCAAATATAAACCAAATTTAGAAAAAATACTTAAATCAAAAATTGGATACATAGATTTTTCAAAAATTCACATTTTGCCTGATTACATGCAAAGCATAAAAAAATGTATTTGCCATGATATGCCAATTAGGACAGTCGACATTCTTCTTGAATTTTACAAGTACAGAGAATAATTGGAAGCCATTGATAGATGCATTATATAAATTATATTTAAAGCATATAAAAAATTAATAAACTTGGTGAATTTGAAAAATCTAATTATCCTTCCTTCTTACAAAAATAGATATGGTTACATGTACACGCTATTATAGACATCACACCAATGTATTAAGACAAATGCTATGTAGTGATGAATTTTTCCTAGGAAAAATCAATGACTATGTTTACGTTATTGAATTTCAATATAGAGGAAATGCTCATGACCATTGGTTAGTGTGGATAAAACATAAACCAATATATGGAAATGATATATATTTAATGATTGTCGATTTTATAGACAAATACATGATTTAATAAAGAATATTTTTGTGATAAATGTGTTTCTCATTATTTGTCTCAATGTTTCGGATCACTACCCATGATCCATTCTTGTTTCTCTTGAGGAAGGATCATGAGTAGTGATCCAAAACATCAAGACAAAAAATGGGAAACACAGTTATCCCAAAAATATTCTTGATTAATTTTATGGGTTGTGAAAGCATTAAATATTTAAGATACATAACTTGTGATACTGACATTCTAGAAGATAATGTGGAGAAATTGCTTTTAAACCATCATATAAGGAGTTGTAAGATAAAAAAGGAAAAAATTTGTAGATACAATTTCCTTTAATTACTAATGCATCAAACTATAATATTTACACCATTTGAAAAGGTAAGTGAACTTGCAATTACAACATCAAAATAAATTTACATGTTGTTAAGTATAAAATGATACACTACTTCAAATAACTTTAACACTTTTTTAAGGACTTGGGCATGACTGAGTCCCAATAGCTAGAATCAATATAGGTCATAATTACATAACCTATTATCTTCCTTGTTCATACACCATCATAAGTATGGACCAATAGTTTTATAAAAAACATGACATGTTTTAGGCAAGCTAATAGAGATGCATAGTTTATTTTAAATGTATATGTTGTGGTAACATATTTTAGCTCATATATAACAAAGGGAAATTTAAATACCACACATGTTTTTAGGCAAATATGAAAATAACATACAACATCATGCATAGATGTTATTCAAATATCATGTACTCTAGGGATTTACAATGCTAAGATTTCAACAAATGCTCATGCAACAAGTTGTTCACTTAGTATTATCATTACCATTGAATCACTTTTCAAGAACATGCAATTTTATGAACACATCTTTCCTTAATGAATGAACATTTATCTTGCAACCCTCAATCCTTCTTAGACATGATCGAGACAATTCTAAAGATGTAATATGTCAATCTCTTATAGACTATTACTTAGCACGACCTGTTATCATTGACCATGTATGCTTAGTCGACTTTGTTTCTAGGTACCAAAAAAATGGAAAGCCATTGAAAAGGAAAAAAACCCTGCCATATGCTTTGTTAATTGCAACAAACATCTTAACATTGAAAGCTATTGTCATGAACAGTTATTGTTTTATTTGTCATTTTGAGACAGTGAAGATACTTTAAAACAAGGTCTCAAAACATGAAAAAAAGAGACATATAGTTTGCAAGAGAATACCATAAAGATAAATGAGGCCAAATTCAACTATGACATAAATGCTTCTTGGGGAACATATAACAAGTTGTTTCTAAAATTGAATTTGACGTTATAAAAGCATTGGACACTAGAACTTGTTTAAGCGTAACAAAGGCCATACAAGAGGAATATGATCTAGACATGGATTTTTTGTTGAGAAAATTTATATCAAGTCATCATAGTTCAAAACCATTTGAATTTTTCCCTCGTTTATTTATTTATAACAATTCTAAATACTATAAATTTTGACAAAGGCTAAATTAAGATCAACAACCGATTGTAAAATATGTTGCTTATAAAAAAGGAAAAGAAAAAATAAGCCATTGTACCTATTCCTATTAAGAGGAATAGGCACAATAAAAACATTCATATTAAAATGCATCTATGAAATGCTAGTTTGCATTCACTCTCAGACTATTAATAGTGATCCCTACAAGCCAAAGGGTCTTATTATTGCATACACAGGAAAAACAACATACAATGTAGGTGGAATCACATTGCATTATGCATTTTTATTGCCATTCAACAAGTCAGAACTTATTCCATTGAATAATGAAAGGCTAGATGCATTGTCTAAACATTTTATTCAATTACACATAGTGCTAATTGATGAGATATTCCTCATAGGAGAAAGAATTTTATATCACATTGATAAACAATTACGTGACATAATGTAACTACCAAAAATGTTCTTTGGAAATGTTGACATGATCTTTTACATCAAATTTATCAAGTTTAACCTATGAATAACTGTTTGATATTTAAGTTTCCAAAAATCAATTATGAACTGATTCCATGTTCTCTTTGGCAATAAAACATAAATTACTATCAATTGTAATAACCCACACACCAAAAAGATGAAGCTTTTGTCTCGATTCTAAATAGAATATGAACATGCTCACATACAAAATAAGATATAGCATTTCTTAATAAAAAAATGTTTACATCCAATGCCAAATTATCCTTTGTTTCCATATCTTTTCTACTTTAATAATGATGTAAAAGCACACAATGAGAAAATTTTGTCTCTTATTCCACATGAAGAAATTGTTATCCATACAATAGATAAATAAGATGATACATAAAATGAGAAACATGGATATGTTAATGCTATATTCCTACCAAAAAAATCATACTAAAGCCTGATATGTTGGATGAGCTTTTTGATGGGAATTATGACATGTGAGATGGCCTTTTCAATGGTTAATATGGCATATTTAGACTATATAACATAAAACAAAATAATGACATTATTTGGGTTAAATTCAATGCTATTGACATTGGTAATTTTCAAAGAATAAAACATGTTCATCTCTATAAATGTGGTATTAATCCAGATTGAACTCCTATATTTTGAATGTCTAGACCGGTTTGTATACTTGTTTACAAAAAATAGTTAACAATGTGAAGTCAATTTCTAGTCTAGTTAGCATGTGTATGCACAATACACAGGCCATAGGGTATGACCATGGAAGGTGTTGCATTCAATCCAATTGGTGTGAGGAGATATGTCTTGCAATATACAACTCTTTCTCATGTGAAACATATAGATTCATTATATTTTCTAACTCCTCTTATGAAAAAAACTTTATAGTTAATAACAAAATCTCTATTGAAATGTCGAGGCTAGAATCAAATTCAAAATGGAAGTTTGAACATAGCCTTCAATCAAATGTGTTATCTTCATCGATTTTTATATTTTCATTGAAAACTCATATCCATAATCCACATGTGGAAGACATTATAAATGACCATGACTTGATGAGATGTGATGTATTATGCTTGCAAAAAACATATATTGCCTCTAGAAATTACTTTAATCTTAACTCAAAATTCTTGACCAGTAAATTGGTATATAATGTCCATGGTATAATGATATGTGCACAAAGGCACATGATCACATCACACCCAATGCAATATGTTGAGGATGAAGTAGAAGCATTAAAAATAAATGCAACAATGCAAGAACATGAATTTTTAGTTGTTAATATATATGCATTTCATCTATTTATATCTTTAATTATCATCAATGTTATTTAGAAAGCATTGTTAAATGAAAATACATCCAAATAAATATATATACTATGAAACTTTAACATTGACATGTCTATTTATAATAAAAAAAACTATATTACTTGAAAGGTATATGTATGATTCTAATATGCATTTTTTGCCACATAGAGATAAGCAGTACTTGAATAGAATCATAGATCATGTTTGGAAAAATAATATGAAACAAACTAATCATATTATAACAATAGACACATATTGGACTGATCATAATGCCATCTGTGTGGCCATAGATAATAACACTTTATCATTATAATCTTAACACTTTATCATTATAATTTAAGACAAGAAAATGATCTTACTTGAGAATCATGTTTTTTCTGTTCAAGGGCTTTTTATTATGCATTCATTTTGTCTATGTTAAATGCATTTTTATATGCATATCATAAGAAATGGAACATTATTTCAGATATTCAATTAACTTGTAGCACAAACATTTTATCTAGCTCTTTTCATTGTATATTTCTTTCCTATGGAGCTATAATATATGTGTATTGATTTTATGTTAAAACAAATCAAAAAAGAATGCTTATTCTAATTCAAAAAACAAATTAAAGGACATGGAATCAAAAAAAAAATTGAGCCAAGAAGAAATAGACCAAGAACAAGAAACTATTTTATATGGTAGAGACCAAACAATTTGTTCTCAAAAATAATTACAAAAACGGTGAACCATGAATCATTTTCTTGTTCCTCTTTATTGGTTCTTGAATGTGTCTTTTTGTTAGGCAAAAAATTTGTAAATTTTTGCTTTGCTTTTATCATAATGCTTTTTAGAATAAAAGACATTTCTTATTTATTCTTCTAACACATGCACAAAAGCAACTTCTTCATGTATAATTTTAGAGATTTGTGCTAGAAAAAGCATTGTTGCTTTTGAGGGGGATATTCTAATAGTCTACGGACTTGCTAGAGTTATAAATCCTAGTTCCCCAATTAAGGAATAAATATTTCACATTGAATTAGTCGATGTTCAAGGCCAAACGATGATAATAATGAATGCTAGCAATAAGTAAATTCAAAAATCAAGATATATCTATCTTTAGGCAAAAGTATTTACATTTCAGAGTTATTGATTAAAGATAAAACAAAGTATGAAAGAGGGAATGTCACCTTCTATATAATGTTGACTATAAAATCAAACATGGAAAACATATCTATGGTTTTAAAAAGACGTAAACTTATACCCAACTATGCAATTGTCAATATAATAGACTCGAATGATTCATTTTTGGTTGGCTCATTTAGAGTGTTGGTGACTAGTTACGAGTAGACAAATTCTCAGTTTAATTTACATGTCAAGGATGGTGAAACATAATACAACCATGTAATTGTGAGCCCCCCTTTTTTTATTTTTTGCAAACTTTTTTCTTTCTTACATTATGTTCCTTTTTTAGTTTATGAATTAATTACAAGCTAATCTTTGTTCTAGGGTCAACTTGGTGAAAAGTATCATAAACTTTACCATGCAATTCAATACTAGCTAATCTTAAAGAAACACCCCATTTACAATTTCAAAAAAATAATATAAAAAGGTCAAAAAGGTTCTTATACACTTCATGCAAATTTTGTATCCTTTATTGAACCATTGGTCGATGAAACAACGAAAAAACATCTACAAACAATCATTGAAAATATTCTAATTGTCTTTCTCTTTTTCTTTTTCTTTAAAACAAGACAAATAGAAGCTTTAAATTACCTTAAAAAAAGAACACTTGATTCAAACATCGACAGGTCATAGGAATGTTAAAAGCAAAGGACATTTATTTAGCTCCCTTTTAGCCAATATGCAATTCTTTCCACCATATACTTTTAGCAAAAGATCTTGAATGTAATGATAGTTGTATTATCCAAGATGTCCACCAAATTTAGGACATGTGTTTGTGCATGGATTGACTTGTAATGTATTGACAAAACAAGGAAAAATTGAGTGCATGTTGAAGAAACCTTTGATTGAGACTCTAATGCTAAAACCTATACCAATATCCTTTCACAAATATAAACAAGACATTTCAACAACTATTTTCTAATTGCATAAATTTCAGCTATATAGCACAGTCACAATCATAATGGATGGTATCATTTTTGATATTAAACATGAATGAACAAAGTTTCCAATCTAGTAAGCTCATTACACTCTTGTTTTGAAAATAATATTTTATCATTCAACATATTGTTGTTGCACTTTGTTGATACAGTTATTTATTGATTTGTTGGCTTCAAGAAAAGAACCTAGTCTAAAGACATAGCATAACAAATTTTTGATAATATTGATACGTATGCTACTTAATTTTACTGCTCATGATCTGAACAATATTCCTATAAACTTATTCTATATTGACATGAAAAAATCAAAACTTTACCTTTTTTCCCTTTATTGCTATAATTGTATATAATTAAAGTAGTTGATACAGATATAAAATTAAATAACTAAATAATGATACATTACATAGTACGTTTCCGTTAACATGAAAATACAGAAAAAAATATATAATATTTGATATATGTTGTGTGGTTTTGTTTTCTAGCTTAAATTTATTTATAAGCAAAAAATAATGAAACATGTTTGAAAATGTTACATGTATTATTTTAACAAAAAGTTTGAAGCTATTGAAGCAACAATGAATTTCTTTCCTACTACTAGTTTGTAATTCTCGAGTAAAAAAAATTGATGCTTAAAATTGGATCCTTTTTAACGTGCAAATTTGTGTACTACTAAATTAACTTGCACCGGACATAGCATTATCTAGACATGCTTATATCACACATCTTTAGCATTGACACTATGTATTCTAATCACTATAAAGTCAAAATTGTTTTGGATAATAAGACTTATGCCAAAATTGATAAAGTTTTATTTTGAATAAATTGTGAAAAATGTAAGTTATTTAGCAATTTGCAAATCTTGACTTTTAATAACTCTAAGATTACATAATTTGTAGACTATACTTATATCCTTATAGATATCATGTGTTGCCTTGAAATTATCATCTTTGAGAGTTGTATAATTTAGTTTGTAGTTTCTACTCTCTTTTTTAATCAAACGTCATGGTACTCGATAGTGTATGGAAATTATGTCTATGGCCTTATATCATATTTTGGTCATTTTATAGATAAATATATGATATCTACACATTTTTTTGATCAAATAACATGATAACAAATATTATATCTATAATGATGATAATATAGATAATATGTATGAATAAGAAATTGGCTACTTGATTCTAGAGCTCATGTATTGGGTAATGCAGTACATAGCTTCAGAATCAATACATACAGAGAAATCTCTATGAAGAAGATATGTATCTGAATTTGCATTGAAGGCAATGGACAAGGCAATTAATAAGGTGGTAATGATTGCAAAGACCAAAAAAGGTACAGAAATGCATTGTGTAAATTTTTATGGGGAATAATATTAATCGTTCTTTGTCTAATCCTATATGCATAGAAAATCCTTTGTGCAAATTGGTCCTTAGACTTTTCAGCTTACTATAGAATGATCATATTTTTAAAATCTAAATAAAATATTTATTTTGATCCACCACGTGTAACAAGAAAAAAATTGACTAATTTCTCAAGTCTAGTAACAGACAAATTTTTTACTAATTGATTATGTTTTTGCATTGTATGATATTTTTTGTGCTGGTATGTTCCATCTCTAATCATGTTTTTTTTTGTCTATAGAAATGTTGAATTTTTATGTCATTAATACTCAAAATAAAGGTCATTATGCTTTTTTTATTAGGATACTTAATACATATCATAGGTTGTTTGTTTACAACTCTTTTTTACTTTAGAATCTATTTGTATTTCCTATATCAATAACAATTTAAAATAGAGAACTGAATTATTGATTAAACCTATTTGAAAATATATTTGTTTGCTATTTTTTTTAAATTCTTGGAAATACAACTTGCATTTATTGTTTTAATAGTAAATATTTTAAAAAGAGGATGACTGATGTTTTACCATAAACGTTTTTACTAGGTTTTGTTTTAAATGACTTGTGTAATTACTACAAAAGCCTAAGAGTACAAATGTAGAAAATAAATGATGGAAGAAAAAATCACATGTATACAATTAATATTATAAGTCAAAAAATACCTTTGAAATCAAAAGTTTTTTACTTTACAAAATCTTTCCATGCCAGTATTCTTTCCAATTGCCTATGAGTAGAAAATGAACATGTGAACTGAGATAGTAACTATGTCCTTACCTACACACCTAAGATATGTCTTAAGACTTTTTTTTTGGTTCATTTTTCTTGATTACATAATGTTTTCTAGTATCATAAATAGTTCCTTTTATAAAAATTTCTTCAAGCTGCTCATATGTTATGCTAAAAAAAAGCATAAATAAGAGTAACTATTTCAAACAAATATTTGTAACTAAGTTGTTTATTCTGATCAACATTATTCAAAATTCTCCTTTTATCACGAAATTGTTAAAGCTAAAGTTGAAAAAATATAAGCTATATTAAAGGACTACACATTGGAAGAAGCTAGTGGTGTTAGCTCAAAACAATGATTTATATTGCTATACGACTGCTAACTGATTTTTTGAAGCAGGTTAGAAGTGGAAAATACCAACCTTATACATAGACAAAAAATGTTTACTATGTATTTTGGCCAATAAAGTCTTTGCATTTATCGCTTATTGCTATGAAACAGAGCACTCTCCTTGAGGATATGCAAATCTCTATTATGTTCTTCAAATTGGTATGTTTACTGCTTATATGAACACTTGTTTTAGTGACATAAGCCATTATTTTATTCATTAATTTAGAGTGTATATTTTGTTTCTGATATTGCTCCCTGATTCAAGTATTCTTTCATTATTTGAATTACTTAACTTCATAATTTCTTGATGATAGATTTGCTTAGTTGATAGACTTTTTTTTGTTTAAGATTATTTTTTATTAATTTTATTAAGTTGATATGTATAAAAAAACTTTAATATAACATTGGTATTATAGAAAATCTTAAACATTAGCAATACGATTTTGCCTTCAATAACAAACTAAATTTTTCCAAAATACTAATACAAAATCCTACTTATTAATTTTGAATTTGTTTACTTTATGATTTATGTAACTCAAGTCATTCAAATGGTAGAAGACATTATCAATATATAAATCCAAATTTAAACTATTCCAAGTGATAAAAAAATGTTTAATGAACATTGTAAGAAAGAATGTTTCCCAAACAACGGATAACAATTTCTTTTTTAGCCAAGATATATTTTCCAAATATATTTCTTGATTCTATCTATTGTGAAAAAATTTATTTTGATTTATCTAAATTTAGTATGTGCATTTATGCTTTCAGTTATCAAGAAGCATTTTTGGTTCATTAACTTATGCCTCTGCCTCAATATAAAAATAGGTACGATGAGATTTCCCTTAATTATTTTTTTCTTTTGTAAAATACTTCATTGCTACTAATTTTGTAAAGCTAACATAAGTAACTTTGCTACAGTAAATGTTACTCCTGAAAAGATACCATCAAGGTGATGTGAGAGGCCATTGTCATGCTAAGGACAATGGATGCAATCAAATCCATGTTAATTTTTGTTACCTTCTTTCAGGTAAGGTATTCATGAGCTTATAGGCTTTGCCTTACTACAAAGTATGAAAAAAATAAGTGATCAGCTATGGGTAGATGTAATTGCAAATGACTAAAAAAAGTAATTGATTCGTAATATAGACTAAGATTTATAACTTAATAGCTTTAATTCCTTGGTTAGTATTTCCAATCATGGAACTTTAACCATAACCAGAATCTATATTAAATTTATATACAATCACTATGATATATAGGTGCATCCAAGGTATGAATGTTCGATATACACTCTTATACTTTATAAAGCCATTAAAAATAAATAAATTATTTTCATAGTTACTACACTACATATGTTTTAGATATAACACCTTTGGAGACTCATTAAACTAAAGCAATTCAAAGCCCTACATTAAAAAATTTGAGGACTGAATTAGGCAAATATAGCACAAACCATTGCACTCTTTGATTTGGCAAAGATGAAAATGAACTAATCCATACAATAGAATGCAAAATGAAATACACTATACAAAACTAAATAATCTATTTGAAAATTTATACAAAGGACTTGTGGCATAAAAACATTGTTCAAACATGATACTCTCATCCACTCGACCCAGTAAAATAATAAAATCTTTTTACCACAACCTGTTAGCTACTCTTTAACCCTTCTCACTTTGTCAATTCCAATAAAAAATAATAAGCTCCTACATGAATCTAGATCTTTATAATCATGTGTCATGTTCCTTGATGAAGTAACCTAATGTCCAATGCAAAATCTTTAGACTGTGCAATGTGCATTACCTAAATAAGTACAAGAATAAATATACCTCTATGAAAACATATCTTCTATCTATTGTGTGGTTAACGCCTAGCCTCAATCCAAGTGAAGCATCCCATAACATTAAAAAAATGAGTCAATCAACTTCCACCAAATATTATCATTTTATATACCACATTAAAAAAATTATTATTGCATTTTGAAAAAATCTTAATATTTCTATTTCACAATAATCAAGTAAATTTGATCAAACAACAAATTTGGGATTGATTATAAAATACAATTATTGGTGATGATTTTAACTATATATCAATGTGGTTTTTGATTCATCATAAAAAGATAAAGTTATTGAGTTGAACTTTGAATTATGTTCTATGTTTGTTGATATGACTTGCATATTTTAAGCTTATGTTTTTAAATGAGTCTAAAATGGAGGTGAATATTTTTGAAAAATAATTTAATATTGTTCAAACATTGAGAAACAAAACAAACCTAAGTAATTTTCATGCAAAAAATAAAATGATGTGTTTCATATAAATGAAACAAAGTTAGCTATTAATATTACTGGCCATGTGATGATTGGCATTGCAGATGATGTAGTTTTTGTAACAAGCCAAAAAATACTATGATTAATGCTTTGTTTACTTGATTTGGCGCTTTAGTTATAGTTACATAACACTTTGTTTTTTTTTTGAATTTTTTTCTCAACAATGATTTGATCATATCAAGATTTCTTAGGGTAATAATATATGGATTTTTATCATGTTTCTAAATTCTTTTTTTGGCTTAAAAATAGAATGGGCTTTCAATTAGGTATGTAAATGCCATCTCAAATTGCATTAGTAATTGAAAAGTGACTTGCAAAACCATAGCAAGCTTCTAGAGACATCTAGAGCGTTATAATCCTCCACCATATTGTTTTGTTACATTCTAATTCCTCTCTAAGCAAATTTACTTGATTATCCATAGATATTTATAGTCGATAATTTGATTTGTTTTTTGTTTCCCTAAGTTATGAGTTATATGTAATTATGGGACATTTGAATATTATTTATATTACATGATTACATTGCTATAAGTTAGTTTTAGTGTATATTTTTACATTATGATCATGATGAGTTGTTATTTTAGATGTATTTTATGATGTATATATATCATGATGATATGGACTAACTACCTGCTTGTCATGAGTTAGACGTAGGAGAGATTTATCCCTCAAAGCTTGACAGAGGGAGATCGTCAACAGAGAGGGTGATGTAGATGTAGATATTGAAGGATGACAGAGAGAATGGTTATAACCTTGTACACACCACATTAGTTAGTGTATGTTATATGCATAATGAAATGGTTAGCGTAGTGTGTTTTGATGTTGCTTGCATTTATATATTTGTTTATGAATGATTTGATAGCTTAGTTTAATGGTTATAGGGAACTCATCTTGTGTAATTGCATTTATGATCATTGATGTTTTTAAAGATGTTATTTACATAATTAGAGTAAATTATGATTTATTAATTAATGAGTTAATCATTGAGTCATTATAATTAGTTATATGTACTAAAATGACTATATATCCTTAAGTCATATTATTATTATTAATTATAAAATATACTCTAATAAATGAATAAATAGGGAAAAAGCAAAAAATATAAAAATAAGAAATAAAAATAGATAATAAGAATAAAACAAAGTAAGTGTTTTAAATGAACAAAAAAAAGAAAAAATAGGGAATTCAAATAAATAAAACAAATTAGAAAGAATATATTTAAGAAAAAGATAGATTTAAAGGAAAAAAGAGAGACTCTCATTCAAAGAACAAGAAAAATGGAAGAAAGCAGTGCCATCCTTAGCAGGGAAGGAAAAGATAAAAATAAGGGAGAGGTGCAATAGAGAAAGGAAGGAGGATAGAAAAAAGGACAAAGAGAAAACAAGGGAGCAGAAGAAAGGGATCAGCAAAGCATTCTTGTCAAGTAGGCAGTGCAATTAAAATTATGAGTATTTATGTGAATTAAAATTTATATCAATCCTTACATATTATATAGGGCGTAAAATATTAAGTATGTCACTCCTTAACCCATAGTATGACTGAGCTAACTAAAAATCATTAAGCATTATGTGACTCAAATAAAAACACCAATTAATTACACTTATTATTTATTATCTATATAGATAGCACATATTATATGTTTATTATTTATATATGGCATATTAGATTTGTGGAAATAAGTTAATCAATATAAAGCGATTTGTAATGATAGGAGACAATGCTTTAATTATAAGAATAAGATGTGTAAAAGTGCATATAAAAATTACATATAATATCAATAAGCAATTACATAGAAGAAGAGCAATTTTCTTTATACAATGAACTAAAGATAGGTAGTGAATTCATATTGTAACAAATTGCAATGATCTGCTATATATTTAGATTTTGATTACCAGTGTGATCATAAAACAAACTTACCACTACCGATACCACATATAGATTTAAATAATTCTATCAGTAGTGATTTAGTAAATGTTCTAGATTTAGCAAATCATAGATAATAAATTCAATTAGTGATATTAGATCGTTGATATAGTGTTATATATTTAGAATTAGCAAATCATTGATATTAAATATATATATTCATACACTAGATTTAGCAGATCATTAATATTTAATATATCTACTAAATATATCTATTCATAGTTTTGTATACAGCAAACATATAAAAAAAAATTGGATTTGTACATGTAGCATTTTGCATTCAATAGTGAACCTATAAACATATTAACCACATAGAGAAACTAGGGATATGTTAGTGCATCATATAAATAACCTATCAATTTGGATTTAATGTGGCAAAATCATTATAAAAACATAATCATATATGGTCTAGGTATTTTATAATATTAATTATAATGTGGATTGGGTGTTGTATCACTCTTTACAATAAATATATTTATAAACCCTATGAAAGAAACATTTTAATTATATCACCGTGTATGTCCAGGGATCTGAGATATATAGGATATAATTATTTAAGCATATATCACCTATATACATATTTAAAATGTTTACTTCGAGTTATCATACATAGTCATATCCTGGTTATTATTTTAATCTAAAAAAATATCATTGTACCTATATACACATAATATTTTTAACTTTTATTGAATATTGATGCTTTACATCTTACAAAAACCCATCGAGACTCAATTTCTTTGAGTGCGTGCCCTAAGGGGTACATCGAGAAAGGGGTGGGTAGACCTTTGGTGCTTTACAAGATTATTGTCCCTTATTTCTACATTATTACCAATCCAACCAGCTCCTAAAACCATTCCCTAACCTATTACTCTTCCTTTGCACACTCTAGTCTTTTTCCTCTTTCCATCCCTCTTTTTCTCACCTTGATCCCCTTTTTCCATTTGACTATACTAGGTCAACTGGATTAACACTGTATAGTTTTCAGCCTTTGATTACTATACAGGGTTGAATAGGTTGACCATGTACTATTTTTAGGTATTTTTAGTTGGAGTTTCATTAGCCCTTCAATCAACCTAGCTCAGGACCTAGTGATTTATCTCCTGAAAACATACAGGGTTGACTGGGTCGACCTTATACAGATGACATATTTGGAATGATTTAGGGTGAGATCAACCTATAAATACAAGATCATTTCATCATTATTTTAATAGGCAATCAAGATTTATTATTCACTCATGCTTTTTTACAATTTGCTCTTCCATCATTCTACTTGAGGAGTCTTAGCTTAGGGTTTTTACTTGGAGAATCTAATCTTGTGGATAAGTCTTGGATGTTTTGGCCTTTCTTAGTTATCCTTACAAACCACAACAACCTCTTGTGAAGCCCCTTTGGCCAAGGGAGAGATTGAGTCTCGACGAGTTCACATTTAGGTAATTATATTCTTACTTTGTTCCCCTTTCTTTTAGTAGATAGAAGTAGCATAAGTGTTGGATTGAATAATATTACTCTTCATATTCCACGTATTAGGGTCTTACTCATACTTAGCTTGATTTATATTCTCTTATATGTGTTTGATTGCATCTAACCCCTCATGTTGTGCCACAAGCTTTGGTGTACACTGGATTAGATTTACTTTCTTATTTATTAGATAGAGTGAACATGGAACTTAGGACTCTTTAAGGGTTGTGTGATTGTGTTAGATTGTAGGCTTTGAAACCTTTTATAGCATGGTGTATTGTGATAATTGATCCCCTAATCAAGTCTATTGGATCCCCATATTGGTCATGCTCCTGCTTAACAAATGTATTCCTAATTGAAAGTGTAGTTATGTACTATCTTCTTTGAGCCAAGATTGATTTATAAACATGATGCATTTCTGAATGCATACATTTTAGTGAACCCAACATGAGCTAAACCTTGTAAGATTCATTTTTTATTTCATTCTTTTTCATCATTATTTTTATCATATATTTTTCATATTGGATCGACTCTATCGACCCAACTCTAATTTTTGTGTGCAGGTTTTTAGGTACAGACTACTGGATCGACCCTATCGACCTAGTACAGGTTTTTAGCTTTCTATACTTCCAATATAGATTATTAGGTCAACCTAGTCAACCCTATACATTTTTAGGCACTTAGTAGTAGGTTTCTACAAAGCTTGATTGACCCAATCAACCTAGTTAGTAAAATTTATAAGTATATATCAAGGTTATTGAATAACATTCTTCATTTTTTGTATCTCTGATCCACCAAAGTTCCTTTCTACTCTCTGTCTCTTGTTTTATAGTCTTTCCTTTTATAGTTTTTAGTCTTTAAAAATACCCGTGTACAGTCAATTGGATCAATCCTGTCGACCTAGTTATATGTTCTATGTGTTGTTTGGATAACTAAGTCAACTCTATCGACCCTATTCATTTTTAAACCTTACTTCTGTAGTATAGGATCGACCCTATCAACCTTATTCTATATTTTATGCATACATTATTGACTATATCAACACTATACCTTGTTTCAAAGTTGGAATTAGCCTTATATGCTAATAATTAGCTCACACTTTATTTTCTTATTGTTTCCATGCTTAAAATAGATCACATAGCTTAATTAGGTGGTTTTCAATTAATATTTTAGTTTCATTATTTTCTATTTTATGCACACATGATAAAATCACAAAATTTAAACAAGCATTTTAACATTTGACTACCCATGGCCAACCTACTTGGATTTAATCACCAAGGGGGAAGCTGACTTGATGTTTCGGTCAAGTATAAAGCATGATTGATGGTATATTCTAGCTAAGTACCCAACACCCTTATCACTACAATGTGTGAAGTGAGGGGGTAGGCTGCAATACCAAGCATGTATCATTACCACTATAGACCCCTTTCAGCCCAAACTACCTAAAACCATCCTTAGATTGTCATTATAGTTCCTTAATTATAGCCAACTTCCCATCACATTTAAAATCATATCTTAATGTTATAATAAATACTCAAGTTGACCAATTAGTTAGCTCTTTACTTTCCAAGTTGATTGCTTGCTCTTTGCTCAAAATGTGTTTTGTATTGCAGAAACTTGCATTATCCAGCATTGGTGCAAGGTTTTGTGATATGTGCTTTAATTAGATTGGCCAGCATTGATCCAATTGATTATTTGTTTCCCTTTAGTTATTTTTAAATTACTTGCAAAATTTATCTTGTTTTAGCTCACAATATATTATAAGCTTCTTAATTTTCCCTACCTATTGTACTAGGTCGACCCAATCAACCCTGTATCTTTTTCTAACCTTTATTCAATTTATTAGATTGACTCAGTTAACCTTGTACTATTTATAGATCCTATTTTTTGTTCTTGGTTTACCCAATCAACCCTCTATTACTTTTTGCCTAATCAACCTCCAACTATGCATCCTCAAGCTAATCTTAATTACATTCCTCCACCTCTTTAAGATGCCTCAAGTAATGTTATTCCTCAACCTATAATGAATTATAAGATGATTCAAACCATTAAAAATGAGCCTTTTATCTCCATTCATTATATCCATTGATATTGGTAACATATCTCCAACTATCAAATATGATGGTATGAAAGATCCTGCTTCATTTCTCAAAGCCTTTAGCAACCTTTACAAAGAATGGATCCAAACTAATACCTTTGCCACAACTAAACTCTTAGTGAAAACATTCATTTTAAATGTATTATAATGGTATAATCAACTTCCCAAACATTCTATTTGGAAACTTGAAGATTTGGTTAATCCTTTGGTTAAAGAGTTTCAACACAATGATCTTCCTAAAAATTGTCTTAGTCACTTCATCAATGCTAAGCATTATCCCACTGAATTAGATCATGAATTTATCAAAAGATGTAAATATTTAGCCTATAAGACTGACCATAACATGACTGATGACAAATTATTTAAACTCTTTATCATTGCTTTAACTCCCACTCTTCAACATAAGGTTTGAACCTTTGCTCCCCAAACACTTAATGAAGTTTTTGATCAAGCTAAACATCAAGAATTTTTTATGAAGCAATTAGAACCTAATCCTAAAATTATTAAAGGATGTTTCCAAACATCTAATTCTATCACTATTAATACTCTACAAACTAAACCAGGAGTTGCCAAAACCAATATTCCTTCACCTTCTCATACACCTCTTTTGGTTTAGTAAATGAAATAATTTTTACCACCCTCAAAACTTTTCATCTATCCTAATGTTCCTCCTAAGTGGTATGATCCCAATATATTTTTTTGGTTCCATGCTAACATTGGGAATTCTTATGAATCTTGTAGAGGGATCACTAAATTTTTTGTCTCCTATATGCTTGGTGATTCATTCAATCATGAAGATATGATCAATCTTCATCATCAAGAATACACCATTGCTTTTCAAAAATGATAAATTTCCAAAGCTTTTACCTCTAATCATCAAAAATATTATTCAAATAATCAACCAAATACCAAGGATGTTTATGCCATTCACACTCATTATGACCAAGATTTTAACAATTCTCAATATGTCAATACTACTAAGGTCAATTACCATCATAAACCAGTTCAGAAAGATCCCATTAACAAGCCTAAGAATCCATCTTTTGAGGAACAACTTCTTTAAAATAATACCACTATTAATGTTGCTTCAGAATCTCAAGAGTACCATCTCCTCCTTATAATCCTCCAACTATAACTATTCCTCCAAAAATTAATTTACCTCCTAAGCTTCGTGCTGGTTACTCTAAGTCTCATTGGAACTTTCTTTTAGAACTCAACTCTATGCCTTGTAAGATTCCATTTATGGAGTTAGTTCATAATTTTACCTATCATCATAATTTCCTTATGCAATAGCTCCAAGAATTAACAATCCATCCTCCTTAGATGAATAACCACATTCTATTAAATCCCAACCTACCAACATAAATACCATTGAAACTATGTGTCCTTATTTCAAGCCCTCTATTGAATTCCTTGAAGAGGACATGATCAATGATGAAATTTTATTTCATGTTGATGATCTACCACTTTTCATCAAAGTAGCCATTAATACCACTCTTATTAAAAATTTCTAGTTGATTAAGGTTTTGGTATTAATGTGACATCTTTATAGATCATCCAATAACTTGGTTATAACAAGGATCATCTCAAGAAAACTCATCTTACTTATCATGGTTTTGATAAGACTAATAAAAAACCACTTGGTTATATTTGGATTCCATTAACCATTGGACCTAAGACTGTTCAAACCAAGCTTATGGTCCTTGACTTACCCTTATATTACAACATACTCCTTAGTCATCCATGGAATCATCTAATGAGGGCCATTACTTCTTCTAGTAGTCAATGTATAAAATAATTACATAATGGAAAATGGTATAAGCATGAAGATGATCCCAGTCTATGGAGCATTCAACTTCCTAATCCTAAATCACAATATTAAATTCCTATTATTCTTAAGATCAATAGTGCTCTTTTACTCAAGTTCATCAACATGAATCCTGATTTACAAGTTACTCTTGTGGATTTTGATGATGATGAGCCCAATGATTTGCAACATACTTACAATACTATCAAGTTACATCCCTACATTTCACCATGGCTTCCTCCTTATCTATTACCCAAGGATCGTATTGTTTCTCTTATTGATGAGATTACCAATTTTCCCCCTCCATGCAATGCCTAGGAGCCTTCCTTACCTGAAAGTGCCTTCACTTGTAATAATTTTGGAGTGGCCAAATTATTTCAAGATTCTCTTATCATGTATCCTTGTACATTTAGTAATATTAGGATTTCACCCTTTGAAACTCCCGCTGATTCTCAAGCATGTATAATTTCCCCAACATACGATGATAACTAAATAATGGCCCAAGCTAAATATAGAGACTTGGATGTCTAGCATTATCAGAAAACCTTAGCCCAAATTCAAGCTTTTAATCAAGATGTTCATACCATTTTTGTGGATCATACCTTAGATCCTGAGGGCCATGTGTGTGATCAAGAAATTTGACAAAGATAGGATGTTAGATCAATTATTAGTCCATAAAACCATGAAATCAACACACTAACATACTAACATATCTAATCCTATATCTTATGGGGAGCTTAATGAAAAAACAATAATCGAAAACTCAATTAAAATGCAAAGAACAACAATCTTTACCTTCCTTGAAATCTCCAAATTATTTGTTTGTTGGCATGCTTAGATTGTGCTCAAAAGTTATTCATCAATGGAGCTTGGATATCTCCATATCTTCTTGGCACAATGCTTGGATTATCTTAGCTTGATTTTGGAATTATAACACTATGCATTTATTTTATGGATCAACTCCAGCATTATAACTCTACTATGTTTCAAGCTCTCTAAATGAAGAGTTTTAGGCTTGCTTTTATAGGTTTCAAAATCACTTGTAATGGGTTAAATTAGAACCTTGGTTGAGTTTATTAATTTTGGTTGAGTTTGAAAGGTATCCAAATGGTCATGATTAGGTTTGCATAGGTGTGTTTAGCATATTCCTAAGATATTATTTTGATATTTTTCAAAAGTGACAACTCACAAAAGGTAATGATTAGCTTTTAAAATGCTCTTGATATTTGAATTTTCCTTTTTGATAATTGATTTAATTGTTTAAGGATGAATTCAATTAGGAATTGATTAGGATTTGATTTTCTTTAACATGGTAATTAATCCTTTTTAGGATTTTTAACATTTTTGAATGATTTTGAATTAAATGATGGTGCATTTGCTCAATTTAATTGATTAATAGGCCAAATTGATTTATTGCATGGTTATAAAGCCAAATTTGAGACATTTAGAAATTCTTAGGCTAAATGGTCAATGGTTGGTTAAAATTGGTCTAAAGTCAGATAAGAAGCCATTGGTGGCCAAATTTAGGTGTCTATAGTTTGCTCATGTTTGGGAAGGTATTGCAAGTTATAGGCACAGTAACATATTCTCAAAGAATGAAAAGGCCCTGCATGCCTAAAAATTCAATGGAAATGGATAAACTATATGATGCCCCCTCAAGGGAATGATTGGCATAAGTAGGTTGGAAAACTGGCCCTAAAAAGAAAGAAGTGAAATGAGGGGACCAAACATATGAAGATAATGGGGTGAAAACACAATGAGTTTGAAAAAATAGTCAAAATCACTGAGAATGCAAGTGGGATGGTGTACAATGGTTTGCCCAAAGGAGGTTATAAGCATTATACCCTGATAGTGGCAACATGGTATGATAACATAATGATTTTCCCAAAGGAGGTTATAATCATTGAGAAGATGGAGCTTCCCCAGTTAAAATAGATAAATAAGATAACAACATACCCTTATTCGGGCAAAAAGAAAGTAAATTTGGTGAAAAAAATTATTTGCCCAAAGGTAGTTATAATCATTGAAAAATGCAGGTGAGATGGTGTGCAATGATTTACCCATAGGTGATTATAATCATTAGACCCAGATTATGACAAACATGATTGATTGGTTGATGATGATGAATCTTGACATAGATGGTAATGATGAACTAAAATAACCTGCTAGTAGGGAGATGCTCATCCGAACTAATAAAGGTTGAAATTCTTTTGTGGTTAATTACTCTATTTGGGATATGATTGGGATGTTGCTAATGTTAGTGATGAAGAGATGTTGATGCCACCATTACTGAGTAGAATTTTTGAAGCTGATTTTTGTTGTAGCATTGTATGGTAAGAATCATGATAAAATACCATGAGGACTAGGCCAAAATATGTATAAGGACTGACTCCCATAATACAATATTTAAGGGAAAATAATGTACCAATGATAAAAACCATGATGGCCATGTAGATGTATGAATATGGATGGATTCAAGTGTAAATGCACAAGGAATCACCCAATAAATGCACATAGATTAAATCAAGGAAACAATGCTAAAAGTAAATAAACAAACACATAAACAACAAAGAAAGAAACAAATAATAGTTAGTCCTATTGTTAGTACAAACAACACAATGAACATTGCCCCTAGAAAATAAGAAACAACTTAACAAACAAACATAATAGGGGAATAGAAGAAAAGGAAGGGGTGACCAAGTTGTCACCATATGCGCTAGGCAAGTGGACATTTCCTACATAGTTCCATAGATATAATATACAACAAAAACTTTAGACTAAAATGTAGTTCTCTCAGGAAATGGGAAGAAAATAATAACTGATGAAAAACAAACATTATGGATGTGATATAAGAATAGGAATGGTCTTGAAAAATGGCAAGTGCATGGGATAAAAGGCCAAAAAGGATGGAGAAACTAAGGGACAAGTTATTTTCTTGTGACTTAGTAAGGGTTCCTAGAATCCTTAAGGCAAATAAGTGGTCAATGTTTTTGGTTTTTCTAATGATTTTATAAATGTTTTTCAAATTTTTGAAGTATCTCAACTTGATCAAGAATGATGAGATATTAAACAGTCGAAGCTCACTAAAATGGTGAGAGAATTACCTAGGATGCTCATTAAATGGTGAGAGCATGGCTTAAGTGCTTAAAAAATGGTCAAAGTATGGCTTAGTATGCTCATAAAATGGTGAGAGAATGGCTTAGGATGCTCGCAAAATGGTAAGAATGTGGCTTAGGATGCTCACAAAATGGCAAGATTATGGCTTAGGATGCTTATAAAATGGCAAGATAGTGGCTTAAGATGCTTAAAAAATAGTGAGATCATGGCTTAGGGGTGACTAAGCTAACCTCAATAAGTATTGAGCATTACCTACATAATATGAGGATGAAACCTCAAGTCATTATAGTTTCACCTTACATCAAAATAATCTAACTAGTATAGCAACCAATTCAAACAAAATAGGCATAGTTGGTATAAAGGCATAGTACATTATAAGAATGTTAAGTTGGTATGTCAAGGTACAATAAATAAGTGTTATCCCTAGTTTGCACATAGGCAGTTATAACTAGGATATAGTGATATAATTCAATGATAATAATTTTCCCATAGGTAGTTATTATTAGTAACAAGACTGATGAGACACTAATTTGCCCATAGCTGGTTATAATCAGGCACACTTGGTATAGAGAACATAACAAGAAATGAAGTATGCAATTACCAGACTATTGTTTTTCTACTCTAAAATACTACCACTATTTGGAATGCTTGAAAGAACTGTTGAATATGAATCTGAATCCTTTTGTTCAAAAATGTGAATGGAACCAAATAGAATAGAACCAAGGTCATAGGGTCAGGAAGGGAGGGAGAAATAAACTTGGTTGATGGGAAATGTATGTTAGAATGATATGTGATAAGATAATGATAGGCTAATAGGATGGTAAAATGGTATAGTATAAAGAAGATTGATAAAATGATACAACTTGAAATGGTCTGTATAGACAATACACCAAGTCACTCAAGCATAGCACCGCTTGAGGTGGATAATGTTCATTGACTCATCAGGTTTGTTTCTATCTGGTATGGAAAGCATGTATGCTCATGTTCCATAGTTTGTCATAATGATAAAATGACCAACCCAATTGGGTTTGAATTTACCTTTCTGCTTCTTTTTAGTCATGGTATTTTTTTGGTTCTTTTTAAGGACAAGATCACCAAGTTCAAATTCTTTATGTTTCATGCACCAATTATAGTGGCCTGAAAATTGGTTCTGATAGGCTTGGATATTGTTCACCATATACATGTGTTTCTCATTGGGTAACTCTAACTCTTATAGGTGAGCTAATCGATAGTCATTTTCATCTAGGACATGATTAAAAGAGATGCATAAAGAAGGCAACTTGATCTCAATGGGAAGAATGGCCTCATGGAGTGGATCCTATATGTGTATAGTGACTAGTACAATATGCCCAAAGGAAGTATAATTTTTGAAGGTGCTAATCATGATTGGCATTATTGACAATCCTTTTGAGAATATTGACAATCATTTTGAAAATGTTGACTATAATTTTATTTGATGCTTTGGCCTAGCCATTATCTTGAGGGTAATATGCCATGAAAAAGTGTTATGTGATCTTGTATTTAGTACATAGTTTCTTGACATCCTTATTTTTGAATGAGCCTATATTATCAAATATAATGTCAAAAGGGAACCATAGTATCAAATGAGTTGGTTAAAAATGAACTTGTAAATTTGCTTTCCAGTCACGTAAGTAAAGGGTATAGCTTCAACCCACTTAGTGAAATATTTGATGGCAATAAGGATATGTTTATGGCCATTGGATGAGGTGTGATTGATCTTCCCAATGATGTTAAGGCTCCATATAACAAATGGCCATGGTGTCAATATTGGTTTCACAATCTTAGTTGGAGCATGAATCAGATTTGCATGATATTGACATTTATTGCATCACTTCACATATGTCACTACACTTGTGCCTATTGTGGGCCAATAATAACTAGTATGCATGAGTTTTTTGGATAGGATTTCCCTATTGGTGTGGGCTCCACATACTCCATGAATTTCCCATAACTCTAGTGTAGATTCTACTGAAGTTAAATAATGAAGCAGATTTCTATCAAAACTATGGTGGTAAAGGGTTGATCTGAGTACAACATAATGAGTGGTTTGGTAGACGAATGCTTTGGATTGATTTTGGGATAGGTTGGGTGGTATAATTTGGTCATGGAGGTAGTTGTAAAGGTCTGAATACTAGATAAAGCAAGGACCAACAATATCACAAATCATCACAACATTTAAAGGTTCATGAGCTAGTGCTAGCAAATTCTCAATAAGTAATTGATATTCTTTAGCTATGTCCATTTGTCAAATTAGAGATCCAATAGTATCCATATCATCTATAATTCTATTACCTTCCCTGGTTATATGCTCAAATTGAATGTCAGCAATCTACTACTTGAGAATGTCAACCATAGCCTTATATGAAACCAACTTCTCATCTTTAGTCTGAAAGTGGTCTATAAATTGATTGATGATTAACTGAGAATCACCATAAACCTTGAGATGAAATATGTTTCATTGTACCACTTGTTGAAGTCCTACAACAAGTGCTTCATATTTGGGCATGTTGTTGGTATAAGGAAAGTTGATCTTGAATGATTTAGGGATTAGATCCCCCTATAGTGTAATAAATAAAATCACTACCCTTGATCCATGTGTTATGAGTTTGATCCAAAACTTAGAAGTTTTGATTCACATATAATTAAAGAACACAAAAATAACATAGTAAGAATGAATTCTCTGAGAAGAGATGTTTTATTACTTAATATTCTAATACAACTATATGCTTATCTCTGGGAAGAGATGTCTAATTTCCATTTCAAGTTACATATTCATTTATACACATTTTTAAAGTAGGAAGAGGATGTGTAAGATCACCAATCTCAAGGGAGATTAAGTGGTTTGACTTCCATGATTTAAAATAATACAAAATTTGAGGAATTACTATTTTTAGAAACTTACTATTTTTAGATTGCACTACTAAAATTGAAATTTAGGGCACTTCCATTGGTTTTTGGGGTTAAAACCACCAAACATAGCTTGGTAACATCTCACCATTTTCTCCTCATTCTTATCTTTCTAATGGTTTAAACGGGGAGTCAATTGGAGCTATGGTGCAAAAGTTATGGCTCCCAAAAGTTCTATCATCAATTAGGGAAGAACCACCACCTGAATTATTGCCCAGATCATTCCTCCCTCCTTTAGAAGCAATGGTCTCCATTACATCAATATTCCTCATCATGTGTGGTATTTGTGTCTTAATTTTATTCTCTATGAGCCACTCACCTTGGTGTCTAAGTTGGCCCCTTTTGACCACCCGATAAAGTGGAATAGAGCATCCTCTTATTGTCTTCATCCAGGTGTCCACAATCTAATCCTCTTCCACTAGAGAAAAACTCTATGGATCAAGCTCATTAATGTCTAGTTCTTTTGCTACGACTGAAGTGTCTAATAGAGGTGGATGATATGGTTTGAGGAGATCCACATTGAATAATGGATGCAGACCAAGGTAGGCTGGTAGGTTCAACTCAAACGCATTTTCTATAACTTTTTTGGTGATGGTGTAGGGACCATATTGTAGATGTTAAATATTTGTATGTGAGCTTGAAAGTCATTCCTTTTGAATTTGAAACCAAACCTTGTCACCCATATCAAAATAGTGTCCAATCCTATGTTTGTCATGGCATTGCTTATACATCTGATTCATCTTCTTCAAGATGCCATGAACTTGCAACTGGATGTGTTACATTTGTTCAATGAACTTTGTTGCTTTTGTTGCCTCAAATCACCCATGAGGTGTGTATTCCATGGTGGAGAATGGAATGAATATATCAATTGGTACCATGGGTTAGAACCCGAATCATACCTGGAGTGGATTGTGCTTGGTCAAGCTATGTAGGGCCCAATTGTATCCATGTTGTATGAAAAGAAGCCCCTCATCCCATGTATGTGGATGTTTGGAGTGATACATCTGAATCATGTGAACAATCAAGTGATTCACCACTTTTGTCTGACTATTAGTCTATGGATGGAAGGTTTTGGACTTCATCATATTGGTATCTGTCATCTTCCATAGAGTGGACCAAAAGATGCTCAGGAACTTGCTATCTCAATCTAAGATAATGAACTTGGGGAGACCAAAATGGAGCCATACATGACTAAAATATAGTTGAGCAATTTCTTCAGTAGATATATTTTTCTTACAAGCAATCATGATAGCCATTTTTTTAAAATGATCAAATACAACAAAAATATAGTCCTTATCTTTGAATTGGGGAAACCTAAGAGAAAATCCATTAAGATAGATTCCCAAGGCCTGGTTGGTTCTGGTAATGGCATGTACAATCCTTGTTTCTTATTTGTTGGCTTGGATAGCACACATGAGGTGAAATATTTGAGGTACATTTCCACATCCTTTCACATATGGGGCTAGTAGAAGTGTTTTTGAAGAACTATCAATGTTTTTTCTACACCAAAGTGCCCAGTTGTCCTACTGAAATGTGTGTCCCATATCATCTTCTATTGCTCTATAATTGGAACACAAATATGCCCCATATGATAGAGGACATTATCTTGAAAATATAAATTAGAAACACATTTGCCTTCTTGAAGCACCTGATATATATCAGCAAAGGCAAGATTTGCTTCATATAAAGCACCCTGAGTGGTAGTCTCATGTCTGCATAGGTCAAGAACTATTGTGAGTGTAGTAATTGGTGGGAAGTTTAGATAATATACAACTGTATTTGAGCTCCCCTTTTTGTGTTTGATTATCAAATGGAATTGTTTTAGATATGTGGCCCACTTTTGGTGCCTCTCATTTCATAGTTTTCTTTATGTTTGGATGAATTCCAATGGTTTGTGGTGAGTGTGGATGACCATCTCTTTCCCCAAGATGTAGTGTTTCTATTGTTTGCAAGCTTGCATAATGGCATAGATCTCCTTATCATATGTTGGGTATTTCTTGACTGTATCAGTGAAATTTTCACTGTGATATGCAATAGGATGGCCATGTTGCATGATGACAGCTCCCATGGCATATTTAGATGCATCAATCATCAACTTGAAAGGTTGATACAAATCTGGTAGGGAAAGAATAGGGGCTAAGCAAAGTTTATTCTTCAAATTCTCAAATGCCCTTTATTGTATTTTTCCCCACTAAAATGTAGCTTTAGCTCCTCCTTTAGTCACTTTGGTTAGTGGCCAAGCAACATGTGAGAATCCAAGAATAAACTTGCAATAGAAATTTGTAAGACCCAACAAGTTATGATGTTCTATGAGGGTCCTTGGTGTAGGCCATTCTTGAATAACCCAAATCTTCTCTAAATCAACATGGACCCCTTCTTCATTCACAACATACCCTAGGTACTGAATTATTTTCATCTTGAATGTGCATTTGTCAATATTTGCATACAACTTGTGCTCTTGAAGAGTTTGAAGCACCTTACGAACATGTTGTAGATGTTCCTCCCATGTTCTGATGTAGATGAGTATTTCATCCAAGTATACAACCATGAATGAGTTAGTGAAGGGTCACATGATGTCATCCATCATCCTCATGAAGGTTGTAGGTGTGTTAGTTAAGCCAAAAGGCATAACTAACCATTCAAAAATCCCCTTCTTATATTTGAATACAGTCTTCCAGACATCAATGGGATCAATGGGAATTTGGTGATAGCCAGATTTGAGATCAATTTTGTTGAATAACTTCACACCATGGAGTTGGTCCAATAGGTCATCAATCCTGTGAAGGGGGTATGATTCTTCATAATGATTTTATTTAGGGCTCGATAATCAATGCAAAGCCTCCATGTTTCATCTTTCTTTAATGCTAGGAAAATTGGGCTACCACAAGGTGAAGATCTTGGCCTGATGTGACCCTTTTGGATTAATTCCTAAATATATCTTTTTATCTCATAACTCTCCAAAACTGATTTGTAATACACAAGACTATTAGGCAAAGGTGATCCTAGGATCAAATCGATAGAATGTTTTACCTAGAAATGTAGTGGAACTCATGTGGGTGACTTGAATAATTCATCATATTCTCCTATGATTTATCCCATCTTCTTCTATTGTTGTGTTGATTGTGTAGTCAGAACTTCAACATTAGCCTTCTTGGATTTTTGTGGTTTGACCACCATGAGAACGAATTACTTTGTCTTCTCCACCAATCTCTTACATTGTTTGGCATTGATCAAGGAGATAGATGTGGGAGGTGGTACCTATAGTACTCTATACCATTGCATTCCAAGAGTGAGGGTGATTCTTTGGGTTCATGATTCATAGATGCCATGTTGATAATACTTGAATAGCTGACCAAGGAGTACATCACAAACATCTAGATTAACCACATCACACAAGACTTCATCTTGAAAAGGTTTTATTGCATATGAAAGAAGACACTGATGGGTGACATGGAAGTCTCTCCCTAGGCTTAACCATCTAATACTATATGGATTTGGGTGAGGCTTCATGGATATATTTAGACTTTTCATAACTTTAACAGAGATTAAATTCTTTTGACTCCCACTATCAAGAATGAAATGCAAAGGCTTACCTTTTACCCATAATTTGGAGTGAAATAATCTTTCCTTGTCATATAGCCTTTCTTCGTGGGTTTGTGATGAAGTGAAAATGGTATCAAGCTTAGCATCTACAATATCTTCTTCATCCTCTTCGACTATAGGTTGTGTATGAGACAAATCAGTAGATATCAAGTATTGTGACTCAGAAAGTAGTGACTTGATGGTTTGACATTCTTCTTTGGAGTGAGTTCTAGTTTTGTGGTAATCACCCCATTTTCCAATCTTCTCCTTCTAGGGTTTCTTATCTTGAAACTCCTTTTTCTTCCAATTTTGGCCTTATGTTTGACCTTATCACTTTTCCATTTTGAAGGCTGACTCTTCATATTCTTTCTTCCATGCTTCTGCTCAATCTTCACTATGAACTTGTATGCCTCATCGAGGGTTTCCAAATTGAAGAGTTCCATTTCCCTCTATATGTATAATTGTATTCCACCATGATATTTGAGAGTCTTATGTTTCTCACTTTCTTGGATGCCCAATCTTGTAGATAGAGAATTAAAAATGTATGTGTAATATTGAATAGATTGGTCCTTACCTTGGCAAAGTTGTTGCCACTATATGTACAGATCATCATATGCTCCAATGGGATAGTATTCTTCCTTTACCACTTCCATGAAATCATCCATAGTAGGTTCCACCTCAAGTCCAATGTCGTATGTATTGAACCTCTTTTTGTACACTTCCCACCAATTTTTCACAGGTAGTGATGCTTTCGAAAGAGCAAAAGTGATCTTTTCTCCATCATTGAAATTATTTACAGATAAGTAGGAAGACAATTGATCCAACTAATGTTCTACTACATCAGCATTGATTTTGCCTTCAAATGTAAGAATATCAAAATTCACCTGAACCTTTAAGGGTGTTGGGGCACTAAAAGGATGTTCCATGGATGAGGAGCCAAGAAGTGCAGATGAGTAGCCAAAATTTTCCATCAAGACTTGTTGGAGAATTTTAGAAAATTGTTGTAACATCTATGCTTGTTTCCATTGGAGGGATTCATTCACCATTTCCTTGAAAGGATCAGATATCTTGGTGTCATCCACCATTTGAAGTCATTTGGAGTGAATAGGTGGATAGTTTGGAAGCTCTTTTATTTTTCACCCAAGCTTCTTGTAGCCTGACCTCATCCACAGGATCATACACCCTCAAGACAAAATGCTCTGATATCACTAATCCAAAAATCAAAAGTTTTGACTGACATATATTTCAAGAACACAAAAATAACATAGTACTAATGAATTCTAGGAGAAGAGATGTTTTATTACTCAAGATCACAATACAACTATATGCTTATCTCTGGAAAGAGATGTCTAATTTCTATTCTAGGTTACAACTTCATTTATACACATTTTAAAATTAGGAGGAGGATTTGGAAGGTCACCAATCTCGAGGGAGATTAAGTGGTTTGACTTCCATGATTTAAAACAATACAGAATTCAAAGAATTGCTATTTTTAGATTGCACTACTTAAATTGAAATTTAGGGAACTTCCATTGGGTTTTTTGGGGTAAAACACCACCAATAAAAAAAAATTCCATCTCACCACGTTATTCTCATTCTTAGCTTTCCAATGGTTCAAACGGGGAGTCAACTGGAGCTACGATGCAAAAGTTATGGCTCCTAGAAGTTTCATCATCAATTGGGGAAGAACCATCACCCGAATTATCGTCTGAATTGTTATCCAGATCAAAATGATCCATCATAATACATCTTCTAGTGATTATCTTTAATAGGTGTGTCAATTATGTTCATTATGGATTCATCGGTAAATTGGAATGTGAGTGGTTCTGTATCAGTAAGGGGTGCTTCAATAAGTTGATCTAAAAGAACTTGCCCCTTAATAGATTTTTGGTTGACATACTCAATGTCAAACTCACTGAAAAGCATGATCTATTTGGCTATGCGGCCTTGTAAATTTATTTTATATAGTATATACTTAAGTGGATATACTTTTGAAATAACCATGGTCTTATTTTTTAATATGTAATGGTGTAATATTTGAGCTACGAATACCATGGCTAAACAAGTTTTTTCTATGGGCGTATAATTATGTTTATACATGACTAGTGTAAGGCTTAAATATTACATGGCATTCTCTTTTCCATTATCATCATGTTGTCCAAAATTTCCCCTAGGTCATTGTCATTAGTTAATAAATACAATAAGAATGGATTTCCCTGGTAAAAGAGGCAACAAAATAGGTGGATTCACTAGATAGTCCTTTAGCTACTAAAAAGTTTTCTAGTAATGATCATCCTAGTGAAATATGACTCCCTTCTTTAGAAGATGCATAAAAGGATAGAATTTTTTGGCCAACTATGATATGAACCATTTAATATACTGGATCTTGCCCTACAAACTATGGAGCTACTTTAAATTAGTCGGTGGTGGCATCATTGTTATGGCTTGAACTTTGGCTAGATCGACTTCAATGCCTCAACAAGACATAATGAAGCCTAGTAATTTTCTTGATGTGATTCCAAATACACACTTCTTTGGATTAAGTTTGACTTTGTACTCATGCAGTCTTTTAAATATTTTTCATAAAACTATTGGATGATCAGCCCTAGTTTTTTATTTTCCAAGAATGTCATTGACATAGTATTCAATAACATCATGCATCATATCATGAAATATGATGGTCATGGCTCTTTGATAGGTGGCCCCTACATTTTTAAGATAAAAAATAATAACCTAATAACATATTATTTCCCATGGAGTGATGAATGTTATTTTGTGTTGGTCTTTTGGTGTTATTCTGATCTAGTTGTACCTTGAAAAAGCCATCCATTAATGAAAATATCTCATAACCCACTGTGGAGTCAACTATCATGTCAATGTTTGGCAATATAAAATAATCCTTAAGGTAATATTTATTTATATCATGTAAATAAATATAGATTTTGATTCCTTCAGGATTTTTCCTAGTTGGCACAACATTAGAGATCCACTCTGAATAGTCGATCGATCGAGTACATCCTGCTTCCAAGAGTTTTTCTAACTCTTTCTTCATTAATATAGTAATACAAGGATGTATCTTACATAAAAATTTTTTTACTAGTTTGGCATCAAGATTTACCACAAGGTGGTGCAAAACCAAGGCAGGGTCCAAACCTATCTTGTTAGAATGTGCCCATCTAAATATGTTAATAAATTCCCTCAAAAGGGATTGTAAGGACTTCACACTCCTTCTCAGTAAGGGGTGTTCCTAGATTGATCTACTTTGGGTCATTTGGGGACCCAATATTCACCTCTATTGTGTCCTCCACTAGAAGGGTTGAACCATCTTCAAGGATAGTGGGTAATGATTTGAACTGATTGGTAATGTTAGATTCCTCTGTTAGGACTTGTTCTTCAAGCTCTCCTAGGCATGATGAATCAAAATACCCCAATGGGAGATATGGCCACATAACAAAAGTTTTTGGAAACTCTTGAATGATTTGATCAAAGTTTTGTTGTTCATCAAAACTGAACTCAGACTCACAGACAAGTTCATCATTGGTGGTCTTCTGAGCTATACTTGAAGAAGGTTGAACACCCCCATTTAATGGTGCTTGAAATAGGTTTTCACCACTAGACTAGCCTTTTTCTTTACTTTTTCCTTGGTTAAAAATCACCTCAAATAGGTTTTCACTTTGGGACATCAATGTTTTATTTATATGTTTTTGGCTAAGGGTGCTCACCTACTCTCCAAAATAGGCCTCAAGATCAAACTTGATTGAGAACCTTGATTTATGGTCCCTACATAAAACATTGTCTCTAAGGCCAAAAAAATCATATAAATGAACTCAGACTCACAGACAAGTTCATCATTGGTGTTCTTCTGAGCTATACTTGAAGAAGGTTGAACACCCCCATTTAATGGTGCTTGAAATAGGTTTTCACCACTAGACTGACCTTTTTCTTTACTTTTTCCTTGCTTAAAAATCACCTCAAATAGGTTTTCACTTTGGGACCTCAATGTTTTATTTATATGTTTTTGGCTAAGGGTGTTCACCTGCTCTCCAAAATAGGCCTCAAGATCTAACTTGATTGAGAACCTTGATTTATGGTCCCTAAACAGAACATTGTCTCTAAGGCCCAAAAAATCATATAAATGAACTCAGACTCACAGACAAGTTCATCATTGGTGGTCTTCTGAGCTATACTTGAATAAGGTTGAATACCCCCATTTAATGGTGCTTGAAATAGGTTTTCACCACTAGACTAGCCTTTTTCTTTACTTTTTCCTTAGTTAAAAATCACCTCAAATAGGTTTTCACTTTGGGACCTCAATGTTTTATTTATATGTTTTTGGCTAAGGGTGTTCACCTACTCTCCAAAATAGGCCTCAGGATCTAACTTAATTGAGAACCTTGATTTTTGGTCCCTAAACAAAACATTGTCTCTAAGGCCCAAAAAATCATATAAATCCCTATCATTTTAAAACTTGTCAATCAGCACATTGGATTCTTGTTGGTCCCAATCTATTAGTTGGGGATAATACAATGGCAGTGGGTTGTGATGAATGACTAGTCTAAGGGTACAAATAGAATGAGGGTTAAATAGGTTGGTCTTGGTGATGGAACATTATTAAGGTATATGGGGTCACCCCCAAGTGATTTAAATCTAAGTCCATATGGCCCTTTATACCTAGTCATGGAAATTGGCTCAAATGTTCCTTGTTGATTTGGTCTGAGGCCATCTCCTTCATAGTCTTAATTTTTCATGATCCTATTGGGAATAGGATACTTTGCATTCTTATAATAATTGGCATGTTTGTCATTGTACAATTATGATTCATCTCCTTTAAGAGGGTCTTGTTCTAGGCTATACGTTGGTATAAATGTGAAGGGTCTTGGGCTATACTTTTTACCTTTGCCTTTTTATTGCCATTCTATATGAAATGGCTTGGCTTTATGTCTTCTAAATGACTTTGGGTTCTATGGAAGGTTTTTAATGTGAAAGGTATCATGGATCAAATACTCTCATAGGCCATTAGTCGAGATGGTATAATTATTGGATTTTTCAAGAAGCAGCATGTGGGAAAGGCAATCAAGGGTATTAGGATTAATATAATTGTCCTCTAGCAAATCAAGGAGTATTACCTTTCCCTTATCCTATTTTTCCACCAGATTCATGCTAGAATGACAGTTAAGGCTCTTGAACTTAGCCTCTAGGTGTTTGTAGTGCTTGTATGGATGTAAATCTCCTAGTATACAAACTTCTATTCTTAAATGGGATAACTTGATACATTGGTGCAACATCGATGATACATTGGAGAAACATCAATGGGATTGCACAAATTTCATGTAACCAAAGTCTTCCCAAAATCTTATTGTATGACAAATCGAGATCTAGCACATGGTAAAGTGTATCATGGGTTAAGGGCTCAAGGATAACTAAAAAATAGATGGTGCCTTGTGATTATCATTCATCATTATCATAGGCTTTGATGGTTATCATTTATACTTGAAGATCTACCATCATGTACTCAAGAAGCTTGATGAGCTTTAGAGACACTATGTTTAGACCTGATCCATTGTCTATAAGGACACATTTAACTTTGTGAAAATTTATGCAAACTTCAATGTACAAGGGGTTGTTATGTAGTGGGCCAAGGGATAACATATCTCATTGATTGAAAGTGACTTGTTGGGCTAGAGCTAGGTGTAGAACCAAAGATTGGAATTTGTCAGGGGATATATCACTTGAAATAATAGATTGGCTAAGGAACTCATTCAAAATGTTTTTGTGGATTATTGACATATGCAATAGATCTAAAATAGAGATCTATGTTGGCATCATTTGCAATTATTCCACAATGTCAAACTTCTTTTCTTAGTCAATGTTAAATGGCTTGTTTCAAGGTATGACAGTTAGTTGGGTGATGGGCAAAGTGGCAGATGGTTGTGGGCCTAGGATGATAATCTTTGACTTTTGAGTTATGATTACACAATTGAGATTAGATACAGAACCATGATTTCTAACAAATAATGGCTATGGTGGGGGACCAAATAGGATAAGTCTCAATTATTGATGCACTTGTACATGGTTGTGAGGCAATGATGAGTTATTGGTATAGGGTCTAAAGTTAGTAATCTCTACTTGTTGATACCCCTGTATGCAGTCCTAGGTCAAAGAAGGATAATCAGTGTAAGTTAGTGGATTGGAATTGTTTATCAAAGGTCTTAATTGATTGGTATTTGGTCTCGAATTGATGGAGATGGTATTAATATGACCTCTTGCAATATGACCTTTAACCTTGTTGTAGTCATATGCAACTGCATGATAGGTATGTTGGTTATTGTCATTCTGACATTGGTTTTATCCATTGTTTAGACATTGTTGGTTTTACTTTTAGTGATTCTATTGATTCTATTGGTTTGGATTTGGTTATTGAAACTATTTTTATTGGTGTTGCACTAGTTGTTGTTACTTTTGTTGTTGCTATGGTTGGTTGTTATGCTATGGAAAAGGGTTTTGAAAGATTCTAAGGTTTTGATTGGAAGTGGAAGTACCACCATCCAATGTTATCTCCCCATTCTCCAACATATTTTGAATCAAATGTTTGATTTGCACACAATGGCATATATTATGCTTGTTAACCCGATAATATTCATAAAAGTCATTTTGGTGGTACCAATCAAAATAATAAATAGCCTTAGGAGAATGTTTCAGTCTAGGCCAGCTAATCAGATTAGCGACAATGAGTTTTTGAAACATAGATTCAATAGGTTCTCCAAGGTCACTAAAAATGTGATGAGTAGGTATTGTTCTCCTTGGCTGGGGGACTTGTAATGGAAAAGGCTATTATATTTATTGCATAGGTCTAGGTTGTTGCGCTTGTTGTGTTTACTAAAAAGGTTATGGGTTAGGAATAATTTGCATATATTACATGGGCTGAGTAGATGGTGTTTGCACCATTTGGACATGACATGACTCAGTTACTCCATTTCCCACAACATTCTTATTATAGTTGAATTATTTTGATCTATCATTTTTATTGGCTTGTGTCGATTGTGATGCTTGTGCTTAGACTTGATGTTGGTTTTGGCCATTTCCTTGATTGGTAGCTTGATTTTGATTTGATGAAGTAATATTGATGATCACTTTGTCAATAAGGGCTTGCTTGATCAACAAACCTTCATCAATGATCTCTTCAAATGTATGTGTACATTGTAGTTCTAAATGATAGGATATCTCATTGTGTAAATTTTTGGTAAACATAGCTGCTAATTATTTGTTTGGTAAACTATGAGTGAATTCAATTGTAAGGTCTCTCCATCACTATAGATAACTTGCAAACCTTTCACTAGACTTTTTCTTTTCTTGCCTCAAGTCAACCAATGAAATCTCATGCTCAAGATTATATGAAAAGTGTTGCATAAACTTGTCTGAAAGATCGTCAAAATATGACATTGAATTCTTGGGCAACTTTAAAAACCACTTCAAGGCTTATCCTTCTAGACTTCTTAGGAATAATATCAATAAATATATGTTATATGCCATTGGTTGGCATGCAATAAAGAACTTAGTCAAATGAGCCTTAGGGTCACCTTTCCCCTTGTATTTGTCAAATTTTGGTGGTTTGTATCCTAAATGAAATGGTATCTACAAGTAATCCATGTTAAATTGATAAGAACATATGTCATCCAACTTGAAATTTTTGGTTTGTTTCCTAGCTTGGATGGTAGCAATCGCATCCTTCTTCTGTTACAGTTCTTAGGCTAGGAAACTAGAGGGAACATTGGTTTGAGGTTGACTATTAGCCTGTGTAGATGATTGAGTGGTCACAAGTGGAGCACTTTGACCTAGGTATGGTGGAGGTATTTTTTAGGGTGTGTTTATTTGGTTGGGGAATGGACCAAGAATATGCATGCATGGATTAGGGTTTGATTGTTGAAATTACATGTACTACAGTGTTATATTTTTGTTGGGGTTAGATATATGGGCCTAATTTTGGGGATTTTAAGGTTGGGATGGAGGGATATGAGTGTATTGTACCTGTTGGGGTTGAATAGGGACATGTTACCAACTAATCAAACCTTGATGTTAAGGGGGTTTTTGTGAACCAAGATCCTATCTTTAAACTAGTGGCATGTTTTGCATAAAAGGTAAGGTTGCCTGATCAATACTTGAGGAACATTGAAACCTATTTATTCTATAAATCCTAGTTGGGAAGTGGATGCATGTTTGAGATTAAACATTTGTTACTGAGCAATAGTCATACGTTGTTGATTAGACATTGTTTGGCTTTGAATTGGTATATTGGTCTACAAGGAAAGAGGTATGTTCACTACTACTTAGAGACGTGGAATATTGGTTACCCCTTATTGAGGTGGTAATATATTCTACCTCAATTGTATTGGTATGTTTGATTATGGTTGTTGTTGTGGAATACCACTTATTACCTATTAGGGAGGATTAGGATTCATCATATTTTGTGTTTGAGGCATGACATTGATTGTTGGATGACTACCTAATCCTATTGGTTGAGCACTTGAAGAAACAGTTGGTTGAGGATTAGTGGTAGAAACTCCTACTCCCTAATTTTGAAACCAATCATGGTGTTAACTAGAGGTACACTTATTTGGGGATTATTTATTTGTGTACTCATACCACTTTGGTTTGGATTGGATGTTTTTTGCACATTATCCACTATGTTTTACTCAATATTCTATGCAGAAGCAAAAGACACTTCTTTTATGGTTGGCATATGAAACAAGTTTTCAATCAAAGTGTTTTGCATGAATGGGTCTACACCTTGGTTTTCTTGACATGTTAATTATATTAAAACCCATGTTAAAGGAACTAAGTTAATAAGAGACCTATTTGACATGGTTATTTGATTAAACTTACGTTCTAGGTTCAAGTAAGTTTGGTATGTTGTCTGCATTTGTATAAAATGATCCTCCATGAGGTCCTTTCCTTTGACAAGCATATTAGGGTCCTAATATACCATTGGGGCTAGAGCTAAAGGACTGTGAGAATAATCCTATTGACTATACAGTATGTTGTGAGGCATTCTTACTAGACTTGACAAATTCTCATAGGGGAAGTCTACCAAAAACTTAGTCCTTAATTTTATAGCTCTACACAAAATCTCATCCTTGTTTTCCAATAAGTGACGCTCAAACAAATAATAATCATATGTTGATGGTGTAGTAACATAGTATAGTTGTTGATGAAATGGTTGTTCAACTATAGATATCATTACTAGGTATTTCTCTATTATCTCACAATCTTGCTTTGAGTATAGAGGTATGTTAACCAAATAATGATCTAATGGGTCTTGGTTTTGTGCCCTTGTTTGTGTGTTATAATATGGATAAGGATTCGTCCCATAAGCAACATTGTCTACATAGGGGTCTTGAACCATTTCTTCTTATGCAACCACATTACTAAACCCTGGATTGTACATGATGCCACTATGAGTGTAGGGAGACATGTTGGGATAAATAGTAAATGTTTTATGACCAAAAGTAATAGAGTTATATAAACTCTAAAAAAGCGATATCTAAAAAGAGGTTCAAACTTGGTCTAACCTAGTCAAAGAGATGGATATGTATATTCAAAAAGATTAATGCGATGATTTGTGATAAAACAAGATAATATCAAATTTCCAATGTTACACGTCTCACACAAAAAGGTCAAATAGATGGACCAAAAATCAAAATGCTAGATTCTAGGATCAAAGTGTTTCAAACGAGTCTAATATAGGAAAAACAAAAGTTGTTAGTTATTTTGGCCAAACACAACATCAAAAGTGAGGCTCAAAAAAAGGTACATGCTAGGACTTTGGCCAAATAGCATCAAAATCTAGACTTGAAATAAAGATTAGATATTTAATCTAATATATTTGAAACACTTCTAACAAATACTAGGCATTTGGATCTTGGATGTAAACTTTATCAATAAGTATGAGGTATGAAACAAAAGACACTTGGAGATGATTTATTTTCTCCCAAATAATGGCACAAATTAGACTCTTTTGACTAATGAGCTAGACAAAAATGAACATCATAATTGCACTAGACAAAGGCTCACAAAAAAAAACTCAAATTGGTTTAAAATTTTGAAAAAACTTGGATTGTATGCAAATAGGTCAATGAAATAAGTTTCAAAATATTTTGAGTGGTGTAACAATGCTAAAATGCTCAAAAGGTATGATAAATGTTTTTTTCAAGACTCTAAGGCAAAATGGTTTAACATGATTTCGTTAGCGTAACACTACTCTCCTCAACTCAAATGACACACACACACACAAATTTTGACAAATATTTAAAGCAAAACTATGGTATCAAATAGACTCAAGATAAATGGTAAAATAGGATGGATAGTACAAAGTGTAGTCTAAGACATAAAGCATGAGTGATACACAATATGAATTAAGTCCTACTAAATGATGGTAATGGTTATGAGTCTAAAAATGGCCCTCAACCTAAATTGGAAATTAAACATAAGTTCCCTCAAGTTTAGTACAAATGGTGAACCCACTTAACATATCAACCTTATGAACTTATAAAGATGAAATTTTGAATTTAAATTATCAATGAAGGACTTAAAAAATTTGGAAAAATGGTCTAGACTCAAATGGATAGAATAACTGCACCAATGGATGATATGACACAAAGTTTATCATAAATTTTTGAACAAGGAAGAAGATGATTTTTACTTGGGTAGCATAATGCCTCTTTGTTCAATAAAATGGTGAAAAATGTGTTTGGTTATGTAACCCTTTGTTAACAAATAGTTTTGACTTCAATCAGGACCAAGTAATCTAAGACAAAGGATAAATCAGCTAATTAATTGTCTTAAGCCTTAAAATGACAAGGTACGACAAAGTGGGGTTAATTAAACTAGCAAGTTTTCAAACATTTCTAGATGGATCAAATGCACAAGAATTTTACATAAAAATACAAGTGAAATAACACATCAATTAGGTCCACATCATATGACTTGTTTTAAAAAGGTCTTTCTCTTTTTACAACCACTACATTTATCACTCGCTCAGTGTAGTGCGATGTCTACCATGCTCAAACGTCCCAGACTTAGCCATTAGTAATAGGAGATGGTTTAACTGATCAAACCACCATCCTAGTGAGGTGATCCCAATTTATATACCCCCTGTGGAGAGGGGTTGAATATAATTTCAAGATATGAATTCCTAGGTCAAAGCTTCCCTATAGAACTTATGGGAGGTAATGAAGTCCCCCTCACAAGCCAAGATGCACTGAAATAAAAACTAAGTAAAACAGTTTTATGGTTATTTATAGATCACCCAAGACATGCAGGTCTTAGGGAGAGCCTTCAAAACATATTTTTTACACCTTTTGACTAAATTAATTTTCAATGAATATGGTACTTTTGATCCCACGAGTTCCCTATAGGGGATGAGGGGAGAGCATACACGCACACCTTCCTTTTTGCTCAAACAAAACTAACTAAGCAAATAATGTAAACAACTTATAAAAAATTTGAAGTGATTTTAATTTTAAAGCACTAAATAAAAGTTTTGGTGGTGTTCTTTATCACCTTGGCTTTAAGTTGCATAACTTTTTAAAGAAACAATCACAAAACCATTCAAAGAAGCATCTAAGTTTTTCATTAAGCAATAAATGAAAGTTTCTAATTATTTTTAAGCACCCAAAAAGAGGTTTAAAAGATGTAATTAATATTTATTTGATAAATTTTTAAATAGGTCCTACAATAAAATTATCAGACTGTAGTTTAGTTTTGAATCTCTTTTGTAAATGACACAAGTAACTTGGAAAAGTATGCTCTTGGGTTTGGATGATCTGTCAACCTGAACGCAAAACCACAAAAGATAAAAATATTAGGTTAGACAATGGTTAGAAAAAAATAGCGATAAAAATCTCAATAAATCTCAAATAATAATAACAATAATAAACTTATGAAACATGCAAACAACAAGTTAGAAGGTTAAAACAAATAAATCCGAATACATAAAACATAAAAAAATGTATTTAGTATTTGTACAATAACTTTTTAAATACATATTATTTTGTCACAAAAATTTTAAAAGTTGTCAATAACTCCAATATTCACCTCTCTACAAAAATTTAGGTCAAAAAAGTAAATAAAAAAAATTATAAGCTCTATACTAACCATTTTTACCATAAAAATGGAAAACAAAAAGTGACAATCACTAAAAAAGTCATAACTTCTAAACTACAAATCAAATTTTAATTAAATTTTGAAAGAATTAGGATGAAACTAGTAAGAAAAATATGTCAAAAAATCAAAATAAATAGTAAATAGATTAAAAATAAAAGTTATTTTAACATCTATTTTTGTTCAAATATGTGGGTTGCGCAATCGTGTCCCATCGGGCGAGCCATTTGTGATCAAGGAATTTGACAAAGAAAAAAGGTTAGATCAAGTGTTTTTCCATAAAAATATGAAATAAATAAACTAACATACTAACATATCTAAACCTATCTCTTATGGAGAGCTTAATGAATAAACAATAATTAAAAACCCAACTAAAATGCAAAGAACAATAATCTTTACCTTCCTTGTGAGCTCCAAATAATTTGTTTGTTGGCTTGATTGGATTGTGCTCAAAAGGTCTTAATAAATGGAGCTTGGATATATCCATCTCCTCTTGGCACCATTCTTGGTTTCGATTGGCTTGATCCTGGCATTACAACACTATGCATTTGCTTTATGGATCAACTCCAATATTATAGCTCTATTATGTTTCAAGCTCTCTAAATGAAGATCTCTAGGTTTGCTTTTATAGTCTTCAAAATCACTTGGAATGGGTTGAATTAGAACATTGATTGAGTTTATTAACCTTGGTTAAGTTTGAAAGGTGTTTAAATGGTCATGATTAGGTTTTCATAGATGTGTTTGGTATATTCCTAAGATATTCTTTCTATATTTTTTTAAAAGTGACAACTCACAAAAATTAATGATTAGTTTTTAAGATTCTCTTGATATTTGAATTTTTATTTTTGATAATTGATTTAATTTCTCGTGGATTAATTCAATTAGGACTTGATTAGGATTTGATTTGCTTTAACATGTTAATTAGTCTTTTTTAGGCTTTTTAACATTTTTTAATGGTTTTGAATTAAATGATGGTGCATTTGTTCAATTTAATTGATTAATAGGCCAAATTGATTTATTACATGGTTATAAAGCTAAATTTGAGATATTTAGAAATTCTTAGGTTAAATGGTCAATGTTTGGTAAGAATTGGTCTAAATTCAGATAAGAATCCATTAGTAGCCAAATTTAGGTCTCTACAATGTGCCTCCTACCAATCCTCCTCTTATCAATACTCCTTGGGTGGTAGAACAAATTATATATTTTGAACCTTTGAAAATTTATAAATCTCTTTTACCACCTATCAATCAAATCATTACCTCTAATCCTTCTCTCAAAACTGAACCCACTGATATTGCAATCCCTTATGATCCATCTACATCTTCTACTCCTGAAATTACACTAGATGCCAAGGTAACTGATGTTCATCAAATACATTCTGAGTATGATCACCATGGAAATCAAATTCTAGATATTGAATTAGATGTCAAGTATTATGGCTTTCTTCCTACCTTGCCTAGTGATGAAGCTATCCTTGAGTTACTTTATGCCTGAGAACCTCAACTTCCTCGATAGCATCATAAACTTGGTAATTTCAAAACTAAAACTCCTTGCTTTAATAACTTCATTGCTAGCATTGATCCTAAAACATATCCCATTTCTTCTTTACCTAAAACACCATACCAATTTCAAGATGTCAATATCATGCTTATTGAAGAAACCACTTGCATCGAATATGGTATCCATCTTGTCCTTGACCAATTAATGTCTCTCATGAACTATCACCTACCGAACATGATAATTTTAGATTATTTTTTGACACATATCGTGAGGCTTTTGCTTGGTCCTATGAAGACATGCCTAGAATTTACCCTAGCATTGTGGTGCATAACATCATTACTTATCCTGATGCCAAGCCTATCTATCAAAAACAAAGAAAATTCCAACCTGAAGTTTTCACTTTATGTCATGAGGAAATCATCAAATTATTTGATGCTAAATTTATCAAACAATGGATTATTTTGAATGGGTTTCCAACATTGTTCCCATTTGGAAGAAAGTCACTATGGTCATTTGCATTTATATTGATTTTCAAAATCTTAATCTTGATTTTTCTAAGGATAAATTCCCTTTGCTTTCAATAGATTCCATTGTTTATTCCATAGCTAGTTATGAAATGTTATCTCTTATGGATGATTTCTTAGGATACAATTAGATTCATATTGCCCCCAGGGACCAACATAAGACAACTTTCACCATAGAATGGGGCACCTATTACGATGTCAAAATGCCCTTCCATCTTAAGAATGCCTAAACCACTTACCAATAAGTAATGACTCACATCTTTCATGATCTCATTCACAAAATTGTTAAAACCTATGTGGATGATCTTATTACTAAATCCAAACATCGTAAGAATCATCTTTATGATCTTGCTATCATCTTTTACCATCTCCTTAAATATAAAGTTAGACTTAATTCTTACAAATGTGCCTTTGGAGTCACATCTAGAAAATTATTATGATTCTTAGTCTCTCTCCACAACATCGATGTTGATCCCACCAAAATTAGTGTTATCATCAACATGCCCATTCCTCATTTTATTCTCAATATTCATACTTATTTAGGTAAACTTAGGGCAGTTAGATGATTTGTCCTCAAAATGGTATATCGAATTCATTCTATCAATTCACTTTTTAAGAAAGGTACTACTTTAGAATAGATGGATCCATGTTAAAAAGCCTTTTGATAATATGAAAGAGTCATTACTTCATCCACCTACACTTTGTCCTCCTTCCAATGATAAACCTTTGATTCTATATACTTCTCCTACACCTATTTCAGTTGGGACAATGCTTGCCCAACAAGATGATACAGGAAGAGAGTATGCTATCTACTACATTAGCTGAGGCCTCATCAATTATGAAACATGTTCTACCAAAATTGAGTATGATTACCTCACCATTTATTTTTTATTTGAAAATCTTCAACATTATATGTTTTACCAAACTACTTATGTCATTGTTCATTCTGACCCCCTTCATCATTTCTTCTCCAAAGCATTTCTTTCTAGATATAGAATTGGTAAATAGATGGTCCTCTTTATGGAATTTGATCTCCGTATCATCACTCAAAAAGCTATCAAAGAGAAAATCATAGCTGATCAACTTGTCATAGCTCCCATACTAGTTCTTCTCTTCAAGATAATCTTCCAAATGACAATATCCTTTACATCAAAGGTCTTAATAGAGTTATTTCTCTCAAAGATTATTTTCATATCTTTACCACCAATCTTGAAGCCAATAATCTTGATGAATCCACTACTCACTCTGGTACTACTAAACCAAAATTAGTTATCGAGGAGCTTCCTGAAATTAATGTTGACTTGCATGAAGATACTTAGACCTTTCACTTTGATGGTGTTAAATTCCTTTAAAGAGTTGGATCAGGTTGTATTCTCACAATTCCTCTTAGCAAGATTATTCCCTTATCTTTTTTGCTTCACCTTTGATGTCACCAATAATATGGCTAAGTATGAAGCTCTCATTTTAGGCATGCAAGATGCTCTCGATTTAGACATTCAATACCTTCATACTTTAGTTGATTCTCATCTTATTTATCATCAAATTAATGGTTATTATCAATGTAAAATTGATAACCTCATCACATATCATCAAATTGCAACCACTCTTGCTCAATATTTTATCTCTTTCACTATTGAGTCTATTCCTAGATATCAAAATTCTATTTTTGATTCTCTTGCCTCTTCAACTTCTCTCTTTTATCCCCACCAAGTCCTTTTTGATCCTAATTTCCTTATACAAATAAGAAAATCTCCATCTTTTACTCAACCATTAGATTCACTTATCTATCATATCAAGGTTATTACTATTTGGCAAAGCTTGTGACATGAAGACATCATTTAATTCTTGTAACATCAAACTTATCCTCCTAACTTAGACTCTCATGAAAAGACACGTATTCGTAAATAAGATTTCAAATATGTATTTCAACACAACATCATTTATTATCGTAATGTTAAAGGTACCTTTCTCTATTATGTTATGCAAGATGAGGTCCCTCCTCTTCTTGAACAAGCACATGGAGGCATTTATGGTGGCCACTATAGTGGACATGCTATAGCTTGAAAATGCCTATGTATGGGTTACTTTTGGCCAACTCTTGAAAAGGATGCAATCGAATATTCTAAAAAATGTAATTCTTGTTAGTTTCATGATGATATAATCTATTCACCTCTAGCTAAACTTCAAACTATTGAATCTCCTTATCCTTTTCCACATGGGTATTCAATCTCATTGGTAAATGACCTTGCTCTCAAGATGGGCATGTATTTATCATCACCACTACCAAATAGTTTACCAATTAGGTAAAAGACATGCCCTTTGTTAATGTCACTGGTTCTACCATTTCCAAATTTATTCTTAATTAAATCATTTTACACTTTTGTGTTTTTCATACCATAATTTTAGACAATGGTTTTAATTTCAAAAATAAACATGTTAAACAACTTCGTAATAAATTCAAGATCAATCATAAATTTTCTACGTCTTATCATCCACAATGCAATGGAAAAGTTGAGGCCACTAATAAAATTCTAAAAAAAAATTCCAAAAGATAATTCATAACCTACATAGATTGGAATCTTCATTCTTACCCTGCAATTTGAGCCTATCAGACTAGCATATGTACTGCCATTGGGACAATTTTATTTTCACTAGTCTATGGTTTTGAGCCAGTTCTTCCTTTAGAAGTTTAGCTTCCCTCTCTTCATATATCTCTTCATGGTATTATTCTTGATGAATAATTATGTGAAGCTCATCTCCATGCCCTTGATCTACTTGATGAATGTTGTCTTTTTGCCTTACAACATAACCACCAATACAAGGCTCACATTGCCAGACAACATAACAAACATGTTAAAATCCACACATTTAATGTTGGTGATCTTGTCCTTAAATTAGACTACACCCATGATAAAGAAGGTAAATATGCCCAAAAATTGTGGGGCACATATTTATTCAAAGATATTCTTGACCCAAGCACCTACCACTTTCAAACCAATTAAGGCCATATTTTCAAAGAACCCACCAATGCACAGTTCCTCAAAAAGTACTTTGCCTATACATTTATTTATTTTTATGCTTTCCATCTACATCTATCTAACACTTTTTTCAAGTTAATTACATAGGTATTTCCCTATGCAACAAGTTCTTTCCTTTCACAAACCTAAGATTGGGTCAAACCTCTAGAAAAGGTCATCTTCCTTCTGGATCTATCACCTAAACTAAAATCTAACTAAGAAAAGGGAGAGAGAAATGAGTAACAATGAATGAAAACATGTAAAAGAGGTGATGCACCAGTAATTTGATCATTCATCCACTCTTTTTGAACTTCTAAAAACACTAATGAGACAAGCAAAATACTAGATCTATAACACTAGATGTTTGTTATGAATCAATATTTCATGCAAAGGTTCACCAAGTGATAAAAACCTTAAGGAAGTGATAGAAAGGCCTAATTAAAAGAAATTAACTAGTCAATGTATCCACTTGTTAGTTTTAATCAAGTGGCATTAAACACTAAACATAACCTACACAATGAGATAAACTACTATATAGGTGAGATCAGGACTTGACAAGGGAGAAGCTTCTACCACATATGCAAATCAATCTAACACAAACACACTAGACTAATATAATGAAATGTGAAAAAATTCATTTATTGATTTCAAGAGGTTATAAATATCAATCTTGGTAGAGTCTATTCATGCCCAAGAGAGGTATTTATTCATGTTCAAGGCTTAAGAGCCTGTATTTATATAAAAAAGGAGAGAAAGGGAGCTGTGTAAGTGGAAAACATTAAATGAGGTCTAACTATTCTCGATGGATTGGCATTAATTCAAGGATGTTGAGTCATGATCTTATCAAGAAGGAACAAACTTTAAAAGCTTCGTAAAAGAATTGAATTCTCCATGATCTTTATCTAACTGTCAAGTCTCCTTCTTAGGACTCTATGCCACTTTCTACTTGATCTGCTTACAAGGATAAAATCCTCATATCTTGAAACTGATAGAACCATGCTTGATCTACCTTAGCCAAATTCAAGTACCTATTCTACCTTTACTTTGGAACCTAAACCTAGTTCTAACTATAGATTGAAAACCAATCTTATTTATTAGTTTTCCCATAGTTTCAATATATAGATGCAAAGCCTACTTAATTCCTAGTCCTTTTTTTGACAGTCAATCACCAACCTTTGGTCTGCACTAGGCCTTTAAGGGACTTATTTTACCTCTATATAGCTTCAATGGTGATACCCGATCCTATAATGTTCATTTTGGTTCATCTTGGGTCGTGCTCAAACTCTAGTCTTGTGTATTTACTTTGCCTCATCAAAAATTGCTTCTTCAATTCCCAATAGAAAAGCTCATGGGTTGAATTCACTCATTGGTTGTCGATATTGACTTGGACTATTGATGTTTTGACCTTTTTCACATAATTAGATCCCCACAATATCACTGAATGCACCCCTTGGATCTGGCTCTATTTGAACTTAAATGGCTAATTTACAAGGCCCAAATTTGATGCTCAAATGATCATCTTGGACATTCACGTGACCATCTTTGACATTTGCATGACTGACAAAATTTGAACCCCCATGACCCCATCATTGACGTATGTGAGCTTGTCATTGATATATGTGATCCTGTCATAATTTAAACCCTAGTAATTTAATTTGTGAGCTTTATTTTGACATTCACACACCTGCCATTAATGTTAATGAGCTCATCATTAAGGTTCATAATTTCAACACCAAACACTTGATTTATGAGCTTTATTTTGACATCTACACACCCATAATTGACATTTGTATGGCCATTACACTACTTGTTTAGATTTAAAGGCTTATATCTTGAGATAGAGAGCTCATCAAGACATAAAATTTAAAGAGGATGATCATGGAATCCAAAATATTGATTCTATGTGATTCTTCAACCATGATATGATTTCTAAGAAAACTTATAAAATTCACAACTCAACTGACTCATTTATTTCTACATGACATCCTGATGACGGTCCAATCTCTCTAAATCTATTCTTAAACTATTGCTTGAATTTCCAAGGCTTGAATGAATTTTTGAGGCCTTATAAAACTTTCCCATACTATTTAATTTTATGAACACCATGAGACCTACTTGGATCCTTCATTTGCTCAAGACCTACTTTTCAAAATTAACAAGTTACACTCTAAGCTTTTTTAAAGTTATCTTTCTACCCTTGGACCACTCATTCCATCTAGAACATATGTTCATCTGCTCAAACCATTTCTAGGAAAAATATCCTTATGTGGGCCAAATTTGGTCAACATCTTTGGTGACTCAACTGATCAACATGCCTACTATGCTAAAAAACCAGACTATTTACATGACCTTTGGGCTCATAATAAATGACTACAAGAAACCTCTTTCACTAAAAAGATAATATATTCCACCAAAACAAGGAAGGAAACTCAAAAAATAGGGAAGATAACTAAACAAAGCAGATGTGCAAACAAATTAATTATTTGGGATAAAATAGAAGTAAACTAGTCTAACTAAACAAGATAAAACATGATCCACCTGGATCAAAAGGGAAATTTCTAAACTCACTCATTATAAGAGACGATACAAGTTGTAAATTAGGGTGTTTATTAAACATAACCTTTGATGAGTGACTCTTATTTCCTACCAACTCTCTTAGCATATCCTCAAATGAGTCATCAATAGCAAACCATTCACCAACAAAAATGAACTCATCTTGCACTTTAAGATCTTTTTCATATTGTTTGTCAACTACAACCTTGTCTAGTGATATCTCATCTATGCATTGTCCTTGAGTGACCTCATCTTTCTTATTATCTGATGTGAGTTCATCAATATTTTTAAGGAGATTTGAATAGTCAACACAATCTTCATCATGTTCTTGAATAGGTGAATCTTGATCAAACTTCTCAATAACATGCTCTCTAATGGGTAACATATCTTTACAAAGCTCTTTAATCTCTTGTCAAGATTCAAATTACAGTTGACAATCACCTTTATATTCTTCACTTTGATCAACCTAGATAAGATTAGTTTGAAAAGGATCTTCATCTTTCTCAAGTGGAGACATCTCAAATTTAGTCAAGACTTCAACTAGTAACAATTCTTCATGGAGTTATTCCACAACAAGACCAACTTTCCCCTATATAACTAAGATAACTTCTTCAAGATTAGTTACAACCTCATTTTCAACTTGTACCTCAAGTGAAGTATAAATGAGGATCTATTTGTCATACACACTTGAAGCATCTTCTTCACATTCTCTAAAAACTTGACTTGTAGCTGCAAACTCTTTATCTATCTCTCATAGAATAGGCTCCTCTTGAAGAAGGGAAATGGTGGGAGGGTGATTAAATTCTTTGTTTGATAGGGAATATGAAGCATAGAAGGTTGATCATGATCATATTTTGGGATATTGAGGGAAATGGAATAATTTATGGAGTTTTAGAGAGGAGGGAAACAGAAACTTTTAAGGACCTCTACATTTTGCTCCTTCCACTTAGCCATCACCTCATCAAAGTTTGAAATCTCCTTGTTCTCATAGATAACTTGAACTTGAGGGATGAGTGGTGAAGAAGGGGAACTATAATAAAGTTTATTATCCTACATAGGCATATGAATAGGTTCTTGAATAGGCTCTTGAATCCAACTAGGAAGTTCCATTGGCTCACATCGGGCATGGTTAAGAACTTCATGAGAATAAGGAGCACAAAAAGACTGGTAAGGAATACAAGAGGGTTCTTGAGACAACTAATCCAACTCAATTTTTTGCCTCTCCAAAGCCTTCATCTTCTCTAATATAAAGGTACAAAACTCATGCCTCTCCTCTAGATCGTTAGACACATTTATAAATAGACCATTCACTTCCTCATGTTGGTAATTTGAATAAAATTTTCTTGCATATGCTATAATTTTGAGCTTTATATAATCCATCCTTTCTTGAAGACAAGGTTTCTCATGTGCAACATCATATCCATATGGGAAAGGTGAAATCTGGTCATGAGATTGATATGGTTCATAAGGAAGGTAAGAGTCATGCTCTTGATGATAAGGATTATGGGAAACTTGATAAGGCTCAACATAGCTTTGATAAAAATCTTGGTTAGGTTGATTAGGCTCAAAATGAGGCTCATATGGATTATGATAGGGTTGGTATGATTCATCATAGGTTTGATAAGAAAGTATAGCGTAGTTTTCCTCATACACAGCCATGAAAATAACATCAGAATAGTGCAATAAAAATAGAGTTGCTTGGAAACTGCCTAGGCTTTCAAAAATAATTTCTTGAGCTTGGGATCACCAAATTCTTCATGAATAACACATATGTAACTGAAATTTCACCAAGACCAGCTCCAATGGGTCCCACTAGGTGTGCCAAAATTGTTGGTGGTCTAGATTGCACCCTAGTTGAGAAGGGGATTGTTTAGGTCCTCTTTCTCAAATCTAGTCCAACATGGGAATGACCCTAGGCTATGGGTCACCTAATATTGGGTCAAACTTTTGGAGAAGGTTAGCTTCCTTTTGGATCTATCACCTAATCTAAACTCTAACTAGGAAAAGGGAGAGAAAAATGGGTAACAATGCATGAAAATATGTAAAAGAGGTGATGCACCAGTAATTTGATCATTCATCCACTCTTTTTGAACTTCTAAAAATACTAATGAGACAAGCAAAAGAATGGATCTACAACTCTAAATGTATGTTATGCATCAGTATTTCGTGCAGAGGTTCACCAAGTGATCAAAACCTAAGGAAAGTAATGGAAATGCCTAATTAAAGGCACTTAACCAGTCAATATATCCACTTTCTAGTTTTAATAAAGTGACATTAAAACCCTAAACATGACCTTCACAATAAGATAAACTACTAGCTAGGTGAGATCATGACTTGACAAGGGAAAATCTTTTACCACATATGCAAATCAATCTGACATAAACACACTAGATTAATATGATGAAATGTGAAAATAGTCCTTTATTCATTTCAAAAGGTTATAAATATCAATCTTGGTAGAGTCTAGTCATGACCAAGAGATGGATTCACCCATGTTCAAGGCTTAGGAGCATATATTTATAGAAAAAGGAAGGAGAGAGAGGGAGTTGTACAAGTAGAAAACATTGAATGAGGTCCAACTACTCTCGATGGATTAGCGTTAATCTGAGGATGTTGAATCATGATTTTATCAAGAAAGAACAAATTTTAAAATCTCTGTAAAAGAATTGAATGCTCTATGATCTTTATCTAACCACCAAGTCTCATTTTTGGGACTCCACGCCACTTTTTACTTAATCCACTTACGAGGACAAAATCATCATTTATTGAAACAGATAGAGCCATGCTTGATCTGCCTTAGGTGGCTACAAGTACCTATTATACCTTTACTTTAGAATATGAACCTAGGTCTAACTATAGATTGAAAACCAATCCTATTTATTGGTTTTCCCATATTTTCAATATATCGATGCCTAGTCCCAAATTTGACACTCAGTCACCAACCTTTGGTTTGTATTAGGCCTTTAAGGGACTTATTTTACCTATATAGAGATTCAATGGTGATACCCAATCCTGCAATGTCTATTTTGGTTCATCCTAGGTCGTGCTCAAACTCTGGTCCCATATATTTACTTTACCCCATCAAAAATTGCTTCTTTGATTCCTAATAGAAAAGCTCCTAGGTTAACTTTACTCATTGTATGTCGATATTGACTTGGCCTATTGAATTTTTAACCTTTTTCACACTATTAGATCCCCATAGTATGACTAAATGTGCCCCCTTAGATCTAGCTCCATCTAAACTTAAACAACTAATTTATGAGGCCCAAATTTGATGCTCACATAGCCATCTTTGACATTCATGCAACTGTCTTTGATGTTCACACAACAATAATAATTTGAACCCTAATGGTTATTCATCATATCTTAAATTTGATGTCTAGGAGCCCATCATTGACATCCATAAGCCCATCATAATTTAAACCCCAGTGATTTAATTATCAAGCTTTATTTTGACGTTTACGTACCCGTCATTGACGTTCGTGAGCCTGTCATTGACGTCTATGAGCCCATCATAATTTAAACATAAAATAGTTAATTTAGGATCTTTATTTTTATGTTTTCATTCCTATCATTGACATTCACATGACTATCACACTGCTTGTTCAACTTTAAAGACTTATATCTTGAGATAGAGAACTCATCGAGACATGAAATTTATAGAAGATGATCATGGCATCCAGAATATTAATTTTATGTGATTCTGTGACCATGAGATGATTTACAATAAAAATTATAAAATTCAAAACTCAATTGACTCAACTATTTCTATGTGAGGTCCTGATGATGGTCTGATCTCTCTAGATTTGTCCCTGAACTGTTGCTTGAATTTCTAAGGCTCGAGTGAATTTTTGATGCCTTAGCAAACTTGCCCATGCTCCTTAATGCTATGAACACCATGAGATGTATTTGGATCTTTCATTTTCTTGATACCTGCTTCTCAAAATTAATAAGTTACACTTTAATCTTTGTTAAATTTCTTCTCTTTCCACCCTTGGACCACTCATTCCATCCAGAACATCTCTTTATCTGCTCAAACCATTTCTAGGCAAAAGATCCTTGCATGGGTCAAATCTAGTCAAGAGAAACAATGGACTTTGATATTATGAGATTTCATAGAATGAATTTTATTAGAAACAACTTATAAGAATTAGAAAATTATATTCTAATTGTATGTTATACTTGGTTGGTATAAGTTGTAGTTGTTATTCTTGGAGATTCATTCATACGTTTGATAGATTAAATGTATACATTTTGGTTATTTCTATGTTTGTCAAGTTTTGTGACTGTTAGTAGGAAGTAATTTATATGAATATGTTGGTTATGTTTATGTTAACCAAATATTATATTGTTGGTATTGAGTAAGTAGTGAAATGGACTTCATTAGCTTACTAGCATCACAATGTCAGATGAAGGTAATTTGATCAAGTGGTGTGTTTGAAATTGACTAGTCATAGAGATCATTAATTATTAAAAACTTTGGTCAAAGTAATGTTAGTGAGACATTATAATTTCATGTGTATGATTTACATGTTTGTGTAATATCTTTTTAGAATGGGTTTCTTTATGGTACACTGCATGTTTTTTATTAAATCATACAACACACAAGTATTAGCTTCTCTCTCTAAATCCCAGCACTGTCACTATCTACTCATCCATGAAGGGAGGACCATTCTATGATGGGGATTTATGTAAGGGATCGATGGTATACTAGTTGGTGTAGAAAAATGCTCAAATGATGCTCTCCCTCCCCACAACAATACTTACTTGGAGACAACACTTGAAATTGCCATAGATACAAGAGTTCAAAGAACTTATGCTTCTTGAAGTCATGTATCTTATATATGTATATTGTATTGTATTTATTATTTAAACATTATCATGATGAGTTATAATTACTTCTTATTATACTTTGATAGTAGTGGTTGTATGATTGTACCAGTCATGGCTAAAATTTTGTAGTTATTTTATATATTCAATTATGATGTATTTTAAATGATGATAGTGATCAGTGATGGATAAAAGTCGCATATGTGATTTACAGTTATCACACATAGAGTATTTATATAGATCACTAATTAGGTTCTCATGGTGTAATATAATGAAATGATACATTGTTTAATTTTTTTTTTAATCATGTATTTCTAGGTAGATCCCACTGGAGATGTTTCATGTGGTATCAAAACTATGGCTCAAACTCTAGGACCTAATTAGTCCACTAACATTGTCATATCCTTCTATTTACATAAAGGAGGATGGTGAAATATAGAGTATCCAGAGACGGTCCATCAAATGTCAATGATAGTAACCCTTTATTTGATCCTAATTGATTTGCCACTAAGCAAGCAATAAAGTTGGATCAAATTATCATAGCCATAAATGATACAAGGGACCAAATTACAGGAATAGAATAGGTATTTTAGGGCCATGAAGAGGAATAACATTCAGATGAACTTGAAGATCATCTCACTAAATAGGGAAACCCTCAAGATGTGAGAGCTCTAGTAGCTATAGAGTTGGCTAGAGATATGAAAAAGGTAGATCCACCTAAGTTTTATGGAACTATTCTAGGTGATGGAGCTGAAGCATGGCTAACTAAAATAGAGAAGTATTTCGATATTCAAAACTAATTTGAGGTCACTAAAGCATTATGGGGAACATACTAGTTGGTTGGTGAGGCAGCTACGTGGTGGACCAACAAAAATTTCAAAATGAACCTTAATTCAACCACCACTACTTGGGAGTAATTTGTGACATTATTCAAGTCACGGTGGTTTCCATAGCTTTATTTTGACTATAAGCTTACAAATTTCTAAAATCTGAAGTAAAGAGACTTATCGGTGAATGACTACTAGGATAAGTTCACCAAACTTCTAAAGTATGTATGTTAATACCAGGTAGATGAGAGGTTCAAGACTAGGAATTTTATCATGGGATTGAAACCCTATATTGGTGGAGAGGTGGAAGTTCATGAACCTTCTACAATGGATCGGGTCTTCAAGAAGGCAGCCAAATAGGAATATAAATTGAAGTCTTTTTCACAAGTCAAGGACAAGTTCAATAAAAAGTTTAGAAATTCTAAGTCAACTTTTAAAAATAAGAACTAGAAGTAGAGGAATGAAGACTCCAGGAAGTAGTCTAAAATCTAGAATGCCAAATTTAACAATGGGTCAGGCAACAAGAAACTGGGCAATGGTTTCAAAGGTAGTTTTAAGGGAACCAATAGGATGATAGGAAAGGACCACCTAGAGGTTGTTTCATTTGTGGATATGAACATTATGCTCATAATTGTACTCAAGATAAGTCAAAGAACAAAGGTCATATTCCTCAGTAGGGTAATTTTTAGTAGCATATTCATGCAACAGTTGATAATCAATAAGTTAAATTTTAAGCATCACGCATAGAGCTATCAGGTAGTTTATTTGAACATCTAGTTTCCATTTTGATAGATACAAGGGCTACAAAATATTTTATAGCTTATAAAATACTTAATAAATTATCTAGAAAAGCTAGAGTAATGGCAAATGCATGGTCAACACAATATGAGAATGATTCAAAAGTCATGGTTAATAAGTGTTTAGTTGAAACATATATTAGGTTACCCAAATTTACAATATTAGTGGATCTATATGTAGCACCACTAGGGTCATATGATGTGATCTTAAGATTCAACTAGATTTTGAAAGATAAGCCCAAGGTTGACTGCTACTTGAAGAAGGTTGGGTGTCTGGATGATTTTGGAAATTAGACACAAATTCAGGGCAAGAAAAGAGAGTTGAGGCTTAGGCAAATTTCTATAATACAACTCAAGAGGGCTCAAGGAAAAGGATGCCAAGCATTTATCATCAAGATAAATGAAATGGAGGAACCTAAGGACCATCTCTCAAAGATTATTCATTCCTTATGAATTTTTATTATGTGTTTCTAGAGGAATTACTAGGATTGCCTCCTTGACGTGAGTTTGATTTCTCTATCGATATCATACCTAGATCGGAACCATAGTCTAAGGCACTATCCAGGATGACAACCACTAAATTGGTTGAATTAAAGGCTCAACTCCAAGAATTATTTTCAAAGGGGTTGATCAAGCCAAGTGTGTCACAATGGGGTACACCAATTGTCTTTATCAAGAAGAAGGATGGTACTCTTTGACTTTGTATTGATTATAGAATTTTGAACAAAACAACTATCAAAAATAAGTATTTGATACCATGTATAGATGATCTTTTTGATAAAATGTGGGAAGCAATAGTCTTTTATAAGATTGATTTTAGAGTAAGATACCATCAGTTGAGGATAAGGGATGAGGATATTTCGAATACAACATTCATAACTCAATATGAGAACTATGAGTTCACAGTGTTACCATTTGGGTTGACAAATGCTCCATCAAAATTCATGAATCTCATGAATAATGTGTTCAAAGATTATCTAGATCATTTTTTTTATCTTTCTTTATACCATTCTTATATACTCTAAGAATGAAAAGGAGCATCTTCAACATCTGGAACTAGTTCTGCAATGGTTGCAGAAGCACAAGTTGTATGGCAAGTTGTCTAAGTGCACATTTTTCCTAGAGAGAATGTAATATCTAGGACATATTATTTCTATAGATGGTATTTATGTAGATATAGTGAAGATAAGAGCCATTATGGAATGGCCAATGCTAAAGAATGTGCACGAGGTAAGAAGTTTTATGAGATTAGTAGGCTATTACAGGAATTTCATTCCAAATTTTTCCAAGGTAGCTAATCTAATTACTTATTTGAAATGTAAGAACCAAAGTTTTATCTAATCATAAAAATCTGAAGTATCTTTTTAAGAATTGAAAAGAAGACTTACTTTAGCCCCAGTGTTAAGAGTATCAGACTCAAATGGTCAATTTTTAGTGATCACATATGCATCAAGGGATGGACTAGGAGGAGTCCTTATGCAGGATGGTGCAGTAGTAGCTTATGAATCAAGAAAGCTAAAGCTTCACGAGGTAAACTATGCCCCTTATAACCTATAACTTGTAGCAATTGTGCATGCTTTGTAAGTGTGGTAGCATTATTTTTTAGGAAAACTATTTGAGCTCAAGATGGCTAACTTGGGACTCAAGTACATATTCACCTAATTGAATTTGAATGTTCATCAGAGATGCTATCTTGATTTCTTATCTGATTATGATTTTGATATCAACTATATCAAAGCTAAGGAAAATAGAGTAGTCGATGCCCTAAGTCGTATAAGGTACATAGTAGTCATGGCTACTATCAGGCATAATTTCAAGGATCGAGTGATTGAATTCTTATCAGGAGATGAATTCTATGATCAAGTCAGGAAAGCATTATCTAAGAATGCACATAGTCCTAGGTATAAAGGACTCATATTAGAGAGTGATGGTCTTTTATGTTATAATGGAAGGATGTATGTGTCATATCTAGAGAATCTGAGAGGCACAATGCTAAAGGAACTAAACAATGCCCCATATTCAGGACATCCAAGAGTAACCAAGCTTATGTCATAGATTTGACCATTGTATTTATAGAAGGAAATTAAAAAATATGTAGTGAATTTTGTGTCACATTATCTAAAATGTTAGCTGATGAAAGTTGAACATGTGCTTCCTGTTGGTTTGTTATAAGGTTAATTTTAAGATGCCCTATTGGATAACCTATTAAAAATATTTGGGGAATCTCGAGAAATTTGAAATACATATTGGGTGAATCCTCCATAGGTGATGGTGAATCTATGATGAGTCTGAAGGATCGAAAATAAATAGTTTTTTTTTTCATACAACCATTTAGCTACACCAAAAAGTAGATCTTAAATGGAGCCATTAAAACACCACACTGAAAGGTTGCACCAAATAGATCAATCAAATGGTTGTACAAGATGACTATGTTGAACAACCACATTGAACAACTCTGGAGAACAGTTGCACCAGGAGGCTGTGTCAAACGGTTGGTAGGGTTTGGGAATTTAGTCCTTCATTTTTTTTATTTTCCTTTATTCTTCCCATGCCCTTAAGTTTTAATTCTAGTGAATGTTCTTATAGTTCTATTAGACACTATCTTTCAATCTGTCATTTGGCACTATCATTCAACACTATTAGAGGTATTGTCATTCAGCACTAAAATTCAGCTCCTCTAATCGGCACTATTGGTGTTCACTATTTGGTATCATCATCTGGTTCCTCAGTTTGGGTTTTGCTAGTTGCCTTATTTGATATCAGGGGTCAAGGGTATATATATATGGTGAATTAAAGGGTAATATAAGATAATGTTGTAAATGGTTGGTGAGTCAACCCCAAAACTAATATATATTCTTAAATTTTTAGTGATCCAGACCCATCTACCAACCCTAAAAATTTGCCAAACATAAAATTTGAAAATTGGAATATTCATGAATTAATGAATATTCACCACTAAAATTTACCATGGTTTGTTATATCTACATGATATACTGAAATGGAAGTGGTAGGTGATCAGTATGGACTTTGTCCAAGGTAAACTGATGTCATGAAATAGGCATCATATGATATTGATATTAGTTAACAAACTAACCAAAGTGGCTCATTTTGTACTAGGCAATTTAACAGATGATGCACCTACTCTTGTAAAGATGTTCATAAAGGAAGTATTTAGGTTGTATGGATATTATAGAGAAGATCATTTTAGATCATGATCTGAAGATGACTTCTAGATTTTGGGTAAATCTAAATTTAACTTTGGAACACAATTAAGCTTTAGCAGTGCACGTCACCCAAAGATTGATGGTCAGACTAAATGAGTTAATCAGGTGTTATAAGATATTTTTTGTATGTATTGCATAGATAAAAAATACATGTGGAAAGATTATCTTTTGTTAGTTGAGTTTTCTTACAATAACTCATACCAATAAGCTTTGAATATGGCACCATTTGAGGCACTGTACAGAAGAAGGTGCAGGACACCAATTAGTTGGGATAGATTGGAAGATAGGGTAGGCTTTAGACCTGAGATACTTTTAAAAATGGAAGAATAAGTTAGATTAATAAGATATATATTGGTTGAGGCCAATGATAGTCATAAGAGTTATACTGATCTAAAGAAGATAGATAGGCAGTTTTTAGTAGGTGATAAAGTGTTCTTGTAGGTTAAGTTGCAGAAGAGCTCGATTAAATTCAAGAAGTCAGTGAAACTTTTATTGAGATATGTGGGACACTTTAAGGTGTTAGAAGTGGTCAATATTGTATTATATAGTCTTGCATTTCTACCAACCCTAGCTCTATTACATATGTCTTCCATGTTTCTTATCTTAAAAAGTAGATAGTTGATCCTACACAAGCGTTGGATTAAAATGCTTTATAGGTTATGGATCTTGGGGTAGTCATGGTAAAACTAATCAAAGTAATTGACACTCACAAACTTCATTTACATAATAGGAAGATGTCACAGTGCAAGGTCTTATGGGACCAATACTCTGATGATAGTGTTACTTAGGATTATGATGAGTTCTTCAGGTGATTTCCATATTTATTTTATTGATTTAATACTTTTATACTATGTTATTTTTCTACTGAATAATGTTTTAATTCATAACTTGTGTTTGAATAAGAGTCATCCAAGATGATGACTAGCTTTAGGGGGGAAGGATGTTACATTTTGATTCCTTTCTATTAATTAATTATCTATGGATATTTATAGTTGACAATTTGATTTGTTTATTATTTGCCTAAACTATGAGTTATATGTTGTTATGAGATAGTTGAATATTACTTAGATTACATGATTACATTGCTATGAGTTAGTTGTAGCGCATATTTTTACATTATGATCATGATGTGTTGTTATTTCAAATTTATTTTATGATATATTTATGTCATGATGATATAGACAAACTACCTACTTGTCATGAGTTCGATGTAGGAGAGATTAATCCCTTAGAGCCTAACAGAGGGAGAGCATCATTGGAGAGGGTGACGTAGATGGACATATTGGGGGATGATAGATAAAATAGCTATAACCTTGAACACACCACATTAGTTAGTATATGTTATATGCATAATGAAATGGTTAGCATAGTGCATTTTGATGTTGCTTGCATTTAGATAATTGTTTACGCATGGTTTGATAGCTTAATTTAATGGCTATAAGGAACTCATCTTGTGCAATTGTGTTTATGACCATTAATGTTTTTGGAGATGTAATTTGCATAACTAGAGTAAATTTGAATTTATTGATTAACGATTTAATCATCAAGTCATTATAATTAGTTATATGTATTGAAATGACTATATATCCTTAAGTCATATTATTATTAATTATAAAATATACTCTAATAAATGAATAAATAGGGAAAAGGTAGAAAATATAAAAATAGATAATAAGAATAAAAAAAGTAAGTGTTTTAAATGAACAAAAAATAGAAAAAGAAAAAAAAATTAGGGAATTAAAATAAATAAAACAAAATAGAAAGAATACATTTAAGAAAAAGATAACTTTAAAGGAAAAAAGAGAGACTCTCATTCAAAGAACAAGAAAAGTGGAAAGAAAGTAGTGCCATATCCTTGGTAGGGAAGGAAAAGATAAAAAGAAAGGAGAGGCACATTAGAGAAAGGAAGGAGGATAAAAGAAAGGACAAAGAGAAAGCAAGGGATCAGAAGAAAGGGATCAATAAAGCATTCTTGTTAGGTAGGTAGTGCACATAAAATTCTAATTAGTTATGTGAATTAACATTTATATCAATCTTTGCATATTATATAGGGCGTAGCATATTAAGTATGTCACTCCTTGACCTATAGTATGACTGAGCTAATTGAAAATCATTAAGCATTACATGACTCAAATAAAAATACCAATTAATTACTCTTATTATTTATTATCAATATAGACAACACAAATTATATGTTTATTATTTATATATGGCATATTAGATCTATGGAATAAGTTAATCAATATAAAGCAACTTGTAATGATAGGAGACAGTGATTTACTTATAAGAATAAGTTGTGTAAAAGTGCATATAAACATTAGATATGATATCAATAAGCAAATACATAGAAGAAGGGTGATTTTATTTATACAGTGAACTAAACATATGTAGTGAATTCATACTACAACAAATTACAATGATTTACTATATATTTAGATTTTGATTACCAATGTGATCATAAAAATAAACTTCCCACTACCGATACCACATATATATTCAAATGACTCTATCGGTAGTGATTTAGCAAATGTTCTATATTTAGAAGATCATTAATAGTAAATTCAATCAGTGATATTAGATCATTGATATAGTGTTATAGATTTAGAATTAGCAAATCATATATATATATATATATATATATATATATATATATATATATGTATTCATGCACTGGATTTAGTAGATTGTTGATATTTAATATATCTACTAAATGTGTGTGTGTGTAGTTTTGCGTACAATGATCATATAAAGTAAATTTGGATTTATACATGTAGCATTTTGCATTCAAAAACAAACCAATAAACATATTAACCACGTAGAGAAACTAGGGATATGGTGGTGCACCATATAAATAGCCTGATAATTTGGATTTAATGCAGTAAAATCACTATAATAACATAATCATATATGGTCCAAGTATTGTATAATATTCATTGTAATTTGTATTAAGCATCATATCACTCTTTAGAGTGTGTGTGTGTGTGTGTGTGTGTGTGTGTGTGTGTGTGTGTGTGTGTGTGTGTGTGTGTGTGTGTGTGTGTGTGTGTGTAAACCCTGTGAGAGAAACATTTTAATTATATCTCCATATATGTCCAAGGATCTAAAATTTATAGGATAGAAGTATTTAAGCATATATCACTTGTATACATATTCAAAATGTTTACATCAGGTTATCTTACACAGTCATATCTTGGTTATTATTTTGATCTACAAAAATATCAGTGTATCTATTTGTATGGTTATTAATATGAAAATCTTATCGATGTATCTATTTGTATTATGATCTAGATTATCATATCTTGGTTGTATTATTCTAAAAGTCTTATTATGTTGTATAGTGCTCTATTCTAATTTATATCAACTATAACACTTTTTGGTTATAATATGGTGAAGAATAGTTGATTCTCGCATTATTTCATGAATATGAATAACCAATGGAATTCTTGTATTATTATTATTATTATTATTATAAATGTGGGAATATTTATATATGGGAGATAATATGTACCATCTGTGTATGTGGATTTAGTTAAGGATATAATGATGGTTGAATTATATTAAGTCATTTGATAAGGGTTATAGATGACTGGTGATAATAATATATAGTGTTATATATTGATGAGTACCCATATGCGATACATAGTATGAATGTAGTCGAAGTATACTAAAGCACTTATATGGAAAAATATGTCATCTAAGGATTTGGGTATTCCTATAAGAATATAGTATATATCAGTATATTGGATCATGTGCCTATAGTCATATTAACTGTTAAAAATGAGTTACGATTATGTGAGCCAGGAAACTAAGTCTATGTGAAAATAGCCTTAAAAACATAACAAGACATATAAATGAAAGATATTATTCGTATGAAATATAACTTGGATTATGAGATATTTGATTTCCTTTAAATTACATGACTGGTTGTTTGTATTAAGTAATTGAGATTAAGAATAATGGACTTTGATATTATGGGATGTCATAGAGTGCATTTTATTGGAATCTACTTATAGGAATTAGAAAATTATAATCTAATTGTATGTTATCCCTGGTTGGTAAAAGCGATAATTGTTATTCTTATAATTTATGAGTTAAATAATGTTGTGGAGATTCATTCATACATTTGACAGACTAAATGTATGCATTTTGGTTATTTTTATGTTTAGCATATTTTGTGACTGCTAGTAGGAAGTAATCTATATAAATCTATTGGTTATGTTTATGTTAACCAAATATTGTATTGGTTGTACTGAGTAAGTAGTGAAACATAATTCACTAGCTTACTAGCTTAACAATGCCAAACAAAGGTAATCTGATCAATTGGTGTGTTTGAAATTGATTGATCATAGAGATAATTAATTATTAAAAACTTTGACCAAAGTAATGTTAGTGAGACATTATCATTTCATGTGTATGATTTACATGTTATTGCGATATCTTGTTAAAATGGGTTTATTTATGGTACACTGCATATTTTTTTAGATATCATACAACACGTGGGTACTAGTTTTTCTCTCTAGATTCCCCCATCGTCACTATCTACTTGTCCATGAAGGGAGGGCCATTATTTAATGGGGATTTATATAGGGAATTGATGGTCCATGATTGGTGTGGAAAAGCACTCGGATGATGCTCTCCCTCCCCACAATAGTACTTACTTGAAGATGACATTTAAGATTGCCATAGATACTAGAGTATGGGGAACTTATGCTCTGTCGAGCCATGTATCTTATATATGTACAATGTATTATATTTATTATTAAAATATTATCATTATGAGTTGTAATTACTTATTATAATTTGACATCAATTGTTATATGATTGTACTAGTCATGATTGAAATTCTGTAGTTACTTTCTATACTCAGTTATGATATGTTTCATATGAAGATAGTGATCACTGATGGATAAATGTCACATGCTTACTTTACAATTATCACACTTAGAGTATTTTATATGGATCACTAATTAAGTTATCATGGTGTAATCTAATGAAATGATACATTATTTAAATTTTTAAAAAATCACTTATTTCTAGGTAGATCCTAATGGGGATATTACATCTTTGATGCATTAATCTAGCATTCAATGCAAAGACATCGAACTAGTCAGCTTATATCATGTGAACAAATGCAAAAAATTAATGCCATATCATATTCACCTTGTACATATCCACCCTTTGTCCATCACATGATTACTACCAAGGCTTGATTCAAGAAAATCAATGAATAACATAAAAAAATCGAGTGAATCTGCTTGCAACAAACAACATTTTTTTCTATCTCATTGTTGTATTTTTTCATGTAGTGCACGTTGCTTGTTTTGGTAATTCTACATAGAATATTGCATTAATTCATCAAAGAACATGGCAATAGCTAATAGAAAACTAGATGTCTGTAAAAGTTTACCATGATTATCTATGTTTTACAAAATGAGAAGGTTTAAGACAAGCCAGGTAACAATTATAGACACATTTTTTGCAAATAACAAAATATGAAAATGCTTTATTGAAAATTATCAAGGTTTTGAACTCAAATCAATTAACATGTATTTTGTTTGATTCAAGATTAATAAAAATAAGTTGGGGCCAAAAAGATTTTGTGTTTTTTGTTAGAAGAAGCAGATTCTATTTCATTGCATTTTGTACCTACAATAACAAATAATAAAGAATTCCTAAGGCAAACTCAACATTACTAACAACATAAGGTGGAATTGTTACTTGGGTCTTGACCCATAACTCTTTAATGTCTTTGATGTTCTAGACTTCATGTTGGGTATAATTGATAAGTGATTCATTGATATATTTAGGTTCTAATTCCTATTCCATAGCAGGGTAAAAATCCCTCTTATTTTTCCTTGAAGGTTTGAAAATAGCTTCTTATGTTTTCCATACAATTGATTGTCCAATTTCCTTTACCTTGTGTGTGATCACACTCTTAAACACCTAGTTTTTATTTCATATTTCATACTTACCTCTGGCTCACCTATGATTACCATGTCAATATTCTCAAACTTAAGAGTAGTCATCCGCATCTTCTCCATTCAAGTGGATTTTTTTGGTATCTGTATTTCAAATGCAAAGGCCTTATTGGAGGAGACCATATTAGGAACTTTTTATGGATTTTTATTTTGGGAAAAGTGATGTTCGTAAAAACACTTATATGTGAAGTGGAAGTAATGGGAGCAACCATAATTTGGGTGGTGGGAGTGGAAAAAACATTCACAAATTATGCATTAGAAGTAGAAATAATGGGAGTACCTTCAACATATTTTTAATAAACTGAGAGGGGTACACCTACAACTAGTGAAGTGTAAGTGGAAGTAGGAGTAACATCAATACTTTATGAAATGGGAAAAGAAGGAATGATACTTACACTTAGTGAAATGTGAATGAAAGTGGAAGGAGAACTTGTAATTAGAGAAATAATAATAGGAATAGAAATAAAACTTACAACTAGTAAGATGGAAACGGGAGTAGAAAGAAAACTTACAGATTTTGACTTAAATCATCGGAATCAGGGTAGCGATTTTATGAGCATCTTTTAATCATTGATCTCACAGCCTCTTTAGTGCCTTCTTATTATTCCATATTGATCACATGGACAATAATAGCTATCTGATCCTCCCCCCATTTTCCCATAACCTTCATATTTTTTATCACTTATTCAACACAATAAGTGTATTTGTGATAGTTATCTTATTCTTCACAAGTGTGTTGATAATTCAAGTTTATCCTACCAACTTTGGATTTAATAAATGATGTCACATTACCCTTAAGATCTCACCTTCTTATTTTTTTCTTTTGACCCAAAACCTGGAATAAGTTGGGCCATTGTATGTACTATGGGGAAATTATTCAACATTTTTTCTCTTATGACTATGGAAATGGAGGATACAATTCAATTTTCTTGGCTTCAGGTTCCTTACATCTTTAAGTACATATTAGTTTGGTGTGACTCTAGTATTTGAGGTATTTGTTTTGATTTTACTCATATATTTGACATGTATATCATTGTGATTGTCTTACTCATGTGTTTGGTGTGTTTTATGGTACCATGATTTATATCATACATAATATCTTTACTACTTTCCTAGGTTGTCATGATATACATTCGTTAGAGGGAAATTATTATAATCATGCTTTACATTCCTATATCTTACATTAATGATGTTACATTTCTTATATCTTGTGCCCACAAAAGGCATATTGTTCTTGATCTTATATTACTTATATCATAGGCCCATATAGGGTAATTTATTCATAACATACATGTTTCCAAATATAATTATTTATATGTTATACACCAATTATTTAAGATATTATCTTACACATGGTATGTTTAACTTCTTTCTTTTGAGATGTGTGTTGCATGGGTTCATCACAAATCTAAAAAGGGGGGCGTATATCAATTTCATCATATTTATCCAAACACTAGTTATATTTGTATATGGGGGACATTTAGAACATCATTCAATCCTATAAAAGGAGGCATTCAGACTCCACTCACTCTCATAAATGAATGTACACAAGACATGCCACATATTCTCATATAGGGGATATATTGAGGATAGTATTTAACATTATTTTAGATAGTATTTAGAATTTTGGTTTAGTTTTATTTTTGTTATTAAAATTTATAGTCAATTTTGTGTCCAAGATTTACATATATTTGGATGCACTTAGATCTATATGGGTATTACACCCATCTCTCGATTAAATAATGTATATCAATCCTATTTTTTCATATTTCATTAGATTATTATTATTTGGAACACACACACGTGTGTAGAAAAAGAAAAAATGTTCTTGTAGATTCATAGGTACATTAGATTTTGTTCTGAAACTCTAAGCACACAAAAAATTGTATCCATATATCTTATTTTACTTTGATATATATGGACATGCACACATCAAAATGGGAGAAAATGTCAACAACTAAAAAAGCCCCCTAAGAATTTTTGAATCGTAAAATATTATAATTTTAACATGCTTGGGTACTTATCAATTATTGGTCTAAATTGAATATTATTGGTATATTTTGTCAACTTCTAATGGTTGTTGACACCTCTCGCATCCCCTCTAGCTCCCCTTTTCTCTCATATCATTTCCCCCTAATTGGATCCCTTTTTATCAAGCATGTGTACACTCATGGGGCATGTATAGAGCGCATATACACTCTAGATACTCTTCTGAGTGACCCTTTTTGATTTAAGTGCCTTCATCCTTTGTTCTTACCTTTCTAACTTTTTTAATGTTGGAGGTGAATTTGGGCACCAGTATAGTCTTAAATTAAATTATTTTTTCAAGACTAAAAACGGGTGAATGGAGTCATCAAAACAATTTAAAATTGTTCACAATTTTTTTCAAAACATTTGTATGGTCTAAATAGTGTCAAAAGAGTACACTACACTCCAAACAGCATTACTTGTCTAGCACTTAACTTTTTGAATCAACTTTGTATCACCTCTAAATTCGTATTTTCACTCTTAAATCATAACAACTATCATCACATCTTATAATATTCAAGATACATCTTTAAAACTTATATATCGCTTCCTTTCTTTAATATAAAATTAATTAAATAAATCAATTATTATTTCAAACATCATATTCAAACTAATTAAATATTTATACAAATAATAAAAATTCATTTATTCATAAAATATTCACTTACATATCTATGGGGAGAGCTCTTAATTATAAACGGTACATCAATAATTTAGGTCATTTATGTATATTTGGGAAGACTTATTCTTAAATAATTATCTGGTTTTGGCTTAGTGGGTTAGGTTTTATTTATTATATGAAATTCGCATAACCGCTTATAATTATATTTTAAATTTTTTCATATAAAAACTCTTTATAACTTAGAAATATATCTTATTTTATCCAAGAGAACAAACACTTCGGAGAGGAATGTTTCAAAACGTAATAAAAAGTCCAAACATTACGGACCACATTTTGTGGTTCATTCATTACGGTTCCGTGGTCCATGGTCCATGGTCCAAAGTGTGGTCCAAAAGTGTTGGCCCTTTCAATTTCTATATCTTTCCGGAGACTTTTTCTCTAAACATTATCCATTATAGAAGCGTGAGGTGGGTAAAAATTTGTTCGTATAGAGGCGTGAGGGTGAGTCAAGAATAAGTAGTCATATGAATGGATCCCTTTGTCTTCGGACTTTTTTTAAGTTAAATTTTGAAGGTGTTGTTTGTGGCAATAATGGGGTTTTACGAATTGAGTGTATTATTTGGGATTGTATTGGCTTGTTAATTCGTGTAACTGTTTTGAAGTTTATGGATGGTATTAATAATGAGGTTGAGGTATAAGTTGTTATCATGGGTTTGATTTGGCTTTCTAATATAGTATCGAAAATTTCATTGATTAAAGGAAATTTCACAGTGATTATTTATATTCTTCAATTTTAGTTGTCTAAAGTGTGGAATCTCATATATACTCTAGACAAAGTTTGGCGTATCTTTCTTTCTTTGACATCTTGGTTTACAATTCACTACTTTCGAGAAACAAATAAGGAAGCTATTTTTTGGCCAATTACAGTATCACACAAAGTATGGATCTTATCTCTGACAATGTGGAGTCCACGTGGTCAAGGCTTAATTCATTGGTGTAGCCCTTGGAAAGGTCTTTTCCAAGGCTAAGGGGCTCGGTTTGGGGCTTGGAGCTTTTCAGTGCTTAATTGAGCAGGCATTTATTTCACTTGAGATGGATCCCCTCCTAATCATAATTCTTTTTGGTTTGATGTGGCGTCCTCTTTTCATAATGAGCTAGAGTAATTACCGGATTTCATTCGAATTATGCTCCGTCTGGTTTTTTGTGTTGTGTGTTTGAGCTGGTTGTGTCGTGTGCCCTCAACTCGCAACGGATATGGATTTTAGGAGCAAATTTGAATGGGCAATTATGGATCCCCTCTTTTGTGTCAAAGCTAAGACTAGAGAAATGGCTTTTTAGGGTGAAGTTTCAAAGAGAAGATTGAAGGTAATATTTTGGGTTCTTACGAACCTTGTTTTCTCTTCAATCCAGTGTGTGTTGGGTGAGGTTTTTCTTCATTCTAATGAGAATTGCAAAGTGAATTTTGATGTTGTGGTTATGTTCTCAAGAAACCTACTTTAGGTTCTTAGGGATAAGGAAGTCACGAGTATCGTAGTGTTTAATTTTTTGAGCCTTGAATACAAGATTGGGTTGCCTCGTGCATTGGAGTTAGTTGGGTTGGAGTCCCCTTCTTGGCAGAGATTCACATGGTTTGAATATAGGGGCCTTATTCCCCTCTACATTTTTGGGGGCCTAAAGGAGCATTTTGTTGTGCTTTCTGCATTTGTGGGTTGTCTCCAGGTTGTGTGTTGGGATTCTCATAAGCTTGGATTGGGTGGTTGTCCTCCCTTTAACTTAGATGATATCCTAGTTCCTCTACCTCGGCTTGATCTTGTCCTTAATTTTTTCTCCTTAGCTTCCAAGGTGAAAGCGACAAAGTTTATGGTTAAAATGTATAGTGTTGCTTCCATTAGCCCCTCCTCCTCTATGGAGGAATGGTCGAGAAGATGCTTGGGTATCCTAACTAATCAAAAGGTTTTTTTGGATGTGTTGTTTTTTACATCCAAGGCTTCAATTGAGCAGCTAGGTTTGGTTCTTGCTTCAGTTAATTTGGGTGGATGCCTCACCTATTCCAAAGGAGCCTCACAATGTGTTGAATTGGGTGCTAGTTTGACTAAGTGCAGGAAGGTGTCATCACCTATGGAGCCTTGTCTTATGGCTCAAGTAGGTGTTTGGTTGGTGACTTGTGTAATCACATGGAATGTTCGCCAGTTTTTGGGAGTTGGGATTCTGAAGTGGAAGCGATTATTGGTGGTGTTCCACCCACATTTGTCTTTCAGCCTAGAGCCCAGTTAGTGATGTTCCTAAACTAACTTTTAGTGGTCGTGCTAGAGATGATATGGGATCAGGGCCTTCTCTTGATGGTTAAGATTTCACTTATTTTTGTCTTTTTGTGGCCTTAGGCCCTATTTGTGTAAATCCTCGATCTTTTTCATTGTTATGTGTTTTGGGGGTTGTCCCCCATTTTTTTGTCCAACCCTTCTTATGTTTTCCTTTTGGGGAAGAGTTTTTTGGGTGTGGTTCATGATTGTTTTCATGCTTTCTCATTATTTTTTGGTTCTATTTGGTTTTTGTGTAGGTGAGGGCCCCATCAACCCTCACCATTTATCTAAAAAAAATAGTTTGTTATAGTGATGTTCATCTTAAATTGCATTATTTTAGAATGTTTATGTATTTGGTAATTATTTTTTATTAGATAGGGTAAACAACACCTTTAACTGGGGTGCATACCAACCTGGGCATAAATGGGAGGCCCAAATCTCCCAATCATCATCACCAAAAAACACCAAAAACAACATCACCAACCATCCACACAAACAACACCAGCGGGATGTAATAGCCAACAACATTGTTAGTCGCTTGAACCGTCCAAACACCACCACAAATCACCAAAAATCACCAAGATGAGCTTTTGAATAGAGCTACAACCAAAACAAAGAGGGGTTTTAATGGATCCCCACAATTGGAAACCAAATAGAGCACAAACCCATTGGGCAAGCAACACAACAAGGATTTTTGACAAACCCCAAAACCCCAGCTAGTCGAGAAACAAGGTCAAAACCAGACCCACATGAGACAAGCTCCCCTGAAGATGAACAATACAAATAAGAGCAAAACAAGGATTTTTAACCAACCCCAAAATCGAGAAATCTTCTGCTAATCTTCTTTTTCCTCGAGACATTTGCTCAACTTTCACATGATTATAACACAACCAATGGGTAAACACATCCACTCTACCAAACAGTAGTCAAGTAGTCTTCCATGATCCTTCTGCTAAGCATAATTTATCCATGAGATTTTCAGCATATCTTCCATCATACAAGACCCTCCATATAAACCAGTGTACAACAAAGCTTGGTGCGATGAGATAAAACAAAGCACTCCTAATACTCGTAGGAAGCATATGGACTCTTCTATCATCCATCAAATCACACGAGAACATAATATGGAGTCCTCTAACATCCATACCATCCAAAAAAATGAGGGGGTGGGCTCCTTTAACAAGCACCCCATGGATTCCTTTGCCAAAGGCACAACAAACCATCCATACTTTCCAAAATCCCACAACAAATAGAAGGAACAACCAGTCGCTCTTCACTGAGCAACTTAAGTAGCAAAAAGACTTGGTTGAGCTAGGCAAAACAAATCTGAGGGAACTAAAGGTAGCCCTCCAAAACACCACAAGATTCCACCCATCTAGTTCCATCAGGGAGGGAGCCTCTGAGAGGCTTGGGCCTAGATCCTCCAACGACTGAGAGGCACCTTACACCAACAAGCATACGTCATTAGATATCTACTCCAAAACCTTCGGCCCTTTCCAACACCAACCAAAAGAGAAAGCCTACTACCAAGGCTCCCAGGGAAGCCCCCAACCCACAAACATAATATAAATGGGGACAAAAGCCTTTCTCCTCTTTCCAAACAAACCAGAACTCTCCATCTCTGGCTTCGTCATCTGGATCCGAGTTTGAATCTTCCTCCTCACTGGCTTCCTCTATGGATTCCCGCCCAGAATCCAAATTCAAACCACTTTCGCTCCCTCCATTTTGCTCACCCATTTTTATGTATTTGGTAATTATTAGTTTAAAATATATATTACTAATGTTTTTAATTAATTTTTGTTTTTTCCAGACCTTTCTCTTAGTCCTTTGTAGTTATCATTTTCTTTCTTCTTTGATTTTCTTATACTTTAATTTTTTTGTTTAGAGTGTTTATACGATCATGGGCCCTGTCCAAAATGTTTGGGACTCTTATAGGTTCTTTTGTATAATCCTTTGTGGCTAGAGCACACTTACTTTTTTCATTTTGTGTTTTCTCCTTATAATCTTTTAATGTTAGTTTGTTCGCCAATCAAATCTTAATTTGAATTCAAATTATCTATAAATACACATATATTCTAAGCTATTTATTAATAAGTATATTAAGTATTTTATAAAGGAAATTATTGAGATTTCACAGATATTTTATAGAAATTTTAGTAATCATTAGAGTATTTATTGAAGCACACTAGTGTATGTTAGACACACCACAAGACCTTAATTTGTATGTTATTGGAACTATTCCAATCATTAAGGTTTATAGTTTTTGATATTGTTATTCTTTGAAGGTTTATAAAATATGAAAATAATTTCATTATTCTCTGATTTATTACATGCTCCAAAATAAGTATTATTATTTTTTTAACTTTTAAATATCACTACCTAATTAAAGTAAGAAGGAAATTATTTTATAGATGATTAAAGTTGAAACATAAAATTGAGTGAGATTTTTATAGAACAAAATTAGACAAGAGCAATTGTCAAATCTATTTTATCTTATTCACATTTTATTTAGAGCATCCCAACACTCTATACTATATATCTAGTATAATTTAAAAAAAAAATAAACCCAACACTTTTTAAACTTATCACCAAATTAATTTCAAAAAATAAATAAACCCAAACATTATATATCTAGTTTAATTTTAAATTTAAATTAATTAATTCCATTAAACTAAAATTAATTTTATGTGATTATTCTTTTATATTATTTAATTGTAACCCAATATTTATGTTGTAATTTATTTGTAATTAAAAAAATCTAAACTTGATATATCTACTATACTTATAAATTTAAATTAATCCTCTTTTATGATGTGCAATCATGTTAAGTTCTTTTATCTTCTTTTTTTAAAGAGGTTCTTGGGGAGTTCTACTCGAAAGAGGGGCCTTTTATCAATCTTCAATTGTCTTTTTTGCAGGGGTTTTCGTCCTTCCCACTTGGGAGTTTGCTTTCTCCCGTTGCAAAAGATTCATTTACTAGGGTTGGCAGTGGTTCAGAATTGGAGCGGTCAAGCAATGTAGTGTTCTTGTCCTTGCCCCCTTTTTTGTCCTCCCCCTCTCCCTTATGTTTATTCCACACACCATTATCGATGTCCCTCTCCCCGCTCTCCCTAGTGCCGCTCCCTCCTTGATGCCCTCTCCCCTCCCTATGTCTTCTCTCGTCTCTCCCGCTCCTGACTCTTTGCACAAGCATATTGGGAGATGTAAAGCTGACGTAGGCATCACTGCCAAGAAGAAAGGTAGGGGTTCTAAAGCAAAAACGCTGAGGTCAGAGGCATAATTTTTAGTGAGAGAAGGATCCCATGGATTATGAAAGACCTTTCAAGGCGCGAAAGAAGACTAGCCCTAACCTGCCGCTGAGGGCCGCGACACTTTTGATTGAAGCTCTTTCCGATTGGTTCTCGTTTCTTCTAGTCCTACACAAGTCAGATTGACTGAAGTCTTGCTGAAGGGCATCAAAGTCTCTTATAAATTTGTCATGGTGTATTGGTTGAGGTTTGGCAACCTGTTTATATTTCTACGTTGTCTTCCCTTAACTATATCATTTTCCTATTATGACTAGACTTCAATCATTATTTGTGGTTTCTTTCTTTTATCTCATTTTAATGTTTTCATATTATCAAAAACTAACCCCTTTATATTCTAACACCAATTCATAACTCTAATTAAAAATGTTTACCTCATTAAAAAAATAAAATAAATAAATTTCACTAAAACTTAAATTAATTCCACTTGATTGCTCTTTTGTATCATTAAGCCGTAATTGGATATTTGTATTGCAATCTATTTGTAACATCTCCATGTAACATTATCGTTGTCAAGGTTTTATAAAAATAAATTATTATCAAATAAAACTATTATTTGTGAATTTATAATAAATTTTAATCGTAATCAATGGATCAGAGATTATTCTAAATCTCGGATATATTTGAATAGTTAAGGCTGGATTTTGGTACCCGTCATCATCAACCATAGTTTTCGGTTAAGGTCTTGTGGGGCCCGCGTGGATGCCCATCCAACGGCAGCCAATACCATCACCTTGTTAGAAAGAATCCTCACCGTTAAATTTTGTTAAGGGCAATCCTTCGAACGTTTTTATCATTTTCAGTCAATTCCCCACAATTTTAGTCATTCTCATACGCATGCAATCGATGTGTATGTCTAAATACGTTGTCATATGTATTTGGCACGTCTACGTTTCATACAAGAGTATCCACTTCGCATTGCGTGTATAAAAGCCATATCATGCCCAAAACATGTGTCTATGCGAGGAGACTCGTTCACACACACATTAAGTAAGTATGCTATCATTTTTAATCATTGAGAATATCGCTTTATGAGAGACGAAACTTCTTCGCAGCAACCAGGGCTTCGTGCTTTCAGGCTTTTTTCCACGTTTTTGTTCAGAGGTGACGCGGAAAGATTTTTCACTCACATTCCGGGTAATTCTTTCTATAAATTTGTCATATATTTTGGAATTAATGTTCGCGCTGAGTAAATTCTGACGATTTTTAGCGAGAGCTTTAATTTGCTCGAAATTCATTCAAATTTGGTGATTTCTTGTGTGTCCTTCACTGCATTTGACCTAATTTTTATAATATTTTTGGAATTATTCATTCCGATCAAAGTTTTTTTTTTAATTTTTGGGGGAATCGAGTGCTTAAGGTCAGCAGTTCGTTTTCCCAAACTTTTCAAATATAGTTTGATTTTTTTCTTTTCTACAGTTGAAAATTCCTGAAAGTGATCAGTTTTGAAGGGATTTTTAGCTGATTTAGCTTTAAAATAAGCGTATTCAGCTTTGATTAACCTCGACAATACCGAAATTCGAACGCTATTGGACTTAGAAGCTTATTGATGTTGCTTTATATTCCAATCGTTTTTCTTTTTACAAAGATTTCGGGTTAAATCAAAAGGGTAGCTGCTAGATTTTTCGGAAAAGCTTCTTTGTAATTCATTGGAAGGACCTTGTTGCACAAATTAGGGCATAGTAAAGCTTCTTGGAAGGACCCTGTTGCACAAATTAAGGCATAGTAAAGCTTATTTGTATTTCATTGGAAGAACCTTGTTGCACAAATTAGGCATAGTAAAGCTTATTTGTATTTCATTGGAAGAACCTTGTTGCACAAATTAGGGCATAGTTTATTTTTATAGCGTTGAAGTAGGACTTTTGAATGTTATATTCTTATCGATGGCAATTGACTATTTATAGGAATACCTTAATTCTTATCTCTAATTTTAATACTTGTCTTCCATTGAGGAGCAATAGCCCTTTAAATACTTGTCTCGAAGCACTGATTGTGCATGCATACCATATAGTTCAGCGAACTCTGAGTGGGCTATTCGCACTATACCAAGGTTTGGGGTTGCAGATAATCTGTTTTACAACTCAATAGCTTGGTTACAAGCCAGGTACGGTCTTTCAAGCTTGTTTGGCTGTCTTCAAAGCATTTTTTTCAATTTCTTTTTCCAAAATTCTTGTGTGTTTAATTAACATAAGAACAGGTTTTTATGAATTTTCTGGTGTGTTTAATGAACACGTGTTCAGGTTTTTTTGGATGAACCTCTGTTTTAAAACTTGCAAATAACCTTACTATTTTGTGAATTTTATGGTGTGTTTAAACTTTAATGAACAGGTGTTCAGGGTTCTGGATGAACCTCTGTTTTAAAACTTGCGAATAACCTTATTATTTTGACCGGCCAAGTACTTGGCGAACTTACCTGCTAGTAGGCTCAGTCTCCTGAGTAATTCCCTGGTAAACGTCGAGTAATTGCTAGATTACTTGGCAAGTAATTGCCTGCTGCTTGGCCATGGCCTACTTGGCTACGGCCTGCTAATAACTTCATGTGGATTTAAAAAAGTTATTTTTTGCATACCATTGCAATTTTCTGTTGTTTCTTGGTCAAAAAATGATATAAAATATATGTATGCATTCTCTACATTCATTTCTTGTCATTTAACAGTGTTTTACATGTTATTGAAGTTCAATTTATGAATTTATATATTTTGAAGTAGAGATAAAGTTGCTAAATAATTGCTAGTGTGCAAAGTCCGAGTCATAATTTGGGCTGCCAAGTAATTGCCAAGTATGAGGTTTTGAACTATGGGATGAACTAATAAGGAACAGATCAGGCTGTCGCTTCTTACTTTCTTTGTACTGCTTCCCTTGGATTTACTTGAATTGTTACTGATGTTTTTGGCTGATTTTTTTTAGGAATATAGGAGGCTCTGGCTTTGCAATTTCTTTTCTGCCTTAGATGATTAGTGTCACAATCAATATCGTAGGCCTGATATTCAAGGGTGAACATGACCTTGTGAAAATTGAGGCTAGTAAGCAACTGAGTTTTAGATGGAAATTCTATCTCTATACCGTTGTGCACAAGAGAAATTGCATGCTAACTGCTAAGGGATTAGGTGAAATTCCTTGTTTTGTTTTTTAAAAGGTTGCCATATCTGAGTTAAATAATGTTTATGGAAGTGGCGAATAGATGGATAGATGCTACTTTCTTTATTCTCAATTTTTGAGTTCTCCAACATGTTATATATCGGGGATGTGAAAACTGTTTTATATGAATCTCAAGGGGACTTGCTTGAAGCTGCAGGAGAATGTAGAGATTTGCCTGACTTTCCTTACTAGCTTCCATTGCCCTAAGTTCAAACATACTTTCATTCAGTAAACAAGAAGCTAGATTAGGAAAGTAAAAATGTTCTTCCAGTTCTTTGAATGGCTTCCAAAGTACAAGTTTTTTGACTAAAATTGCCGATCTTATTGCCTGATTTTTGACCTCACATTGACTTTGTATTTACAGTGATGTTCCTTGCAAATGAGATCACGGAACATGCTCCTATTTGCCAATGTATATTCTCCTTTCTTAATTAAAATTCCTGAGATTTCGTCTTTGTTTTCCTCTCCTCTTGACGTAGACATTTCAGGAGGGCAGAAATATCTTGGTACAAGAAGTTATGATACGTGAAATTGGACTGTTGAGGTGGACATCTTAAATATAATATGTGAAATTGGGCTGTTGAGGTGGGCATCTTAAACATGAATTAAGATATGTCCTTTTAGAAATATAAGGTTTTCGCTTGCTTTATTAAGCCAAAAGCTTATACATCGGAAGCAATGACCCTTTCTTGGTTAGTTCTTATCTATGAGACATTTATGATTAGATATCAGTGTTATGTCTTGTCAATCTAGCATAGGCTTCTGTAGAAACATAGGATTTACGCAGATTGGCATTAAATCTATGATTAGATATCAATGTTATGTCTTGTTAATCTAGCGTAGGCTTCTGTAGAAGCATAGGATTTATGCAGATTGGCATTATTTGTTTGAAAAATTCTGAAAGGACACGGCACCTGTCAATTTTAAATATCCAAGATAAAGCCATGCATATGTAAACACCGAGTCTCTCTAGTTGCCTTCTTCCCTCAAACTAGAATAAAAGCACGTAGACAACGGGTTGCCTTCTTCCCTCAAACTGGAGATTTAAAGATGTATATTGGCATGCTTTAGAAGACTGTTAGTAAATACTTGCTTACTATGGTCCACAACTAAAAAATTTATTTAAACATTTGAATGCAATTTAAGAACATTGGCTATATCTTGTGATGATGGATGCAAATCCAGAGTCCATACCCTTAAGGCAGTACTAAGATGGGTTATCCTATTTCTCCTTGTTGGTAACTCTGTTACTTCTCCTAAGGTTGGTCATTCCAATTCATGCCTTTAGTTAACTTTGTAGCTTATATGCTTTTGAGTCGATGATTGACTATCCATGTGCTTGTCACATCATTTGTAAACCATAAGATGCGGTGACCTTTACACAATGATGGGTTAAATTCAATTTTTGTTTGGAATGTTCAGTAGTCCACGTTAAAATTGTAAAGAGAATGTCTTCATCTTTGGTTTGTACATCTGAGTTGATGAAATTGGTTCTTGTATTTGCTAAGATTTTTAAGACAAAAGTTTATCAAAAAGTTTAGGTTGTGGGGTCAACTTTGATGGATTTTTTTTGGTTTTCCATTGTGTATTAAGATAGACGAGTTTTTATTTTTTCAAAATTAGTGGGATTTCTTCACGTCATGCCACTACATGATTCTTTTTTGGTTTTCCATTGTGTATTAAGATAGACGAGTTTTTTATTTTTTCAAAGCTTAGTGGGATTTCTTCACATGTCATGCCACTACATGATATGAACATAACCACTGGGCAGTGTGCATTTAACTTAAATTAGGTTACTTTTAGTTGATGAGTCAAGCTATTAATACTGTTGCAGTGCTTCATACTAAGTTTTCTCTTTATAAGATTTCAGTTGCAATTAGTTTCCATTTTTTAGGATTTCAGTTGCAATTTATTTATTGTTTGATAGAAATTTGTTGTTTAAATGCATCGAGATGTTTGTTATATTGTTTAAGAGGAATTTGTTGTTTAATTGTCTTGAGATGTTTGTTAAGACTCGAACAATCATATTTTCTAAATGGATGCAGGAATAACAAAATGGGGCAATTATTATGCTGTTGTGTACAAGTAGAGCAGTCAACTGTTGCCATGAAAGAGAGATTTGGACGCTATGAAGAAGTTCTTGAACCAGGGTGTCACTGTCTTCCATGGTTTCTGGGAAGTCAAATTGGGGGTCATCTTTCTTTACGGGTACAAAAACTGGATGTCCGATGCGAAACAAAGACCAAGGTGTGTGTGATTTATTGCTTCTTAGAATACAAACATAGCTTAAAACAAATATACTGTTCATGTGTTATAAATCTCTTTTTTTATTTTAAATGTAACGAGCATGGAAGACATTTTCAGAGTTATTATAAGCATATTAACATGATTCTGCTAAGATTCTTTTTGTTGTTGCAGGATAATGTATTCGTGACAGTGATTGCTTCTGTGCAATACCGTGCCCTTCTGGAGAAAGCAAGTGATGCTTTTTATAAGCTAAGCAATACAAGGGAGCAAATTCAAGCTTACGTATTTGATGGTAAAAATTGGAAACTTTACTGCTTGTAGAAATTGCAGCTCTTGGTGCCAGGGTTACACCAATAGGAATTATAAACGGACCTGTTAGCTTAACCCATGGTAAAGATCACATTTCTAAAAATATAGACAACATATCAAATATTCATTGGAAATTATAATCATTTTAGCAAAAAGAGAAAAACACAAGAAAAAACTTACTTGTAAATATAAAGTCCTTTGAAGATAAAACATAGGGATTAAAAACTTAAATATATATACAAGATTCTTGAGAAAAAGATAGAGAAAGCAAAAGATCTTAATATCAAGAGAAACATCAAGGGATATACATACATACATATGGTCATCTTGTAATGAAATCCTCATTTCTATGAAGTTTGTGAGAATCTAAGTTTTGACAATTATACAGTCATCTTACAATGGAGTCCTCATTTCTATAAAATTTATGGAAATCTAAATTCTGACAATTATATAGTCATCTCGCATTTAATTGCAGTATGGACTTTTAAATAATTATTAGGTTCTTTTTCATTGTCATCCCCTTCCAATTGAAAAGGTTATGTCTGTTGGCATAAACATAGGTTATTTAATGCCTATGGGCATAAATGTAGGTCAATGCCTAATTTAAGCTTTAGGTCAATGCCTATGGGCATAAATGCATATATTTCTAAAGCTTAAATAAAGGTAACTCTACGGTATATATTTTGAAAGCTTAGATAAAGATGCACAATCATCTGGGGGTTACAGTAATTTGTAGAAAAACATGAAGGAATGGTGTAATTCGGTAAGTATGATGTTCAACCAAACAGAAACATGTCAGGGTGGGAGTGAAACATGTCAGGGTGGAAGGGATGCAAGTAGGATGGGTGGAAGACTGATTAGTTTTTTCGCTGTAAATCTGCACCTTTGTAAGAAACAGCTGCATTTCAGTTCTCATATGGTCTTTCTTCTTATACCTTTGCTTCGATTGTCAATCTGCTTGAATTCTCATTTTTTGTATCTGTATCAGTGGACATGTTCATATGTCTAGCTTGCTTGCCGAGTTCACGAAATGCATTTATCCCTGTACATTATAATAGCTTACCAATAATAACATAATCATGGCTATCCGTACCCACTAATCTGGTATTTTTTGCAATTTCATGTCTACACTGGTGAAGTAGAAGCTTTATCCCTTAGATTAATTATTAATGTTTCTTTTTCTGATTTGCTAAACATACAGTATACTATCATTAAGAAAGGATCTACAGTTATACTTGTTAAGAAAGGATCTACAGTTATACTTGTCTATATTTTCAAATTAAAGAGGATATAGCTTTAACATTCAGTTAATCTATATGATGGTGTCTTTATCTACATGTCGTCTGGCCCTTCTTTGGTCCATAGTTTTTGTCTGTCATTTTTGCACAACCTACGTATATTGCTGATTGAGCATCTTTTATGTCTGCATCTACAGTCATTAGGTCGAGTGTCCCAAAGATGAACCTTGATGATGTTTTTGAGCAAAAGAATGAGGTGGCTAAAGCTGTTGAAGATGAACTTGAAAAGGTCAGTGATTTGAAACCCATTTCAGTGCTGATATTTTTTTTTCCTTTTATTTCATAGAAAGAACAACTAGCAGATTTTTTTTATATTCATTAGGGGAAGTGCCTATTTATTATTAGTAGAAATTAGAAAGAACAACTAGCAGATTTTTTTTATATTCATTAGGGGAAGTGCCTATTTAATATTTGTATTTTGTGCAATCAGTGTATTGATTGTATGGTTTCTTAAGATCTTTTTGGTAAAATAAGTCTGAATGTTCTGGGATTGTCTTTATATATGATTGCAGGCTATGTCAACCTATGGATTTGAGATTGTACAAACACTTATTGTGGATATAGAACCCGATGAAACGGTGAAGAGAGCAATGAATGAGATAAATGCAGGTAAGAATTCTTCTTCAAAAGGATTTCAGTATTCCTTGGTACATCAACCAAAGGTAGTTTCTGTTTGGTTACCATATCTTAGGTAACTACTTTCAGAAGATTTGTTTTGTTGGAGCTGTGCCTGTTTCCTTTGAGGAATTATCCCGACTGTGACTGCATTTTCTGAAGATTGGTGGCACATACTAATATTCATACTAATGTGTTTAGAAGTGTGCATTTTGTAAAAAATTGACTTTGTTTCCAGCTCATGATCCTGCAGTCTTTCTTCAGATTTTGCCGTCATTTGGTTTTTTTGCCTATTGATTTTTAATTCTGTAATTCTTTAGTTGAATTTTTCCTTCTGTTTTTTTAGTTCTCTAATCAGTCAATTGAATTTTGATTATCAGCTTATTTTTGTTTTTCAATTATGTAATTATTTAATTGAATGTTGCCTATTGTTTTTTTTTCTTTTATTATCAGCTGCAAGAATGAGGGTGGCAACAAGAGACAAAGCCGAGGCAGAGAAAATTTTGCAAATCAAGCGAGCAGAAGCTGAAGCAGAATCAAAGTTCTTATCAGGACAGGGTATTGCTCGACAACGACAAGCAATTGTGGATGGCCTGAGAGACAGTGTGCTGGCTTTCTCAGTTAATGTGCCTGGGACAACTGCAAAAGATGTGATGGATATGGTGTTGGTGACACAATATTTTGACACAATGAAAGAGATTGGAGCATCTTCAAAGTCTTCATCTGTGTTCATACCACACGGACCTGGTGCAGTTCGCGATGTCGCTGAACAAATCAGAGATGGACTGCTTCAGGCACAAGCTCATTGAGTCTTGTGATACTCCTGGATAATACTACTTTCAATATCTCCAAATTCGGCTCGATATTCATTGTGAAGACTGAAAGTTAGTTTTACTACTAAGCTTTCCTATCTCTATTGTTGATATGCATTTTCCGTTTCCTTTTTTGTTTTCTCTGATATGTTGATAGACATGGAGCATATATTCATGGAGTGCTGTATTGAGGAATAAGGTACACATGCCACAGTGTTTATAAATTGTTTGTTGCTTTTCTTAGAGCATATATTCATGGAGTGCTGTATTGAGGAGTAAGGGACACATTCCACAGTGTTCTTTTTTGTTTTCTCTGATATGTTGATAGACATGGAGCATATATTCATGGAGTGCTGTATTGAGGAATAAGGTACACATGCCACAGTGTTTATAAATTGTTTGTTGCTTTTCTTAGAGCATATATTCATGGAGTGCTGTATTGAGGAGTAAGGGACACATGCCACAGTGTTTATAAATTGTTTCTTGCATTTCTTAGCATTCTTTTAGGCCTGGAGAATTATTGTATTATATGTCACATTTAAAGAAACGTGACATGACAATATTATTGCGAGTTTTTCTTTTTAAAAATCATATTGCAAGTTTTGCTTTTTAGAAAATCAGCCCACTGTCTGTGGTTGCACCTAGCCACGTTTTCAAATTCATCAAGAAAATGCATAGTGGATGGTAAACTGATTTGTTGCCAATTGTGTGAAAAATTTGGAGAACATTTCGATAAAGTTGCAATGCGACCCTGACAACAAGTAGATCTGGATCATTATGCTTTCTATTGTTCATGTCTGTTATTCACATAACTAGAGCATTAGCATAGAGTGCGGAGTACCATGTGTGAAATTGGTGAGATAATTTCTCCACCTATTCTATACTTTTAGAGCTAATCTTATTTTTGTGACAACTTTTCTTGGATCTTTCGAGCTTACTTGGAAGTGCATTTTCTGTTTATAGAGGTTCTATCTATAAAGTTACAACCTATTCAAGTACAGACAATTTAGGTGTGTTTCAAGGCCACGAGATGTATACCAATTAAAAGCCATACGGGAATTATTGTATTATTTTGGCATTTGGTAAATCTGTACATCTTTGTTATGATTTGTGGAAGTCTGGTTTGTGGGTTTTAGAGCTTTATTTATGTGATTAGTTGGAACGATTTAGCTATTTTGTAGTACTTCGGATGCTTTTTAGTTTCAAGAACATAAGTGGTAAGGTTCCATCTCTATAGTTAACAGGGAATTTCTCATTTCTGCTCGACATGAAACCACTCAATTGGAAAGAGCATCTCTATAGGTCAGCAGGGCATTTCTCATTTCTGTTCAACATAAAACCACTTAATTGAAAGCGAATTGGTGCGTCTGATCTTTTAACATTGATGCACACAGAAATACTAGCCTTCTTGAGGTGGTCTTGGTTTTTGTCATGTGCGCTAAAAGTAAGTTTCCATTTCTATAGGTCAACAGGGCACTTCTCATTTCCGTTTGACATGAAACCACTTAACAAAAAAGAGTGAACTCGTGAAACCACTTAACAGGACAGATCCAACTCGTGAAACCACTTAATGGAAAAGGAACTCTTGAACCACTTAACTGAAAAGAGTGAATTGATGAGTCCGATTTATTAAACATCGATGGATGTCCAAATACCAACCTTCTTGAGCTGGTGTTAGTTTGTGTCATGTGCGTTGAAAGTAAAGTTCCATCTCTATAAATCAATCTTATTTTTTTGTTTCATTTTCTTGGATCTTTTGAGCTTATTTCAAAGAGCATTTTCTGTTTATAGAGGATCTATCGAGTCACAACATGTTGCATTTTATGTCTAGTGTGATATCTATAAAGTAACGACATCTTGAAGTGCAGAGTGTTTTCGGTGTGCTTAAGGGGTCACTTAATGGATGACATTTAGGAGCTAGAGTCGAGTCATTGTAATATTTCCCCTGTTGGTAAATTTGTACATCTTTTGTTTTGTTTTGATTTATGCAGGTGTGGGTTATGGGTTTTAGAGCTTTATTTATTTGATTAGTTGTAATGGTCTAGATAGTTTTAAGTACCTTTGAAAACTTTTCAATGTAGATAAATGACGATGTTTCTTAGTGTGTGTCTTTTAGTTGCAAGAACAATGTTTTACCTTTTTTCAGAAAGGTTCCATCTCTATAGGTCAACCGGGCTTTTTAAATTTCCCTCAGCATGAAACCACTTAATTGATGAATCTGATCTCTTAAACATTGATGCATACACAAATATCGACTCTCTTGAGGTGGTGTTGGTTTTTGTTAGTGCATTGAAATGTAATCTGAATTGTTTTTAATGCTATTATCTGATTTGCTTTTTTGTTTTAGTATTAAAGCTTTTTGGTTACGTTTTGAACAAAGTTGAAGTATTCAAATGGAGTATTTGCTCAAAGTGCATTGGAATGTAATCTAAATTGTTTTTATCCTATTATTTGTTTTTTATTTATTTTTAATTAAATATTTTTGGTTACATTTTGAACAAAGTTGAAGTATTTAATGGAGTATTTGTTCAAAAAAACGTTTAACAGGTTTTGTTCATTTTTTTGGTTGTGTATATCAAAGTAACATGAACCATATAAACTCTCCATATAAAAATTTAAAGTCACCATATATATAGTCTCTATAAAAATGGTATTTTTATATTAGAGGCCAATTTCAGTTGTCCAACCCTTTAGTTTTTTATATACTACCATGATGATTAAGCTCTTTAAAAATATATTTAAACTCCCCAAATATAAAATAAAAATTGGCATGCAAAATTGTTAATTATGTCAAATGTAAGTATACCAAAAATAAAATAAAAATTAACATGTAAAATTGATATGTAAAATTGTTAATTGTGTCAAATTTAAATATACTAAAAATAAAATAAAAACTGGCATACAAATTGTTAATTGTGTTAAATTTAATTACAATTTTAAAAATCTAAGTTCTGAGATTTATGATAAAAAAATAATTTTTAAATACTTTTATTTCTTTTTGGATTTATAATAAAAAAATAATTTCTAAATACTTTTATTTCTTTTTGTTTACAAATTTTAATTATTTTTATTTTATTTTCTTTAATAATTAGTGTTTTTTTTTCTTTTTTTAATAATAAATATTTTTTCTTCAAATATATATATTAAACTTTATTTACATAAAGTGACAAGTATTTCTATTTGTTTCAGAGTCACTCTAAAATTTTATTTCTAGGAAACATATATTATATGCTCTACTTGCAGAAAGTTATAAATATGCTTAACTGTCTTGGAATCACACTAATTTTTTTAGCTTAAAAATACATATTCTTTAATTATTTAAAGTTCTAAATATGCGAAACTGTTTTGAATTTACCCTAACATTTTTGAAAATTGATTTTTTTTCCCAAAAACATTGTCTATTTAACTATAAATATGCCAAACTGTTTTAGAATCACCTTATTTTTCAAAATTGGATTTATTTTGGGCGAAGGAAATGTCTTTTAGGGCACTGAGATGGTGGTAATAAGAGAGCTGGAAATTATGTTTAATATGAGTTTTGAATTGTAAAAGTGTTAGTATAGTTGACATAAATATGTAGATTTTAATTAATATTTAAAAAAAATTATTTGTAATGAAGCATGTTAGAATTTTATCAGAAGTCATTAACATTGTTAATATTGATATAATTTTATTATTGCTATTTTTTTTTTAACCTTTAAATTTATGAATTAACAATTAATTAATTATTTATATTATAATATATTCAATCTACTTTTTGAAAGCCCTATATTGTAATTCAAAATAAGGATCAGGGGATCTTAAAATTATATTTTATTGTAAAAATTAATAAATATAAATATAAAAACAAATAATAAATAAAATAAAAAATTCTCTGTTAGATTCTCTTTTGTTGAAGCTCACAAGATTTTTTTTTAAAAATATCCTCCTCAACTTGAAGGGAGTGCATAAGCCTATCCCTTCAAACCCACTCATGGGGTGGGTTTGTGTGAAAGGGGCATTTTAATATCAAAATTGTTACTAAATCTATGTACTAAATAAAATTTACTAATATTTTTAAGATTACAAATTTGGTATAAGTTAAATTGAATTATTATAAAAAATGAATGTGTTTAGTAAAGCATGTTAAATAATTGGACCAAACATTCCTTTGTAGTGTTTTTATGATTAGAAGCAAGACAAATTAAATTTTATTATATAAAATAGATATATTTTATAAAATGTTAATAAAGTTATGAACAATGTTAAATATTATGTTTATTTAATTATTAAAGTAAAATTTAATTTTTTAATATATATATATACCAAAAATTGGTATTAGATACTTGGCAATGTTATTTTTCACCTATGTTCACCATGTATGATTTGTGTGCACATATATATCTCTTATTTTATATTTCACATCCATATGCTTGTGATGAGTCGAGCTCTCTTATTTTGCTATAAGTCACCTACATGAATCTCTCTCTTTGTGTCAAACCTACTAAACATCTTTAGATCATCAGATCTAGAATCCCATCTCTTAATCAACATCGTTAGGGTCAAATAGTTTCATTGATGAAATTGTCAGGAGGGTGAAGTAACCGTCTTTTAATTAAACAATGGTTATTTTTCAAAATCAAATCATTCATATGGATCGACCTATTTGCCTAGTGTGTCATTAGTGTGAGAAATTACTCAAATTGACTTATAGAAATACAAATCAAACCCATACTTGTTATTCAATTGACACTAATCTATCAAACATGTATACACCACTACATATTGAGAAAATATATCTTATTCTTCCCAAATTAAAAATCAGTCACTAGGAATGGTTATCAATGTAGTTTGATACACACTAAGCCAAGTCAAGAGCGAATATTGTCAAGCATTAAAAGTCAAATTTTTTGTGCATCTATATAACAAATTATCACAATTACACATTCATATTAAGGGGAAGAATTATGTGCGGTTTGAATTCCATTTTCATAATATTAAATAATAGGCAACAATCAATGATTAGTGGGGGTGATTAGGGTTAGCTTAGCCCTTTACACTTCCTAAGGTTTTACAAGGTTTTACCTTTCACAAATGGATTTAGGGTTTTGAAGAGAAGGAGACGAGTTTCTAGAGTTGTGCATATGGTCAAGGGTCAAGATCGCACACAAAGGTATCATAAGCATATGCATATGTTTGTACAGTCATAGAGAGCCAAAATAGCCCAAAATAGTAACTTCCATCTCAGTCAATAACATTAACAGTTTCAGCCTAGGTTGATGTTAGTGTCACTATGCACGCACACAATTCGTTTCAGATCCGAGCGATTCCTAGCCCTACTCCCGGTCCTTTTCCATTGTCAGAAGTCATTCATAGCCAACCAACAAATTTGAAAAGTTAAGTACATTGATTTCATTAGTAATTTTTATATTTAGCATGTCACTTGTCGAATCAATTTCAATATTTTACATTCATATTTACGCTTCATTGTTATACTTTATAATTTAAATTGCATTCAAGTTTTTATCTTAATTATGGTTGTACAATCCAAATTAAGATAAATCATATAGGTGAACTTACATATTTATTGAATATTACCAAACCCTAGGTTGTCATGAGGGTTTTATCATTCTCTCTAGTTTTTTCATATTTATGCCTTAAGGTTTGACTTTCAACCATGATTCCTAATTGTTTCCATCTCCATAGGTGAAATATGATATTCCTCCTTTTGCTTTAGGGTTCATGCTTACTCTCATTTTAGGGTTTTTATTTATTAGGGTTATTCCATGATTGGATTATAGTTGGATCTAAATGTCTCTATTTTCCAAACATAATCGTACTGAGTGAATAAACAACATATGTTTTTTTTCAAAATAGTGTATATATTTTTTAGAATTTGAAATTTACTATCTTTAGTAAATTCTATTTAGAAGGAGAATGGTGTACTTATTTTCAAATTATTTGTTAAGTTTTTTTATCTACTAGTTTTTATCGAAAACCTCTTTTAGATTTAAAAAATTCCTCATGATTTTCTCTATATTTGTCCCTTGTTAAGTCACCTTTTTAACCCTCTTTGCACTTTTAGGATTCTATTTCTTTTTGAGGAATCCAAATTTAATGTGGTTCAAATTACAGTTTAGCCTTCCCCTTTTTCAACCTCAATATTGTGATAACTACCATCCCTCTATTATGAAGGTCATGCTATCACTATCCCAAGAGGCAGGTTGCATCCTCCTAATGAACATTATATGCATGAATCTTTCCCACTATATGAGCAATAATGTATCTAATGAGGCTATATTTCAAATCGAGTAATTGCTACGAGGGAATCTATAGAGATGTTTTAAAATCAAATCACATCACTTGATAAGATTGCACATACCCACAATCTTGAACATGTTATTGCCAATTGCACATTTTCCTCTTCATTACAAAACTTTGTGCCTCAAAGGAATTCATCTCAAGTAGTGCTAAGAAAAAAAATACATTTGTGACAAATGGGTCAATAAGTTCACCCAATATTAATAATAATTCAAGAGAAAATATTCAAGAGATGGGGCCTCCTAAGTGCCCTTTAAGGCAATAAAAATACTAATGTACTTATCAAAGACTTGTGGGACATCATACAAAACAGTGTCAGGGTTTGAAAAACATAAACTAATCACTAGTGGTGATTTTGCATTAAAGACATCCATTTAAGCACCATTCAATTTTAAATACACCTTCCATAATTAAACAACCTACTAAAGTTACATATACATATTCAATGGTACAAACAAATCAAGAAAAGTTACAAAAAGAACAAGAAAAGTTACATAAGGAAAAATTGGCAAAGGAACAACAAAAATAATTACAAATGCAAATGTTGCAAAATGAAGTGCATGATAAACAATAAAGTGTACTTATGAAAGGGGAAACCAAGATAATAAATTTTACTATGAAAGAAGATCAAAATCAAGATGGCTAACAAGACTAATGTCACAAACATGATTTTTAAGGAGGCAACTACAAATCATTCCTTATATCCAAAGCCTTTTATTAAATATACTTGTACATTAAGCATTCTTATAGCCATTGGATTTGTATTCATGTGGTCCTTGCCTCTTGATCCGAACATCTATGTCATCTATCCTGTGATACATCTTTCCCCACAACTACATCTCATTATACATTATCTACAACATATTACTTGTTCACTTTTACATGATGACTATTTATATTTTCTCTTTCTATGGCATACATTGCTTTTACATGATCACATACTTTTGTGGTTACACATTATATGAACACATACATTGATTCCTACACATCCTCATCCACCACATTCATACTCTTATAAGTTACGATGTGGCGATTCACATACAAAGTGGGGGGCATATTGCTTACCTTCACTTTATCTAGACTAATATGCTACTACACTTGATGCACATTATGCCTTGACACACGTTGCGGGTTATATGGATTCCTCCCATTCTTCTATTTTCGAAGCCTTGCTATTTTTTATTTCTTATTGGTATCAATGTATATCCCAATTTCAAGATAAATTTAAAAATATAAAAAAATCAAATATTTTAAAAATTTAAGAACTTTCAAATACTTCAAAAAAAATAAAAAAATAGGACATAAGCATGACATAATACTAGATTATATTATTTATATATGTTGTTTATCACATATTTAGTAGATGCCATATTCTTTTTCATACACATGCACTTCACAATATATGAGTGTGATGTAAGACATACAAATCATACATGAACACATAGATGTTGGACTTTCCTATACCCAGTGGCCATGTAAATGTTGGGAGCATTTTATTCCATATGCCACACTATCACATGCTATGTCTTTCTATGACCTCTTACTATGTTAAGCTACCTAGATTGCTTACACGTCTTGTTAGTTACTCATACCTTATACAATGATACATTGATGTGCTATTTTACTATGATATGACATTGATATACATAGATAATGTCGACTAATTTTCACTTGTTTTATGTTTCATTGATATTGTTACTCTTGCATGATAGGCTAGTCATTACTTATATATTGTATGTATCCCTTGGCTTTGTTTGTTGTAACATATTTATCTCCATTGATTGTGGCCCCTTGACCTTATTTATTGTGAAATATTTATACTCCCTTGTTTGTGGCCTTTTACGTTATGTGTAACATTGTGTGCCTATGAGTGGATTAATTTATAACTATCTGTTGAGCTTGTTAAAATTGTTGAGTTTGTGGGTGTTGTGATCCATATCATGCACCTCCCCTTTGTGTGTGGTGCCATGATTCACATTATTCATCTCCTTATTTCATATTCTTATTTAGTTGGTACATAATTGATGGTTATTATTACGTGCCTAATTGATACGTCTGTCTTGACATGACACTTATATGCCCTATATTACATATGATACATACATGTATTGATGGCATATACATTTCTATGATGACATTATCCATATGTTGACATGGATATACCTAATTACATATTTACATATCACATAATAAAATTAATTCTTCTTTTAAAATGACTTACTTATAGGTTACATCCCTCATCTCAAAAAAGGTATATTAGTGGGCTTATTATAGAAACACAAGCCTTAATGAATAAAATATAAAAAATTGGATACAAAATATAGATTTTAGAGATTCATAATAGTTTAGACATTAGATTGGTTCAAATATGTCATATATATTTATACATTGCTATATATCTTAGAGGCATATGCCACATATATGCATTCACTTTACAAAGACACGATTTAAATATTACAAACTCAGATAAACTTGAGTGCATATGACATGAAGGTGCACATGATTTAAAAGTACAAGAATTACAAGTTTTAATATATAGATACATTTGTTATATAAGTTCTCATATTTAATATATAAATGTATAACATTCTATATCAGTTGGCACTGATTCATGATGCATGATACTGGTTCATGCACATACACATTATGACATTTTACAGTTGGAAAACATTCAATGAGGCGTGATGTTTGTTCCTGCACATTTTTTTTATATTGAGCACTATTATAATTGTTTATTTTCTAAACACAATTCAATGGCATCAGATAGTGAGCAAACTTGAATTTGTAAATCTGTCTACAACAATTGATTCATGATTTTTTGAGATAATGTACGCTAAGGTTCAATGATGCTCAATAAATATGAAATTACCCATAGTGAATTCATTATGTGGTTCCAACCTTACCATATTAAGGTTTAAGATCAGAGCTATAAGTTATTTGAGTTTGTGTAATCAAGGTTCAACGAGACTCAATGGTCTTAGCACTACTCGAAATTCATGAAGGTTGGAGAATTTATCTTCCCAACCCAAGGGTTTGCATAATTACACAATTTGAGGCACAATCAACTCAAATCTCTATGTGATTTAGCAAGCAAGCACATTTCTTGAATGCTTCAACAAAGAAGCATCATCTTTAAGAAGTTACAGGGAAACACGGCTAACTCACATACATGTGTACTCCTTCCTTGCTCTTAATTTTTTCAATTTTCAATTTCGAATTTAAAATTTCACATATGGACATTGACTAATACATTTTAATTGTAGGATTGCATGAAACAAAGCTGTACATTTGGATCATCTCCTAAATAAAAAATGTATTATACATAGTTATGTATAATTTATCTATTTACTCTAGTATTTTTATTGTGTTTCAATACTAGAATAAAAGTGGGGCATTTGTATATACTAAACTATGGTATTAGATATTTGACAATGTCAATTTTAAACTACTTTCACCATACATAACTTGTGCACACACATTTATGCCTCTTATTCACCATTCTCTCACATCCACATGCTTGCTATGAGTTTGGCCTCCTATTTTTCTATCAATCATCTACACGAACCTCTTATTTTATGTCAAACTAGCTAAATATCTTACTCAGACATATCTAGCTCACATATATGTATTTATATATTAGACACTTATATTAGGCTTAGACAGTTTCATTGATGAAACTATCCTAAGGGTGAAATTACTATCCCTTACTAAAAAAAAACTATTTTTTTAAAATCAAATCATTCTTATGGGTTAGCCCATTTATCCAACGTGTTAGTGGCATGAGAAATTACCTAAATAGACTCATATAAATACAAATCAAACTATTAATTGTCACTCATTTGACATTTAGCTATCAATCAATTATACACTACTACACATTGAGAAACTCTATCCAATTCCTTCAAAATTTTAAATCAGTCGCTAAGAGCAATCATCAACCAAGTTTGAAGCACACCAAACCAAATCAAGAGTGAATATGGCTAAAAATTAAAATCTAGATTCTAGGTGCATTTATATAACAAAGGAGCATAATTGCACATGCACATTAAGTAAAGAACTACGTGTGGATTGAATTCTCTCTTCAGAGTATTATATACAAAAGAAACAATCAATCATCAACATGGGTGATTGGGTTAGCTCATCCCATTACACTTTCCACATTTTTACATGTTTTTACCCTTCACAAGCATACATAGGGTTTTGAGGAGAATGAGACTAATTCTAGAGTTACACACATGGTCAGGAGTCAATACCACACATATAAAGGTATATAAAAAAGGTGCAATTGATTATATAGTCATAGAGATTTAAATCATCTCAGGATAATAAAATCCACCTTAGTTGGTAATGTCAATATTTTCACCCCAGGATGACGTTAGTTACCCTTTGCACACAAACAATCAATTTCATATACGAGTAACTCTCAACCCTATTTCCAACCCTTTTTCATTGTATGAAGTCATTCACAATTAGTTTTAAAATAAGAAAAGATAATTACCTTGATATCTTTAATACTTTATATATTTATCACATGCCACTTGTCCAATTAAATTTAGTATTTTACATCCAAATTCATGCTTAGCTGCCACACTTTAAAAATCTAAATTACATTCAAGTTTATATCTTAATTAGGGTTGTACAATCCAAATTGGGGTAAAACACAGTGCGAATATTATTATAATTTTTTTTTGCTAAATTACCTAGGGAGAGTGTTCTAGCTTAGCAAAAATTAACATCAAAGTGCCTAGAAAATGCTAGCACAAGATCAAAACTTCTACAGATTAAGAGACACAACATCGTGTTGAAAAAGACAAAAAATGCCTTGCAAAATTAGGGGTCAACATACATCCCCATATTATATTCAATGATTTAAGTGGAAGTGAGGTAGTAGAATACCACCTTGGCCATTTATTCTAGAGCCTGAGGGATCAAGCCTTCCAAAGTGACACATAAACATGCTTCTAGGGACCCACAAAATCTAGTTTTACAGGGTGATCAAAAACCAAAATGGAAATATCTACACAGTGACAATCCTTTAACAAAAAACACCTCACTACAAACAACATAAAACCACCACAGCAATCATCTTTATCAAAGTGCATAAAACAATAAAACCATCTCCTAAAAAATCCACCTTTTACAACTAGGCATCATATAGTCTTTTCTGAAAATGCTCAATCCCTAATGAAACTAAGAAGACTCTAACACTGAGAAACCGATCATTAATCTAACTTCCAAACCCATCAAAATAGGACATATATTTATTTGGAAACTTGACAACAATCTTCCCCCATAACTTGTTAATATTTCCAATTGAGACTTTAGATAATTACATACCTTCAACCCTCAACACAACTCCTTCACATAGATCCAACCATGTTATGTAGGAATGAAACAAACCCAAAATCCCTCAGATAGAACCCCACTTTATAGACTCACAATTTCCATTTCAAAATGTAAAAAGAGAATTGAAATATCAAGCCACAATCCACTATCAAAATAAAAAATTGGTAAGATAAGAGGGGAAAAAATTGGAAAAAAAAGACATCTTCACATATCACCAAACCACCCATCAGGATACATATAGAACTAAAAATTATAAATCTAAACTTAGTATTTTTTTTTTTAATTATTGGTTTAAATTTTATACACCATACAAGTCAAAGTCAAAGATTAACGACTTGGGAAATTATGTTGGCCCCTCCTGCCCAAAAAAAATTTATACAAAAATAAGGGACACTACTTCAATGCAAAACAGAGAGGAAAACACATTTTTCCACCACTACTAGGTTATTGTCATGATTCCTACCAGGATATTGCACATGATGACTAGAAAACTACTAACCTTTAGAGGTTAGAGAGGAAGAACTACAACATTTTGGTACCTCAATCCTTTCATGAGCTGAGTGGGTAATTCTTAGTTCGACTGTGAATTTTGTCTAACCTAATATAATGGATCAGATACCAACCAACACCTAATGGTCATGGCATGAAGATTCCACACTTAATTTCCTCAATATTCAATCTAATGCATCATGATCTTCATTGACAAATAAATGCCCTCTAATATTCAGCATCACATTTTCCCCACTGATTACTTGAACCATGTCGAATATTCTCATTCTCCAACATATTACTTAGGATCTACCATAATGCCTTTCATTAGTTTATTGATATCCCATCCATCCCTGTCATCCAATTATTTTTATACATTCCAATCTCTTTCTTGTTAGACCCACAAGAGTGGGTTTCAAATTTCTTCATCCAAAAGATCATAAAATGACTTACTAATTGACTTAACATCAATGAAATTCCTTTTTCTACCCCTCTAATCCTTTTCTAGCTTCACGAACACCCTTCCTATGCCTTCTTATCCACCATTGACATAATTACAGATGGAAAGCTCAATAGGCACCACCTAACAACAAAGCAACAAGTTGGATAATGATTCCTCAAGAATATCTACCTACAACTAATACATTTCACCACACTTTTTAATAATTCAAAAATAAATGTAAAACAATTTCATCTCATTCAAAATGAGAAAAGCATCACCTCAACACACTCCCCATACTTGAAATGATTTCAAAGTGTGGGGGATCAAGGCATTATCACTAGAAACATCACTTCAAACTTCAAACAAAGTTTACTAAAACATAGTTTTTGGAGTGATGAAACACTTACATTTGTTGTTTTTTACAATAGGTTAGGTTAATATCAAGTGTGTTGTAAATTTTTATGGAGAAAATAAAATTTACACTCATTGTCATAAAGAGTTATATCTTGATTGTTTTAGTTTTTCAGAGTTTCAATATCCAAATTGTTATAAAATGTATCTAGATATAGATATAAATGGGCATGATGTAATCCTTTCATGCTATGAAAAGTTTCATTTATTTAACAAATTTTGTATAAAAAGATAATTTTTTAAATAATAAATTATTATTATATATTTTTAAATATTTATTGTAAATTTAAATTTAAATATATGCTACAATAAACATACATGCAGGATTAAACATCAAATAATATAGGCCTTGAATATAAAATTTTCTTGAATACATTACAGTGAAGAAAATATATTGTATTGTGATGAAATTTGATTCTTGTAATGAAAAAATTATTATATTTAATTAAGCATCATAAAATATAATAATAATAATCCTTAACTAAAAATGGAATAAGTGTACAAAAAATACATAGGGATGGAAATGGTATATCTTGTGTAAATCATTATGGAAGACATGTCACTGGAATATGAACTCAGGAACATGCACTCAATATTGTCAACAATGTCTCCTTTAAAATTTGGATATGATCAGATAAGTTTTTCATGAGCGAAATTTTGTGTTCTAGTAGGTAGGTGTTAGAAGCAGAATATCATTCCTAAAAAAGTGTTTGCAATCTGAAATATGATTTTATAGGTTTGTTAATTTACTTATGCTCTTTGATTACTCAACTCAATTGTCACATTATGACTCTTTTATTCCTATAATTAGTTGAATATTTATGAGGTAAAGCACAAAAATTAAATTGAAGGTGTATACACATAATATTTTCAAAATTTTATCAATTATTGATGCTTTCTCTCTAGTAGGAATCTGTCGAGTCTCAATTTCTCTGAGTGCACACCCTAAGGGGTGCATCGAGAAAGGGGTGGGAAGACCATTGGTTCTTCACAAGATTATTATCCTTATACCACCACTTGATATCAATCCAATCATCTCCTAAAAACATTCTCGTAAGCTTTACCTCCTCTTTTTCACTATCTTCTAGTCATTTTTTGCTTTCATTAGCGCTTCCGTAGCCTCAAAACCCTTTCCAATAGTTTACATTACACTATTGGCCCCATTGACCCTATACTCTAATTGATAGACCTCATTTAAGTTCTAGGTCAACTCCTGGCTGACCTAGACCAAGACCTAATTTGATTTTGTCAATAATGATACATAGTCTATTGGGCCAACCTTATTGGCTAAACTTTTAGAAAGGTCTAGGGTTAGATTCAACTATATATACTCATTAATTTCTATCATTTATAAGAGAAAAATAATAATATTATATTGCATATTTGCTTATCCACCATTCTACTTGAGGAGCATAGCTTAGGGTTTCAATACTTTATTTAGAGATACAAATCTTGTCTTATGGAGAAGTATTTTAGATGCATAGATAGGTTGTGTATCTTAGAGATGATTTATTTTTGTCATCCTTACATACCACAACAACCTCTTGTGAAGCACCTTGGCCAATGGAGATATTGAAGCTCGGTGGGTTCATCTTCAAAGTTAAGTATTCCCAACTTTGTTCCTCCTTTGTAAGAGTAGATATATTATCATTTGTACTTCTCTCCCATGCATCAGGAATTATTATACATTAATGTGAGTATATATCTTCTATGCATATTTACTTTTTATGTTTATTACTCCCATTTTATGCCACAAGCTTTGGTGAGCACTAGATTAATTTTTACTTTCCTTTGAATTATACCTAGTGAATTTGAAAACATAGGACCTAGTTAGGGTTCTTACATAGTTTTACTTGACTAGAGGCTTTGAAACCCTCCCTAGTGATATTATTGTGGTAAGATATCCCTTGGATAGGTTAAGTGGATCTATCTTGGTCATGATCCCAAATATTTAATGTTTCAACAATCAAAGTGTAAGTAGAATTTATCTTCTCTGAGCTAATATTGATTTATAGATCAGTTGCATTTCCTTTTGCATACATTTTGGTGAATCTGACATGAAGCTAACCGTTGTAAGTTTTCTTTCATGCCTTCATTTTTGTCATCATATTATATTTTTCTATATTTTTAGTGTTGTATCACAGTGTTCGATATAGTTCTAAGTTTATGTGCACAGGTTTAACACAATCACTTCAAAATGACTCTATTTTATCTATACAGGTCTTCGTCAATTATAAGTTATTAGATTGAGTAGTTTGACACTCTATTCTTCTTCAGGTCTAGATTGGCATACATAATCAAATTAGTTGACTCTGTCTATTATTCTCTTCTATCAACATACAAGTCTGCAAACATAGTTGAACAAGTTGACTCTATTTTTTATCTCTTCTTTAGCATTCATGGTTTTGAAAACTTGGTCGAACTGGTCGACCCAATTGACAAAATTTTGAAACAAAATTTGAGCATCACAATATAAAAATTTAAAATCTAAAACATCTTCAAGCCCATCAAAGTTCCTTCCTTTCTCTCTGTCATTTTATTTCTTTTTTTAATACTATTTTTCACAAGTTTGCAGTCTGTAGAACTATAACCCTAAAGGTAACTGGGTTGACCTATTCAACATAGTTCTATAGTTTGTCTTCTATCTAGAAGATATAGTCAACTTGTTTGACTAAGTTCTTATAGACCTTAATTCTATAGAACAACGATGACCTAGTTGACTCTATTCTATATTGTTTGTATATAGTGTCACTTGAACTGATTCCGTATTATTCTCAATTAAGGAATTAACCTATATTTTTTAGTAATTAATTTACCTTTCCTTTTCAACTGTTTGCATGTTTAGAATAACTCACATAGCTTAAATAGGTGGTTTTTCAAATTACCATTTTAACTACGTGCTATTTTTATCTATTTGTACACATGACCAAATGACTTTACAATCTAAAAGCATTAAAAATTTATCTTCCCAAGGTCTACCTACTTGGATTTCATCACCAAGTGGGAAGTCGACTTGGTTTTTTGGTCAAGTATAAACATGTGGTTGATAGTATATATTGAAAAATCATCCAACACCTCTATCATTATAAGATTGTGAAGTGAGGGGGTAGACCCCAATACCAAGCTAGTACCATCACCAATATTGATCTGTTTCAACCCAAATGTCCTAAAACCAATCCTAAATTACTTTCTAGTTATTTATTTCAGCAAACTCCTCTATCACATTAAAATTAAATTTTTATTATAACTTAATAACACTTAGGATGACCAATTAGTGAAGATTTAATTTCCAGTTGCTGCTTTCTCTTTGATCATTGAGTGTTGTATTGTAAAAATTGCATTGGCTAATTTTGGTGCAAGGTTTGTGCTATGTGTTCCAATTGGATTAGTCACATTGACCCAATTGTTTATGTGCTTACTTTCATTTTTATTCAAATTATCTTTCAATTTTTTTTATATTTCAAAACACTATCATCTTGGTTGATATAGTCTCTTATAGACTATTTAGCCTTCCTACCTGTAATACATAGTCAACCTGCAAGACTGGGTATCTTTATCTTCCTATTTAATCCCCTATTTAGTAATACATAGTCAACATGCATGAATTTTTATCCTTATCTTCTTATTCAATCCCTTGTTCAATAGTACATAGTCAACTTGCATGACTGTGTATCCTTATCTTCTTATTTTCTTCCCTAATTTATAGAACACAATCGAGTAGTTTGACTCTATATCTTATTTTCTAATTTTATTTTTGCATCATTCCTTTTAGCATCTTTACCTCATCATGAAATTATTATTTGAGGATAACACAAAGTTTAACTCAACAAACATGATGAACTTTACTAATCCCAATAGGTTTCGTTACAAATAGCTTGTGGCTTCCACTTTAGATGAAAACAATGTGCATGTGGCCATTTGCGCTATAAATTATAGGAATCCTCATTCGTCTTTGGTTTTCAACCCTATTTTATCCTTAGAATATCAATTAAAATTAGAATACACACTTGACAGAATTTTATTCATTAATAAATTTCCTCAACATAGGGGAAAATAACCTTCTACTATTTACAATTTCATGATAAGTGGTCAAGTAGAAGAACCCCATTCACTTTCCCTGACATTCTCTCACGGATTTGGGGGTGTTACCTTCTTTTCTTCTCAACCCCTCCCTTCTATCTTAAATGATTCTTACACTATGACCTCTTCTTCTTTGATTTCTTCAACCTCCATGCCAAGTATCTCTACTAACATGGTAGGTTCAACATCTAGTGGGCCTTTCCCAAGGCTCCTCATTTTCAATCATTCTCCTAGTACACCGTTTGCTACCAATGATAATCATGACACTAGTGCTTCTTTTTATTCTAATGCCAATCCTTCTACTAGTGCATCTTTTGCTACACATGCTAATCATGCTACTAGTGCCTCCTTTTCTACCAATGCTTCTCAAGACACTAGTGCCATGCATGCTACTAATCATAGTACAACCTAGTCACTACTACTAATAATGCTTCACATGCCACTCAAAATAGTCACTATACTATTCAAACCCATCAAATATTATTAAAAAATATTAATCAAATGAATATTTTTAAAACTAATAATGCCAATCAAATGATGCAAATGAAGAATCATCTTATTCAACTTCAAAATCAACCTCAATAGGCTCCATGGGGAGTGGGAAATCAAAATATTTCTCCTTAAGAAATATTGTTTCATTAACTGATCACTCCTCCTAGGAGTTCCATTTGTGAGTTGCATTGTAAGACCATGGACAGGACTAGGCCTTCCTCACAAATTACTATATTACAAACTACCTTTTAAATATCATTCCCATATTTGTTTCTACTTCCTTGGTGTTCCCTTTATGAGTTATGGTGTAATACCATGGATGGGACTAGGCCTTCCTCACAAAATATTCCAATACCCAAGTCACAATGAAATTACATGTGTCAAATTTGAGATAAGTAGTGATTGATTATGAGTTATACATCATTGACATGCTTTCCATCTTGATATAGTATGTTTTATGCTTACTTCACTGATCTTTCACTTTTATCTTCTTATTTTCTGATTGAATGTATGCTTACAATCATTTTCTTAAATTTTTCAAATGTCCCAACTTGAATTAGTGTGATCAATTTAATTTTATTTCTCCAATTTTGTTTCTCTTTTATACTTCCCAACGTGATTTAGTATGATTGATTGAATTAATTGTTTTGTTTTTATACCATTTGGTTTTCATGTACCTTCCTTTTTATTATATTATTTTCATACTTCCCAATGTGATATAATTTAATTTTACTTGTTTTAACTTGGTGCAAATCTTTTACATGGTTTAAAAACATTTGTTACCCTTTTTACCATCTTTGGTTTATTATATTTAGTCATTTTTTTTATTACACATTTCCCATCGTGAATAGTGTGAAGTATATTTGTTTTTGATTACTTATACTTTTCCAAGTCATTTTTGCCTTTTTATTTTTAACCATGAATGTGTATCACATAATGCTAGAAAATAAAACACTCAACATATATTTCGCATATCATATACAAAAAAAATTAAATACATGTGATAGAAAGAAATATATCCATGCATCAACATCCAAAACCAAGTACAACTCATAAGATCAAATAAAAATGTCTATATATATATATATATATATATCATGTGTTTTATAAAATATAAAGTTAAAAATATAATAGCTCCAACTCTAAGGCTAGGCTCTATCTTGCCAATCCTGTGGCCTATCCCACTGCCCATAGATGCCCAAGACTGTCTCCTTTGAATGGTGCGCTATAATGAGGCAGTCTAAGATCTCAAACCTACTACTTGTCCCTGTAGATTGGCCACCTATGCCTGCACCTATTTGAGTTAGATAATGGTATCCATGTATGCCTCTCTCTCCTGAGCCAAGGCTTACCAAGTTTGTGCCTCTCCATCTACCACCCCTATTAGTGGCTGTAATCCATCCTCACATGCCTATATCTACCCTACAACCTCCCCCACTAGTCTAAACTAGCCCACATGGGCTGGGGTAGATGGTACCACATGAACATCCAAGTGGTGGGGTCATATGATGCCAACACCCCATCCAAAATTTCATGATGTGCAACCACTTTCAAGGCTCCCCATTTGACCTCCTTTGTCATCAAATATGCAAAACCCAAAACTATATAGACATCAAATCACATACATATCTCAAAACCATCTATCTACCATAAAATCAAATGTAATTAGAATATTATATCAAATCTTAAATCAAAATTACAACATTTCTCACTAGTTTTGGTGTCACCAACCATCATATCTCCATCTTCTTGATCATTGAACATGATCTATCCATCTACTGAGTGCCTCCTCCATAGGTTGCCTCCACACCATTATAAATCTAGGAGTCACCACTTGAGCACACCATGATATTCTCCTTAGAGGTGGTTCTATGGATTAGCTGTCTTGGAGTAACTACTAGGTCCTCCTATGCTACATCCCTCACCTACACCTACTCTCACCAATGGTGTCTCTATCTATGATATGGCTATGGTGGTCACTACTACTGTTGCTATGATGCCTACTATGTGTCTATATCCACATCCATAACATCTCCCCCTACTAGCCCCACTATCATTGTGATCAACTAGTCAATGGTCTAGCGTGCCATGGCTTGATCACTGGTATCTCTGCTGGTCCTCTTCCTCCTCCTTTCCCCCTTAAATATCTAACATGTCATACCTAATACATAAGCACTACTAGAGGATCTACCAAGTATGGGAGTCCAAACTATTCTATCAAGCATGCTAATGGATGTATATGGATGCCAACCCTATAACAATGGTCAACCAACTAGGCCATATAATAGTAATGTGTGTAGATGGATGTCACATGATATTTCCTCATGTGATATTCTATAAAGTTGGCCTATGAGGCATGAACTGAGTTACATGGTCCTATTTACACCACACAAATTGAGGTAACCTATCATTGACCATATAGGGTAACCTAACTAGCTGATACATGGGGAACCTTTCATATATCTAGGTGTTAGGATGTGAAGTCACTATTTATAGGCACTATTTATGGTCATTACTCATGGTGATATGGTATATTGGTGATGTGGATGGTTAGTGATGTGGTTAGCTGATGACTAGGCATGACTCACGATGGGCAGTATGGCCCATGGAACATCTTTGAAAGTCAAAAGAGGAGGTGAGAGAAAGTGGGATGCATTTCTCCACTAATTCTTATGGTTTGGATTATGGAAAGCATGTGAGGACATAATGATAGTGAATCACATGTTTCTACTTTAGGCATGTGCTATGGGGCATAGTTGTATGTGGGTCCCTGGTTGGTGAGTTTAAAAGTGAGAATCTTTTGACTCACACATGTGTGCACATGGAAAGTGGGAGACAAGGATCACTATACAAGATTGAGGTCACATATTGAATGGGTGAGCACATGGGTGTGCACAAGAACAATCAAGTGGGCATGATGAGATGCCATTCAAAGGCTTGACTTTGCACATGGGGGGATAAAATACTCTATTACTGAATAGTGTCACCACTTAGAGCATGGAATAATTTTTTTCTCTCTCTCTCTCTTATTTATCTCTATATTGTAAATGTTATTTATTATCATGAGCTCTCCTTTGTAAATTCATCCATTTAGTGGATTTATACAAGCCTTAGAATTTAATTCTTAGAGGTTGGATCTTTTAGGGTAGTTTAGCTTGGTTCACAATCTGAATGCTTTAGATGAAAGCATTGAGTACTTATATGTTAGCACTGAAGGAGTTGTTGGAAGAGCTATGTTGTAAGAGAAGAATTACTATATTAATGAAGTTTGAAGATGCCATTTTTCCCATGGTTTTTCCCCTTATTTGTAAGGGTTTTCCATGTAATCTCTATGTAATGTGTTCCCTATTTGTATTATGTTTTTAGTACCTTATTTTTTGAATTATGAGGTTATGAGGAGAAGTCTGGTATTGACTTCTATGTCATCTTCTTTCTTCACTACTATTAAGAGTGTTATATATCGAGTAACATGACAAATTTCTTGGAGTTATGATTTGTATTCTTGTATCATGATATAACACTCTTAATAGTAGTGAAGAAAGAAGATGACATAAAAGTCAATACCAGAATTCTCCTCATAACCTCTAGAAAGAAGAAAGAAGATGACATAGAAGTCAATACCATGACATAACACTCTTAATAGTAGTGAAGAAAGAAGATGACATAGAAGTCAGTACCAGACTTCTCCTCATAACCTCTAGAAGGGGTTTTGATGTGGTATCCTACTAACCATATGTGTTTAGTCAAGATGTAGAAGAAGAATAAAAATCCATGCAAAAGAAGAAGGTATAGATAAACCTGAAGCTGTACCTATTTTGAAGTAGTTGAGGATGAGAAAGATGAAGATGCAGATGGACAAGTGAGACTTGGTTTTCTTGGAAGGATAAGGACATATGTTTGGACATGCGGTAGAGCATGATGCATTTTATATGCATTCTTGAGGCTCAAAAACTCTGTAGATGTAGTGATGCATCAAGTAGCATGACAAATTTCTTGGATTTATGATTGGTAGTCTTGTATCATGATGATAACTAGAGGTTATGAGGAGAAGTCTGGTATTGACTTCTATGTCATCTTCTTTCTTCACTACTATTAAGAGTGTTATGTGCACTAGTTGCTATTCAATGGGTTGGAACAACATGATTCCTACATGGTGATCTCTCTTAGGAAGAGATAAAAAACAAAAGAGTTGAGGAAAATATTTATTGGTTTGTATTGAACTCATGATACGAGTTGGTGATGGTACCATACATGTAGTACAATAATTTTAGTACCTTCATGGGAACCTATGTTTTGTGACATGTTGGAAGTAGGATCCAATATGATCATTATTTTGATGGCTCATTAGGGACATATGGAATGAAGGTGGTATGGTGGAGTAAACCAAGGATGGAGATGTAAAAGGATGAGAGAGCAAAGAAGTACCCCACTTCTTGAATTTTGAGTTTTCTTCTCAGGAATGTCCCAAAAGAGGAGAAGACATGTTGTGTCCTATGTATTAGATTCATTAGGAGTAGGAAGCCTCATAATGCCATGGTGAGCACTAGACTAGATATTCCCAAATAGTGGGAGTTATGATTGGTTCATGGAAAAATCTTGATTGGAGGATTGGTCTCTGTGTGAAGATATTGGTCACTTCAGTGTTACAATCTACTATTAAGAAGTGGATGTTGACAAAGCCAGTCAACATAGAGAAGTTTTAGTAGTGTAAGAAAACTTCTAATAAGTTTCTGTCAAGATATCAAAGGGAATGGATGAGAAGTTGGTTACGAAATACTTAAGTGTGGTAAAAACCTATGTATATTAAATTCAAGTGGGATAATTTTAGGATGTGAACTCACTATTCATAGTCATTATTCATGAATCACTATTCATGGTGATGTGGCCTGGTGGTGATGTGGGTGGTTAGTGATATGGATAAGTGATGACTTGACAAGACCCATGGTGGGTGGTATAGCCCATAAAACATCTTTGAAAGTCAAAAGAGGAGGTGAGAGAAAGTGGGTTGCATTTTTCCACTAAGTCACATGGGTTGGCTTGTGGAAAGCATGTGAGGATATAATGATAATGGATCACATGTTTCTACTTTAGGCATGTGTTATGGGGTGCAGTTGTCTTTAGGCTCCTGGTTGGTGAGTTCAAAAGTGGAAATATTTTGACTCACACATGTGTGTACATGGAAAGTGGGAGACAAGGATCACCATGAAATATTGAGGTCACGTGTGGAGTAGGTGAACACATGGGTGTGCACATGGAGTGGTAAAGTGGGCATGATGAGATGCTATTCAAAGGCTTGAATTTGCACATGGGGGGACAAGATTCCCTATTGTTGAATAGTGTCACCACTTGGAGTATGGAACAATTTTCTCCTCTCTCTCTCTTATTTCTCTCTATGTTGTAAATGCTATTTATTAACATGATCTCTCCTTTGTAAATTCATCCATTTAGTGGATACATAGGAGCCTTGGGATTGCATGCTTAGAGGTTGGATCCTTTAGGCTAGTTTAAGTTGGTTCATAACCTGAATGCTTCAGGTGGAATCATTGAGTGATTGTATAGTAGTATTAAAGGAGTTGTGTTGTAAGAGAGGAATTGATGTATTAATGAAATCTAAAGCTACCAATTTTATTTTAGTTTTTCCCTTGATTATTTGTAAGGGTTTTCCACACAATATCTATGTAATGTTCTCCTTCTTTGTCTTATGTTTTTTAATAGCTTATTTTTCACATTAATTTACTTACACTGTAGGAGCTTTATTCTTAACACCAAACACTCAGCAACATAATAAGTCACATGGCCTTTTTCCCTTTGGCTATCATCCCATACATATCATGCATGAGTTGGACCTAGATGACAACCCCAAAATCTTAGAGTGCTCCCTAATCTAGTATCAACTGACATAAGGTTATCTCATATATCGGTACCTTGTCATCCAACATGTGACACAATACTCATGCTATCACAAGTCCTATGACTACCTTCTAGATGTTTGAAATGGTCATAATATAGACATAAAATAAGTTCACCCTCAATATAGGGTATATCTTATCTAAGCATGTCACCCACTAGGCTAGTGGTCATCTCTCCTCTAGATCCTACGCTGTGTTAGTTATCACCAATGTCCCTCCAATAGGTAGCCCAAATAATTCATGGACATCATCCAGTGTGATACCCACCTCAATGGTATCCCCATCCACCACCCATCATAAAGTATTGGTTAACTATTTCTATGCTCTAAGGAATATGACAATGAGATCAACACTTATTGGGATATGTCTCATCTTCATGATTCCTTTGAAGCCTAGTATGACCAATCATGCTTTATCCACGTCACTCAAATGATCTAGAAGATCTAGTAACCAAGATGCATCTATTAGGCACTAATATCTTTGGCATCTTTGGAAAATATTAAACAACAAAGGATGTATCAGATTTCCATGTCATCAATAATCAAAATATATTCTTAAATTTCACAAATTCACCACTCAATCAACTGGTTTGATTTAATTTCCCATGTTCCTGATTTTCCTACACAATTGGCCCATTTAATATTAAATTGGCTCTATTCCTTCTTTTCCTACACAAATATCCCATTTAATACTAAATTGGCCATGTTCTTTCTTTTTGATACTAAATTGGCCTTAATCATTTTTAATTATATTGACCCATTTGATACTAAATCGGCCATCCTTTAGCTTTAGCATACTAAATCATCCCTGAATACACAATCAACCCCATTTAGCAGACTATATCAGCCCTCTTCCATAAAATAAATTGATCATCTGGTATGTAGTTGGCCTTATCCTCCCTACCAAGTCAGCCCATTGCTACACAGTTGACCACCCCTTAGAGTACTAAATCAACCCACTTCTGTGCAATCACCCCCTATATTTTTCTTGACTTACAGACTATATCAACCAAGTTGACTTTGTTCCTTCACAATTATGAATTTTTGACCATTTACCATAAATTTCTTAGGCATTTATTGGTCTAACTCCTTCCTACCTAGTATCCCATTCTACCCCTAGTCTACCTAAAAATTTCCTAGGGTTAATTCCAGTGCGTAGATTTGGTCTACCAATCAATTTTATATATCTAGCTCAATTTCAAATAAAAATACTTAAAAATTTAAAATTCACAATTGCTTACTTATGCTGCGACCACTATTTAGCCTCCCCATCTGAACTCTCTCATTATGATGGCTCTCTAGTCTCACACTAGGTCTCTTAGAGCTCTATTTTATTAGAATAGTAAAAATAACAAATGAATTATTTTTCACCCTATTTATATTTACTATTCAAAATTATTTACCACTAGATTTCATCTGATGACCATATCTTTGTTTCTACTAGCTCTTTTTTCGAACCATAAAATGTTATATAATTTTGACATTGTAGAGAATATTTTCACATGTTACATGTATATTTTTTAAAAAATTAGAATTTTCACTCTTTTTTGCTAATCTCTACAGGTTCTCCTATTGTTACCTACATTAGACACCTTCACATTTCTTGTATCTCATTATTTATCTACAACACTCAAGTAAATAAAGGTATGCATTTTTCAATTTTGTCCTTTCATTTATTTTATTCATTCCTTATTGCAATTTATTTAGATTCAACATTATTTGTTACTATGTTCTTTTCCTAAAGCACCATCCTCTGTTACACCTACGTGACACATGATGAGATTCGAGTGGGGCATATGTATACACATAATATTTTTAAACTTTTATGAATTACTGATTCTTTCTCTCTTACAAGAACCCATTGAGTCTCAATCTCTTTGAGTGCATTCCTTAAGGGGTACATTGGGAAAGGGGTTGAAAGATAATTAGTGCTTTGCATGATTGTTATCCCTATACCACCACTTACTATCAATCCAACCATCTCCTAAAAACACTCCTCTAAGCTTTACCTCCTCTTTTTCACCCTCCTCTAGTCATTTTAAACTTTCGTTAGCCCTTCCCTAGCCTTAAAACCCTTTCCAAAAATTTACATTACACTTTCAAACTCATTGACCTGTATTCTAATTGATAAAACTCATTTAAGGTCTAGATCAGCCCCTATCCAACCTAGACCAAGACCTGATTTGATTTTTTTAATAATGAGACAGAGTCGATTGGGCTATCCCTATCAACTAAACTTTCATAAAGGTCTAAGGTTAGATTCAAATATATGTACAAATTCATTTTTGTTATGTATAAGAGAAGAGAAGAATAAGAATATTATATTGTACGTTTACTTATCTACCATTTTACTTGAGGATCATAGATTAGGGTTTCAATAATTTTTTAAGAGATATGAATCTTATCTTGTGGAGAATTATTTTGGATGCATAAATAGGTTGTGTATCCTAGAGCTGATTTATCCTTGTCATCCTTACATGCCACAACAACCTCTTACAAATAACCTTTTCCAAGGGAGAGATTGAGGCTCGATAAGTTCATATACAAAGGTAAGTATTCCTAAGTTTGTTCCTCATCTATAAGAGTAGATATATTAGCATTTGTACTTCTCTCCCATGCATTAGGATTTCATATACATTGATGTGAGTTTATATCGTCTATGCATGTTTAATTTTAATGTTTATTACCCCCACTTTGTGTCACAAGCTTTGGTGAGCACTAGATTAGATTTTAATTTCCTTTAAATTATACTTAGTTAATATGAAAACATGGGATCTAGTTAGGGTTATTTCTTAGTTTTGCTTGACTAGAGGCTTTTGAACCCTCCCTAGTGATATTACTATGGTAAAATATCCCTTGGCTAGCTCTAGAGGATCCATCTTGGTCATGAACCCACATATCTAATGTATCAATAATTAAAAGTGTAAGTAGGATTTTATTCTCTGAGATATGATTGATTTATAGATCAGTTGCATTTCCATTTGCATATAAAAGGTATACATTAGGGTTTTGGATGGCCAGTGTCCACTTTTTATCCCTTTAATAGTTAGACCATGCAGTGGAACCTTAGAATAATAAAATATGCCTCTTATGTATAAGGAATATGCTCAATGCCATATTTTTAATTTATGATCAATTGAAGTACACCAATTTTATATTTATAGATGAATTTTAGTTTAAGGTTGGTAATATTGGCATGCATGCCAACTTAAAATAGATATAAAAGGGGAAGGTAGAAAGGGTCAAATGAGCCCATCTAGCTAAAGGGAGAGGAATTTTTTTTAAAATAATGTATTAATGACTCTAAAAATAATACTAGAGGCATAAAAAGGTCAAATGGAGGTTACCATGGGGGGCTGAGAAAGGGATTTCAAGCTTTAAACTTGATCAAAGTATCAATTTTACCAAATTAAAATAAAACTAAATATACATAGATAAATGTGTAAAATAAACTTAAATCAACATGAAATAAAGGCCATCGATCATTTTTAGTTACTATAGTTTTCCCTAATTTTAGGTGCATTCTTAGCCTTATATTAGATGGCATAAGAATTCAGTTCAAAGTAAAATATATAAATTATATTACTGATTAGAGCTTATAGAACTAAAAAATTATAAGTCTAAAAACCTACAAAACCACCATCGTACACAAAAATAGGTGAGTGGAGAAAAATAAATTCTTGATACCGAAATTAATTGTAAAAAAATACCTATATTTTCCTTAATATACAATGAAATCCCATGGATTTGTTGTATCATCCAAGGGGGTAGAAGATGGTATGAGATTGTAACCCTATATGTTGTTTGTGTTAGGAATAAAACATAATTAATGTGGAAATAATTTCATAGAATCATAATAATAAGATATATGAACATAAATAAAAATGCACAACAAGAAGACAAGATTTAACATGGTTCACCCAATGTGGGCTACATCCAACAAAAAACACTTGCTCAAATTTTATTACAAGCCACAAGAGTACAATCCACTCTCAGATCAGTCTTCTCACAATTACAATGCATAAAATATTATTTGGAGCTATGCTCTATAAACTCTCCTAAATTTGCACCTGAATTCACACAATCTATTCACCTTCTCAAAACTCAGTTACACCACCACCAGATGTATTACCTACTACATATATAACACATCAATAGGTAACCACATAGCAATTTTGAAAAATAATGGGTACCAAAACTATGGGTCAAGTCAACCTAAAATAGTTCCCCATTATAGTACATTTTAATGTACAATATTTGAAATGCATTGTAATGTGGAATTAGGCTCCACAACATAACAATTTTATAATTGTTCCCCAGATCCAAATGAATATGAAACACTATATCTCTTGGTACTAAATATTGGGAATTGAAGTTTGAATTTTGAATTCATTTAATGATGGACCTCAAATCCTAAAAAAATGAATATGTTAAATCATATGCCCCTTTATCACTAATATGTAGTGGAGGGTCTCTTGGGTACATCATACCATTGAAGGATTACATGGTCATGAGAAATGTATTATGTGATACATTCCCCCTTTTGAGGTAAGAGGTGAAAATGTGAAACTCATATCTCAAAATAAAGAGATTAGATGTAATATTAGAGTATTAAAAATGACATATTTTAATGACATAATATGTAAATACATTACTTTTGAAAATAATGCACCAAGGATATACTTCCTCATGTTTATATAAGCTATACATCAATTAGTAAAATAACAATATACAATTTTAAAATTCATAATAGCAAGTTGTTAGTTCAAAAAGTATAAAAATGAAGACCATGAATACTGAGGTGTTCCCCAATATATTCCCAACATATGTGAATTATATAAATTATGGTCACATGGTGTAGGTGAAAGAACGATCATGGAAATAAAATGATAGTATCGGGATAAACATCATGAATAACACATCTAAAAAAAAGTAAAGTAAACATAATAAGGAACATGGAAGACTCATTAGACACTAAATAACATATCAGACATGTAAACATAGTGAATATGACTAGCCACATGGAAAACATATCAGGATTTAAAATACATATCAAACATTTGAAAGGCAAATCATTGTAAAAAACATATAGAGCACATTCGATAATAGGAAACAAATTAGACATGTGCGAAGCCTGATGTTTATAGAGATTTATTTTATACCTTCCACCCACTATATGTGTCCTTGTGATGACAAATTATATGTACTTTTAGGCATGAGATCACCATATTGGTTTCATGACTTTCATGTAGTTTGATTTCATGTATGTGATTTTTGTACTAGGACTAGCTTGATTTCATCATTATTATTTGTATGCTTATTTTGATGACGTAGCTAGAGAGAACTATAATACTTATACCATGTAATTTGAATATATGTGTGATTAAAAAATTGACATGATGGTAGGACTTCATTGATATATTATGATGCTTATATATACATATATATGATTATAGATGTTGCTTGAGATTATTTCCATTTAATTGTTTCGGCTATCCTAATGTAGAAAGTTTCTATGTTTGCAATGATGTGCATGATTATAATAGACTATGTGAGGGAACTTAGAATAATTTTAACATGGTATCTACCATACATTAGATATGTATTTCCATAATTTGACACCTTATTTAATTCTATTCACAGTTTTGATATAGGTGCTAGATTTGGAAATCAAAATTTCTGGTCTATTGACACTATTCACACCCTCTTTACCTACGATATAGAAATTTATAGAACCATATAAAAATTTAGTAAGGTTAAAGAGGAGTCAAAATTACTTTGTAACTTGGAAAAATTTGAATGGACTAAGCAAGCCACTTTTAGAGTGATGTAAAAGTGATTTTGAGATATTTGGAGGTGAAATTAAAGCCATTTGACTAAAAGATAAGCTTAGGAGTAAATTTAGAAGTCTTAAAGGAATTTATTAACAATTCATGCCATCATTTATGGCCTTGGAAGTATAAAATTTATTAAGTGTAAGATATATCCATGATTACACGTTGTTCCTTGTATTAAGAGAAATTAAGGACTTTGTCATATAAGTTATTACTTGGAAGACTTTTAGAGAAGAGGTAAAGGAATGGTAAAGGACAAGTGCTACTTCCCATTGGTGAAATAATTAAGATTTTTCCCTATAAGATAAAGGAAAGCCAATTTTATGGAAACCTTTTTTCCCTTATTAAAATTTTATGTAGAATCTAAAGCTTGGTGAAGTAAAAGGACCTTAAAGAACAAAACCCATATGTGTAGTAAGCATTGGTAGAAGGCATTGCTACTACTTTACGAGTGGAGTTCCCAAGGTAGAGAGGCATTTATCACACTATTTAATTTTTAATTATTAGTAATAAACCTTTTTCTCTCATAAAATTTATAGATACTAAAATATGATTATAAATAACATCGTAGTCTTGTACACTTGAGAAATACCAATTAGGTCTCTACCTTTCAGTCCTAGAACTTCCAACTACTGAAACGATCGCATTCACCATCTCATTGTGCCTAACTTATTAAATTATAGTATGACCCTATCATTACAATGACCTAGATAACCTATACACTTGTTTAACCCTAAATTGGATATGGATCCTAATATGGATAGATAGCTGATAAGTATTAGAGGAATTTATACAAGATTTAACTCATGCAATCCACAATAGAGAGCCAAACATAGCGATAGTTTAATCACACATAATAATATTTCCTTATAATATTTGAATAATGCATTTGGATATTATATAGCCATAGAGATATCATAACCACCTCTTAATTTATAGGGATGACTAATAACAACTAACCTGGTAATAGACACAAGTAAAAATAATCTTATGGGAATATAATTCCCAATAATAACAAACATATAACAATATAATAATATACTAAATATAATTTACCCCAATGTAAAGAATATTTTATAATATTACCCCCTTAGTTTTTACATTCTAAAACATATCTCATTCTTTGATTGTAGTGTGCCATCTCTGTGTGCTCATAATCAACTCTAATGGTTTTCTCCAATTATACCAACAACTTTACCCAATTAGTTTTACAGGTTTACCAATAACCTTTCACAATTGGTTTTAAAAGGATCACCAAAACCTTAAATAATTTATTTTCATAGGTTTACTAAAAACTTTCACAATTGGTTTTTTTGGTTTACCAAAAACCTTCACATCATGATTACTACAATCCTCTTTGATCAACATTCTACAATGTATCAACAAAAAAATGGTTACATTGGAATACTCATAAGTAAACATGAATTCTCATCTATTCTTATTTTCACATCACACTAAAAATCTAAAAAATTAAAATCCACACACCTGAAAAACATATGCCACTAGAGCAAAAGTGGCCCCATCTCTAGTGTCTAACGAGAGGCTTGAATGGCCTCCTCCCTCTAATGCCTTAAACATTCAATATAAAATTATCTAAAAGATATAATATTCATCACTTACATTTTTTTGTATCAGTAGTATTTGTTTGTTCTTCATTCTCTTCCTCTTCCTCTTTAGCCATGGCATTTTCATGTAGTTTTCCATCTAGTAAATCTTGTGCTCTCTTCCTATAATTTGTAGATATGTGACTAGATTATTTACAATAGTAATAGGTAAGTTGTTTCTTTGTACTTTTGGAATATGAACCCTATTTTAAAGAGGATTTGAATTTTTTCTTAACAAATCCCTTTTCTTTCTTGTTTCTACCATACATTGTAGTTTCATCTAGTTCAAAAATCAAGGTTCTCTTTTCTTCCTCAAGTAAAGAAGAAATGAGATGTTCTAAACTAGGATTAATTTTACTTAATGTAATAACCATATCAGAGTAACTAGATAGCATACTATTCAATAAAAAAACTTTTGCATCATCAACATGAACATCATTTTTAATTCTAGCTAACCGATTTGAGATGGATCAAAACTTACTAATGTGCTCCACCATACTATCACCTTCTTCCATATTTAGACCAAACAATCTTTGCTTCAATATTATCACTATGCTTCCAGCTTGTGAACCAAATAATTTTTTAGTGCTTTTCAAATTGTATTAGAGGATTTAGATAAATCTATATGATGTAAATAAGCATCAAATAACCCCAATCCAATGATTGTTGTAGCTTTTTGATATTTTATCTCCCATTTAACTTCTTATGCATATTTTGGTTTCTTCACTTTGCCATAAAGAATATCCCATAGGTCTTTATTGATTAGATAAAACTGAATTCATACTTACTATGTGTGGAAGTCTTTTCCCTAAATTTTTTAAACATGACCAAACTTTTCCATTATGATTCTCACAAGTTTGATTGAATAAGAAAATAATTAATATAGACTTGTTGACCAGACTCAAAGGATATTTAGAATAATATCTCTTATGTCATAATCCATTTTGACCAAATAAAGGCTTTTGGGTTAAATAATTATGGTAAAATAACTAAAAAAATGTATAATATGAAATGATTTTGAGTGACATGACCATTTCCATTTTTCATGCTTTGATACAATGAATCAACATAAACTAATACACATAGACACAATTTTATTTTAGGTAATGACAAATATTGACATAAAATTAATGGCTTTATTTAAAAATAAAACTTTGAAAAACTCACATTTTTTGATAATAAATGGAATCAACCCTAAGAGACGACGACCAAAAAAAGAAAATGCAACTAACTCATGATAAAATCAATAAACACATACAATAGTAAATTATCATAACTGGTTGTGAGATGATCACTATCGATGCCATTAGGTCATGGATATATCATTGAAGAATAAACACATCTAACATAAATGGGTAAGTTTTGTATGTATGTGATCTTTTATTCATGCTACAGAATAAGAGTGTGAGACATAGTTCTTTGGAATACCGATATCAAAATTACATGACAATACAAATATGTAAATAATAAATCAAATGTATGGCACAAAGATCTAATGGCTCATTGACGAAGGTTAATAAAGATAAAAGAGAAAAATGCAAATAGTAGACTGGAAATTTATTCAAGGCAATGAGATAAAAATATGGCCTAATATAACACAAATACAAATTCAATGCTGATGAATATGTGGTCAATCCAACTATACAAAATTGATCATGATGCCATAAAGACACCAAAGTTATCAACTACATGAACACTATGATGAAATTAAAAAACTCATTTTCATACGTAAAAATCAAATTGCTATACTAAATTAGGTCTATGTACAACTACCCCATACTCTCATGGATATCTGTGATCTTGTCTACTTCGATACCAATGATAAGTATTATAGAAGCTTATACAAGATTTAGCTCATGCAATCCATAATAGAGATCCAAACACAAAGATAGTTTAATCACACATAATAATATTTCCTTATGATATTAAAACAATACATTTGGTTATTATATAGCCATAGAGATAGAAAAACCACCTCCTAATAAATAGGGATGACTAATAAAAACTAACCCAACAATAGACATAGGTAACAATAATCTTATGGGAATACAATTCCCAATAATAACAAACATATAACAATATCATAAAGATAATTTACCCTAATGTAAAGACTATTTTACAACAATAGGGTTAAAAATATATAAATTAATAAGCACAAGGGTGATAAATAGATATTTAACAAGCCAATTAATTGGAAAAATTAGATAGAACATATACTAAATTTATTATGCTGAAATATGGTAAAAATGAAAATTACAACTATGATATATATTTCAATAATAATAAAAACAAGATACTTATCTAGTTTTATTGCTAATACAAATTTGGATTTAGATTAAGTAGGAAGTGGACTGGATTTGGATTCTATAACAGTCACCCAGTTCTAGAAATTGTACCTATGTAGCCTTGGACACTTACATAAGACTAGGATGGTTGTGTCGATGCTAGTGTTTGGTTTGAATGTAAGTGTCTAGTATGAAATAACTACTAAAATAGGGCTAAACCACCTTGATGCTTATGGGTTTGTCTTCACCTTTATTATGGTGCATTTATATTTGGGTCATAGACTACCACTCCTTGTCAAATGATAAAAACTCTAGTTATTAATATTTGTAGTGGTTGTGTGAAAATTAAGTTAGTGGGTAGATGGTGTCAAGTTTACCCAAAGACTCCTCTATCAATGAGTGATACCTACATATCTAATACTCTGAAGAAGGTGTCAAACTTATGTAGTTCTCCCCTATGTGTTAGCTTGTGTGTAAATCATATAATATGTGACAAGTACAATAGTGACCTAGCTTGTAACTTTGAAAATATAGCTCTAGGATTATCCTTTAGTACATCAGACCTATAAATGTTCTATCCCTATGAATGATATGGAAATAAGATAAAATAGGTAAACTTTTCTCAATTGGATGCTTGATAAAACACATTTGATAAGTTGCCTTGGTCTATGCTAAGTCTCTTATAGGTGAAGAATGAATGAAAGTTGATCTTATATTTATACCAATCCTCTTAAATAATATATTGCATAAAAGCACTTAGATTAAGCATTAGGATACATTTCATTTGAAAAGTATATGAATTTAGGGCACTAAACACTTATGTCAGAGTATGACACCTATGTTAATATAGGTATCTAGTGCCCTAAAGTCATCGAACTTGAAAATGAAATGTATCCTAATAGTCAACCTAAGTGATAATATGTGAGATATTCTCCACGAGGATTGGGATAAATATACTATCACTCCTCATTCATTCCTCACCTACAAAATACCTAGCATAGACCAAGAAAACTTATCAAAGGTATTTTATCAAGCATTCAATTAAGTAAAGCTTCTCTATTCTATCCTATTTCCATATTGGTCATAGGGACACTATATCTATAGGTTTGAAGTACTGAAGGAGTAGCCCGAGAGTTATATTTTTCAATTTACAAGATATGTCACTATTGTACTTTCTTATCTCATATTGCATGGTTCACACACAATCAACTATGTAGGGGAGAACTACATAAGCTTGAGGCCCTCTTTAAAGTATTGGATTTGTATGAATTGTTCATTGACATAGGGGTATTTGGGGTAGTTTGACACCATGTGCCCATTAACCCATTTTTTCACAGCCACGATGAAGATGAATAATTGGGGTTTTATCATTTGACAAGTAGTGATAATCCATGACCCAAATTTGAATGCACTCAAATAAAGGTGATTACAAACACAAAAACATCCAAGTGTTCAAATCATATTTCAATAGTTATTTAGTACTAGACACCTGCATCTGATCCATACACTAGCATCACCATAACCATCTCAAGATAACATAAGTATATGAAGCTATAAAGGTATAATTTCCAAAATCAAGCAACTATTCCATAATCCAATTCTAGTTCACTTCTTGCCTATTCTAGATCTAGATTTGTATTAACATTAGAACTAGCTAAGTATTATTTTTTCATTGTTAATGCAATATCTAGCATAGCTGCACTTTCCATTTTTAACATATCTTATCATAATAAATTTAGTATATGTTCTATCCAAGATTTGTAATTAATTGGCCTGATATAGATCTATTTATCACCCTTGTGCTTATTCATTTCTAAATTATTAACCCTACTTACCCATATTAATATATACATCTAATTTATGGTTAAACATTTGGTGAAATTGACCTTTGAGCTCCAAATCCTAGGTGGTTTAGGTTTTGTATTTTTTATTTTCTCGATTGTTGTACTTTGTTGCAAATTATGAAATTTTTATTTGTAAAAGCAATGGAAAATGTTAATCCAAAAACCCATTTTCAAATGGAAGATAAAGAAGCATTGATCACTCATCTTAATAATAATAAGGGATTAATGGATGCATTTTTTTGTGTTACAAGATATGAAATAAGTAAGCATGATAAGGCCAAGGCTTCTTCACCTAATGATGGTGAGTCCTTAAAAGGTACTATAAGTATTTCTATACCAATCAATATACCTACATCTAGTGGAGGAATAGATTATGTCTTCCAACCTTTATTTCTTGAAAACACTACTACTACATTTACCATATACCAATTGTTACATCTCAAATACCAGTTTCAATGCCTAATACTACTCAAACCATGTGTACATTTTCAATGGTGACTACTAAACTTACTAATTTACATTGCAAGGGGTCTATAATTTAAAATCTCCTTCAAGTTATAAAGATGTTGGAAGACAAGGTTACAAACATTGAATAAAAGGCTTTAAAGTTTCCTCATGCTATTGATTCCCAAATTATGTTGCATAACCCTATTACACTTTAGATATCATTGTACACTTTTCCAATTGGTTTTGTTGCACCTAATTTCCTATTTTATGATGGCAAGGGTGATCTTGAGAAACATCTTTGATCTTTCTATATGACATTCCTTGATTATTCCTCCAATGATAAGCTTTTGATAAAATTATTTACAAGAAATCTTAAGGACTATGATTTGAGGTGGTTATGTGATTTACCTCTAAAATTCATTAAAGCATTAAAACCTATTATAGATAAATTTTTGGCACCCTTCTCTATTAATATTATCAAAAAGGTTTCATATGCCCAATTACAAAAATCAAACAAGGGACCAATGAACCTATATATGAATATGTCTTAAGGTATAAGACAATGTTGGCTAAAATGACCAATCCTATGGTAGATAAAGAACTTCAAGATATTTTCAAAAAATGTTTGCTTACTCCTTTACATGAGTCCATCATTTTCAAAAAGTTTAAATTCTTTGATGACTTGTGCCATGTTTTTCATGACCATTAAATGAAACTTATGTCATTGAACAAAAATGAGTATATAGCAAACACACCAACTACATCTACATCCACTACCAAGTTTAAAATCTATCCAAGTTATAAGGTAAAACCTCTTGAGCCTAAAAGGGAAATAATCATGATGGTTAATACAATTTCATAACAACCAAATTATATTGTATTATTTAATGCACCAAGGGGATAATTTACATGTTTACTTGAGTCTCCTACTTCATTACTTTCATAATTATTGGAGTGTCATCTTATATATCTCCATCATCCTATAGAGGTTGATATGAGTCAGCCTTTACCTAAAAGATATGATGCGAATGATTATTGTGATTATCACTAGAGACCAAGGAATTCCATGAATAGATATTTTACCTTGAAGCATAAGATATAAGACCTTATAAATAACCAAAATATTATATTTGATGATCCTCCAAAGGAATCAGGTTCACAACCTGGTGATCACCATAAATAAAATTTATTTAACAACCTTTTGAAGACCATTCTAAGAAGGATGCAAAAGTGTAAATGGTATATAAAGCACATCCTCCTCCATCACACTATGATAACCCACTAGATGGGATTATTGGTACCTATACACAACATAAACCTTCTATGGTTAAGAGACCTTCTATTACTTTTGATGACAATGAGATTAAGGATGATGAATTCAATCTTTAAATTTTATTCATTTGAGCATACCTTGATCACCAACCTCTATGTAGTGTTATGATTGATAATGGTGAAAGTGATAATGTTTACACCATGACATTATTTACGCAATTAAGTTATACTCATCATTATTTAATACCTTTTACTAGATCAGTTAGAGCATTTGACGAGACCTCACAACATGTTCTTGGTGAGATTGACTTACCTTTATAGGTGGGTCCCACATGTGGTTACTAAATTTTTAGTTATATCTTCCAAGGGTATATTTGATATTTTATTGGAATTCCCTTGGATACATACCCTTTTATTAATACCTTCTATAGTGCATGGGTGTGTTAAATACATTCATGACAATCATGTAATTAAAGTTTCCAAAGTTCCGTATAATTATCCTATTCAACAAGAGAAATTTATACCCAGACAATTAATTATCAAGCCTACTAAGGCTAATCCATCATAAAAGGGTAAGAAATAGATAATCCCCTTTATTAGGTATATAGTACATGAGAAAAATTTGCATCAAGACATTATAGTGGATCCTATAGAATCCTCATTTACTACACACCACATTTAGATATTCAGAACACCTACACATGTTCCTATTATTTATATTCCAAATAAACCATACAACACTCAACAATGGGTTCCACAAACCCCTATTCCTACCCTTTGTACTTCAAGACTACAAAGTCCTATTTTACATATGTAAAGCATCCCATATACTATAGTAACAGATATTGCACCTATACATGCTCTATAACATCATCACTAGTTTATTACACTAGGTTTACAATGGGGATATATATATATATATATATATATATATATATATGAGAATCCTTTATGATCATAGGATAGTATTTTCATATTCTAAAAATATAAAAAAATTACAAAAACTAAAATATTTGGCATCTACATATTCTATTGGATCCTTGGCATCTATGTGTCAGTTTCATGTTGATGGAAAGCATATTAGTTACTTATACATACACATGTGTTTCATGATTATATTTGAGTGTGATACAGACATACACATATACATGATATATGCACTTATGGATGTTAGGCCTACCCTTTTCTCATGTCACCAGGACATTGGGGGCATCCACCTTCTTTGATCACAATACATATAATTTATGTCATTATATGAATGCTTTACATTATCATGTTTGAGCCTATGTACTTACACATGCCTTTATCCATGCTTATATATTTTAGAATTTACTTTATATGATATGTAATTGACATTTTTCTAATACATTTGAGCCATTGGCTACTATGATATGTTTATGCAAGTTTCTTATATTTTCATTTATTTACTTCCTTGAGTGTCTTGCCTTGTTATTATCTTGTTTGTCAAGCATTTGAATATGCTTAATTGTTTATAGCCCTTGAGATTTTGTTTTCTTATTTGACATTTTAATACATCAATACTTATTATATGTTAAAATTTGATCATGTCATTTTATTATTTATGGACATTTGAATAGGTCATGCCAATTTAATTGTGTGACATTTGAACATGACCCTTGTTTGTGGTCTCCTTGTACCATTGATTTTTTATTTGATTTTGAATGCCCCTGTGTGTGTGCTTGATTGCTTTTTGAGATTGTAATGTACTATATAGACATTTCCATGATCTTTATCATGAATCTTAAGCCTTGATGTGATCACATTATATGCACTTTAATGATACATTTACCTAGACATGTTATCTTATATGCTACATGGTTTACTCATAGTTATATGGTTATATTTTCCTTTTGAGGTGAGATAAATACCAATTTATATCTTCCCTCACATAAAAGGGGGGATTATACTAGTGGTGTCATGTCATACAGGAATGGATTTCACACATTTATAGTTTTAGATTCAATAGGGGCATGTTATATAGGCATGGCTTCCACATGTTCATAGTCTCAAATTTAGTGGGGGCATGTTTTGAAAACATGTTCTCCACACTTACTCAATATTCAACATCTCTAGATTATAGTGGGGAAATGTTTTGAAAATATTTCCTACCTATTGGCACTTATATCAATTTTTAATTTTATATTATAGTGGGTGCATGCTTTGGAAGCTTATTCTTCACATTTACATAGTTCCAAATTGACCAAATTATACAATTATATCATTCATATACACATTAGTGGAAGAATTATATACATTGGTACCATTTTTATACACAAAATAAACATGAGACATATATAACGTGCATATGCTATGTAGTGTGCACCAAATATTATAAAATCAAATCAATTTTAGATTCTAAACACTTTCAAGGATTGTCACCACTTATTAGGTTGGACTTTTATAGACTATATTAAGCCAATATAAAGTAGTAGTTGGTTAGATTTTTTGGTATGGTTAAGGTGATGAAATCACTCAATATTTATAAGATTTTATGTTGGAATTTATTGTATCATCCATCCTCACCAGTTTGATAGTGTGAGTTGAATTGGTTCACTCACTCTCACCAGGTTATAAGAATGATGGGGTTGCATGGTTGATCTAGTCTCAACTGCTAGGTGATAATCTATTTTTATCCAAGGTTGGGGGAATGTTACATAATATATCTATATATCTATCTCCTTATATATTTTCACTTTATATATTTATATTTTTCCTAATATTAGTTTTAATGGTTCATAATGAAACATCTTTTAAATGTAATTAGAAAAAGGCAATATGGTTGAATTGATACATATGTGTAATCATAAACCTTGCTCTCTTTCAATATTAATAATTTAAATATTTTAAATTTTAGATTATATATACTGATTATATATTGTAACATGCTCTTGGTTACAAGTCATTCATCAATAAAGCACTCATGTTGGACTGAAGTAAAAGTTGTTATAGATACCCAAGTACACATTACTTTCCTTTAAACTAGAAATTTCATTAATAGATTAAAGGAAGGGGAAATGTAGATGATATTTATGAATTATATAGTACCTTAGTCTGTCTTGTACACTTGAAAAAATTAGACATTGTCTATTCCTCCTAGTTCTAGACCTTTCCCACTTTTACAAGTCTCGCATCTAATCTCTCTTGTGTTCCTTGGCCTATCTCTTAGTTTGACCAACCTTATATTGATGACCCATGCCTTATATATTTCCTATAATGATTAAAACCTACTTATCTTATGTATTTAAAAGTTCTGAGCTTGTGCCTATTTTTTTGTTCCCTAGTATTTGCATCTTAGGAAAACACCTACGTCAATGCAGGTATCCTATTTTAACACAAGTGTCTACTGCCTTAAAGTCATATAATTTATAAATGAAATATATCCTCATGGTTAGAATAAGTGATATTACGTAAGGTATTCTCTTGATGGGATTGGTATAAATACAAGATCAACCCTCATTCATTCCTCACCTACAAAATACCTAGCATAGACTAAGGAAACTTATCAAAGGCATTTTATCAAGAATTAAATTGAGAAAAACTCCCCTATTTTCTCTTATTTAAATTTTAGACATAGGGACATCACATCTATAGGTTTAAAGTATTGAATAAGTAAATCAAGAGCTATATTTTCCAAGTTACAAGTTAGGTCATTGTTGTACTTGCTTATCACATATTTCATAATTCACACATAAGATAATACATAGAGGATAACTACGTAAATTTGAGACCCTCTTCAAAGTATTGGATATATAGATAGTGATCATTGACATAGGGGTATTTGGGACAAATTTACACCATGTGCCCAATAACCCATTTTACCACAACCACTATGGAGATGACTAACTAGGGTTTTATCATTTAACAAGGAGTGAAAGTCCATGACCCATATTTGAATACACTAGAGTGAAGGTGATGATAAACCTTGAAGCATCCAAGTGGTCGAATATTATTTTAATAATTATTCCATACTAGATACTTGCATCCAATACAAACACTAATATCAACACAACTATCCCAATTTGATGCAAGTGTCTAAGTCTACAAAGGTATAATTTATAGAATTAGTTGAATGTTATAGAATCCATATCTTATCCACTTCTTGCCTATTCTAGATACATATCTATATTATCACCAAAACTAGCTAAGTATATTGTTTTCATTATTATTATTACAATATCTAGAATAGTTATACTTTACATTTTTACCATATCTCAGCATAATAAATTTAGTATATCTTCTATCTGAGTTTTCTAATTAATTATCCTACTATACATATATGTTTATCACCCTTGTGCTTGTTCATTTATATATTTTTAACTCTATCTACCCATATTAGGATCCATAACCAATTTAAGGTTAAAAAACACTACATAAATCTTAAAATATTATCTATATCTTTTAATATTAGTTACAAACCTTCAATAGTTTTCTATCCTGCTAGACACTTATGTTTATATAAGGACACTAATGTTGAGGCTAGTGTCTAGTTTCCTTATCAAGTATCCATTCCTCAAACATCATCCAAATTATAAATATTTTGAAACATATATAGGTTAACCTATTTGTCTTATTTAAAATTCCATCAGACATTTTTAAAAGGTGCAATATAAATACAAAATAAAGACCATTCATCATTATCAAGCAAACATGTAGCAAATACCAAAAAATCACCTATTCAAGCTCATTTAATTAACTATACAACTAAGTTATATTGCCTTATTCTTCCCTATTTCTATATCAATATTAGGAGTAGTCATACGATATGTATGAAACATTCAAATAATAGTCCATGAGCAATATTTCTCAAGTTATAAGCTATATCATTACATGCCCTTGAATATAGCATATTACACCCTTATGCACACACAAACCCACACTTAGGGGAGACCGACATATGTCTAAGGCCCTCCTTAGAGTATTTTATATGTAAGCAACACTTATTGACATATGGGTCCTTAAGGTATCTTGACTTCATGAACCCATTAACCTATTTTTATAAGGGTGACCTAACCTAAGGTGAAGAAATAGGGTTTGAGCTATTCACAGTCATACAAAGCCTATGTGTGTGATCCATATACATCAACAAAAAGGTGAAGAAAAACCTTAAAAAACATAGGTGGTCACTTTAGAATAAAATGAATATTCCATATAGGAAAAAACCATTGAGACACAAACATAAACATTGATATAAGTATCCATAGGTTGACACATGTGTCTAGGCCTTCAAAAATAATATTTATAGAATTTGATGACTGGATCTTAAGCATCAACCTACCTGCTTCCACCTTTGCACAAATAAGATACACCTAGACATCTAAAAATAAGCTTAGTAATATCCCTTCCTTATGTTTCAATTATTATAATATCAATTGGCATTCTACTTTCCATATTTAGTAATTTTTTATATTTAGTATACTATGTTATTTGGATAAGTTTAATTGGCCTACTCAAGAATAGTTTTATTCATCCATTTGATTAGGCTAATCTACCCATTTAACCTTAATACCTTATATCCAATAAAAAAGGGTTAAAAATTTGGTGAACCTAATATCTAATTATTCTCATGTAACTCTTAACTTGCTCTCGGGTTTTCAGCATGCTAGGGTTATTGATTTCAGTAATTTATAGATATGATTTTTTCATTACTTTTGGCATCTTTGTTTGCATTTAGAAAATATGGAAAATGTTAAGAAAGATTGTTTTGAAATGGAATATAAATAATATTTAGTCAACCATATAAATACAAATCAATAATTAATTAATACATTATTACATGTTACATATGAATAAATAAATAAAAATTCTAAGGCTAGTGCATCTACATCCAATAATGGTGAACCTTTAGATCAAACAACTATTGCCACATCCTCCATGGGAAATATCAGTCCTTCAACTCAATTACCAATTTCAATCTTTACATCAACACAAGTGGTGTTTTCATCCCCTTTGGTGGCTTCTCAAATCTTAAATCTAAATCCCAATGGGTCTACTGTACAAACTCTTCTCCAAGTTATTCAAGCTTTGTAAGCTAAGATTACCAAAATTGAAAAAATGCTTTGAAATAAACTTATTTTATTGATTCAAAATATGTATTACATAATCTTATAGCATTTGAGATGTCTTTGCACCCTTTGGAAACTAGTTTTGTTACACCCAAATTCATATTTTATGATGTTAAGGGTGGTCCTAAACATCATCTCTAATTTTTATATGCAACATGCATTGATTATGCTTCAAATGATAAAATTTTGACCAAATTATTTCCAAGGAGCCTAAAGGACTATGCTTTAAGATGGTTCTATGATTTACCACTCTAATCAGTGAAAACATTCAAACCTCTAGCATATTAAGTTCTAGAATATTTATTTATTAACACCATTGAAAAGATGTCATATGTGCTGATTACTAAGATCAAACAAGGAACTAATGAACCTATGAATGAATATGTTTTGAGGTAAAAAATAATGTTGGCCAAAATAACAAATCCAATGGAAGATAAAGAGATTCAAGACATATTTAAGAAAAGTTTTATTACACCATTACATAAATATATTATCTTTAAGAAGTTTAAATTTGTTAATGACTTATGCCATATTGTCTGAGATTGTGAAATGAAACTTATTTCATTGAAAAAGCTTTAGTATGTATAAAACACACATACTACATCTACTACCAAGTTTCATATCAAATTAAATCAAAAGGTTAAACCTACAAAACCTATAAAGGAAGAAATCACAATGGTTAATATAGTGTCACAACATCATAATCAAATAATATTATCCAATGCACCTAAGAGATAATTTACATGATTTCCTAAGTCACTAGCTTTGTTACTTAATAAGCTTGTGGAGTGTCACCTCATATCTCTGTATCACCCCATAGAGGTTGATATGAGGTGACACATATCAAAAATATATGATGTGAATGCATATTGTGATATCACCAAGGTTCAAAAAATTATACAAATAGATGTTATACCTTAAAACACAATATGCAATACCTTATTGATAATCAACATATTACCTTTGATGATCCTCCAAAAGATTTAGGGTCACAACCTAGTGACCATTGAAACCATAATATATTTAACAATCCATTACAAGATCATTCTAAGAAAGATCCAAAAGTGAAATTGACATATAAGGCACATCCTCCTCCACCCCATCATGGGTACCCATTAGATGGAATTATTAGGAAATTTACATGCACTATACCTGATATGGTTCAAAGACCTTATATTACACTCAATGAGAGTGAAATTATGGAATATGATTCATATCTTCAACTAATTGTTTGCTAGAAAAAACATTGATCATTAGCATATACTCAATATTATGATTGATAATGGTTCTAGTGATAATCTATGTACCATGATGTTACTCACATATTTTGGATATATAGATCATGGTTTATACCCCTCAACAAAAATAGTCAGAACATTCGATGGGACATCATAATAGGTTATTGGTGAGAATGATTTATATTTACAAGTTGGTTTAACACATGTGGTCACTACCTTTTCTCTTATGCCATACATAAGAGCCTTTGATATGTTATTAGGATGACCTTTGATATATAATATCTATGAAATACCTTCCATAGTGCATGGGTGTATTAAATACATTAATTCCAACAAGGTAATTATAATTTTTATAATTCCATATGAACAACCACTTGAACGAGAGAAGTTTATTCAAAGACATCTAATTATAAAACCTACTAAGATTAATCATGCATGAAAAGGTAGGAAAAAACTAATCCCCTTTACTAGGTGACCAATGCTTGGGAGATCATTTCACCAAAGATACATAATAGAATCTATGAAATCCTCATCTACACCTACATAGTCTACCCAATTGCTAATAGAAAATAAACATGTTCTAATTACAGCCACACCAACTAAACCATAGAGCACTAAACAATGGGTTCTAAGAACCACTACTCATTATATTACCTCTTCATAGCCACAAAGTCCTATGAGACATACATAGAGTACCAAAAATTCTAAAATTATAGATATGACACCTATGCATGCCCTTTGGCAATATCACAAGTTTAATGTACCATATTTTGAGTTTGGAGCTTCCTATGAGCATCCCTTAGATGGGATCATAGGTTAGATTTTTTTTCATTTCTAATATTCCAAAAAAATAAAAAAATTCCAAAATTCAAAAAATCTAATATTCCAAATAAAATACAAGAAAATTAAAAAAAATAAAAATTCAACATATACATGTTTACTAGCTCCTTGGCATCTATGTTTTTTACTTTATGTTAGTAGATAACATATCGTTTATTTTCTATACACACATATGTTTTACACATAATTGAGTGTGATACATGTATATAATAGACCCATGATACTTACACATACAAATGTTATACCTTTCCTCTTCCCACATGACATACTACACTAGGGGCATCTACTTATTTAATCATGATTGACACAAGTTATATTGTTATATGATCACTTTTACATATCATGTTGAGATTATATCCTAACGATTACACATGAATATACTCATGTTTACATATTACACCATGTATCTGATATGCTATGTTACATGACATTTTCTAGTAACACATACATGCATGGACTAGTATGATATTCTTATGTTAGTTGTTTATACTTCATTTATTCACAATACCACTTCTTTGAGTGTAATTATTGCTTGTTATTATATTATTTATGTAAAATTTAAATATGTTCCTTTTTTATATGCCCATGTGCCATTAGTTTTTATTTATTTATGTGTGAACATTTGAATATGTCCTCCCTTTGAGTGTGTGACATTTGAACATACCCATTGTTTGCGGTCTCTTTGACCCCAATTTGTTTGACATTGTGTGCTCTTATGTGTGTGATTGATTGTTTTCTGAGATTGCACTATTACTTTTTAAACATTGCCATGATATATATCATGCATCTTATGGCTTATTGTGATCACATACTATGAGATTCATTGATATATCTACTTAGACATGCTACTCTTATATGCCACGTGATTCTTACATAGATAATACAATTATCTTATCCTTTTAAGGAAAGGTGACCACCATATTAAACTCCCCTCACCTCAAAATTTTGGAGGGGGGGATATTAGTGGGGGCATGTCATAGAGACATGACTCCAAACATACACAATTGTTAGAATTTAATACAATTTACATCATTGAGATATACACTTGGGTTAGAATTCTATATATTTGGCATCAGTTTTATAGATTAGGGATAAAGGTTTTTAAATTAAGACATATATTATACACAATTATAGAGTATAGATTAAAATTTTATAGAAAATTTAGCTTAAGACACATTAAAGGTGCATAATCCATGCAAGTGCAATAAAAATTAAAAATACATATTCAAAACTCTTTATCAGGAAACATAATTTGAGCCTTTCTTGTCTATAGTAGTTGGCTCCTTTGAGTAGTGAAATCAATATTCTATTCCCTTTAAGCCTTATCACTACTCCCATTTTATAGGTTGAGTTGGTTATACCAATTAGATTTATTGTACTTTCATATAAGTTGTGTGATTGAGATTCAATAATCTCAGTGGCCGTGTCACAACTCACCCTTACACCATATTGAGGGAATGATTACCCTCAAAATTTTACACTTTAAATCTCCAAGGTTCATGTTTTAACCTATTTTAGATCTAGTTATTCATAAGGAAACATATTTACCAATGCGAAGTACTAAGGGGAAACATGATAGCATCAACACATAGGTGTATTCCTTCCTTGCTCTCTTTAATTTTAAAGAATTTCACTTATTCAATTTAAAATTACATTAAATAATTTATATTGTAACATGATCTTGGTTAAGTTTCATATACTAATAATAAATTTCACCAGATCTCAAGCAAAGGCAGGGTTTATTGTACAGATCTAGGTATGCATTTTTTCTTTAACCTAGTAATTTCATCCTTATGCATTAATAGATTAAAAGATAAAAGTGTAGATACTAAAATATGATTATATATAATATCTCAATATTGTACACTTGATATATACTAATCAGGTCTCTGACCTTCAATCCTAGACCTTTTGGCTACCAAAGGCTCACATTATCCATCTCACTATGCCTAGCTAATTATATTATATGCCAACCTTATCATTATGATGACTCAGATCACCTGTACACTAAAAAAATCTTAAAATTTGACCTATACACTTAAGTGTCAATTATATACCTTCAATAGTTTTTTATCTTGCCAGACACTTGCATTTACATAGGAACACTAACATCAGTGCTAGTGTCCAATTTCATTATCAAGTGTTTGTATACCAAAAGTCATCCAAATTAAAAATATTTTAAAATGTATGGGTTGGCATATTTGTCTTATCTAACCCTTTCATGAGATATTTTCAAAAGGTGTGGTATAAATATAAAATAAATACTATTCATTATTATTAAGCACACATGTAGCAAACTCTAAGAAAACATGTATTCAAGCTCATTTAGTCAAATTTAAAACTAAGTTATACTTCCCTATTCTTCCCTATTTATATATCAATCATAGAATTAGTCATATGATAGTTCTGAAGCATTTAAAGAACAACCCATGAGTGGTATTTTTCAAGTTACAAGCTAGATCATTGCATGTCATTGCATATAGCATATTTCACCCTTGTGCACACACAAGCCCACATTTAGGGGAGAACTACATATGTATGAGGCCATCCTTAGAGTATCATATATGTATTAAAAAATAATTGACATAGGGTTCCTTGAGGTCATTTATATTTCATGAACTCACTAACCCATTTTATGGCAAAGTGATAAAACTGAGGTGAAGAACTAGGGTTTGAGCTATTAATAATCATACAAAGCCTATGCATGAATTCTAGATACATCAAAATAAAGGCGATGAAAACCCTAATAGGTATAGGTGGTTGCTTTTCAATAGAGTGAATATTATGTACATGATATAACCATCAAGACACATATAAAATCATCGATGCAAGTGTACATGCCTCTAAAAATAATATTTATATAATATGATGACTAGACCATGAGCATTAACTTGCCCGATTCCACCTTTTAATAACTTAGATTCACCTAAACATATATAAATAAGCTAAATATTATCCCTTCCTTGTGTTGTAATTATCATAATATAAATTGGCATTATAATTTCCATGTTTAGTAATTTTATATATTGTGTTATCTAAATAAATTTAATTGGCCTGTTCTAGAATAGTTTTATTTATCCATTTGATTAGGCTATTCTACCCATTTAACCATAGTAACTCATACACATCTTAAAAAGGGTTAAACAAAATGATTGAAGTGTTTATGATATTTCCATGGACTTGAGCCTTGCTCCATTGTTTTATACTTTTATTTGGCTAGGCATATGTCCAACTTGTATTTGATGACCCTATAAGGGCATTAGAGATGTAAACCTATCCCATTTTATTATTGTTTTTAGAGCCCATTATTTGATTCAAAATAAAAAGTGATGCTGCCAAATGGGACTAACATGTAGGAATGTGTGTATGATTTCCTTAGAGTAGGGTTTGGGAATAGGAGACTAGATTCCTAATTTATCACACAAGATTCAATAATAGGGTTTGGGAAATAATAAAGTTATATTTATTTAATTCCTTCTATAGTAATGGATAAGGGATTGAGAAAAGTTCTTAAATTCCAAAGTCCTCCTTATTTCTTCCCATTGATTGGAGTGTGGGGTCAATTTGGGTATTCACGAATATTCTAATATCTCAATAATTATATATTATTACCTTTGTGGTATCCAAGTGCTTGGTATGTTTAATTATTAATTAAATTTATTGAGTTCATATTGGTTGAAGGATGATGCCCCATCTTATAGGAGAGGTTGACCAAAATGGCCACAAAAAATGTTTAACATCCTTAGAAAAACCTTAGCACACGTTGACCTTATCCTTGTTGGGTAACATCCATGTTTGAAGTTGGGAGTATTTGAATTGTGGGATGCATAAGCATAATCCTAATGATGACATTATGGATGGGAGGTAAGCCCCTACTTAGATTGGCCTTACAATTGCATTTGGAGTGTTTGTATCTTGGATATTATACACATTTCTTCTTATTTTATGAATATTTTTATTGGATATTATAATCCTTAAATAAATAAATATTTTAGTGGGAAATAGAGAGAAATTATAATTATTGCTTAAGGCATGTTTTTAGTGCTGAAGCACCATTGCTACCTTGTAACCTTATAAAAAGGGCCTTATATTAAAATTAAGAAGGAAATGAATGAAATTTAACTTTAATGATTAAAGAAGGCCATTTAAAGTGTTTGAATTTTTTATACATGTTTAGTGAGGAAAATTAATATTAGAGTTCCTTTGGTAGCTTACTTAAGGGTCTAAGGATCTCCTACATCATATGAATATTTTTAGTAAATAACCTTCCAAAAATTTTAAAATTAAGTTTTATTAAATCCTATGCTTTTCCATGATTTTGGAACATATCATGAAATAAAAGAAGTTTATGAGACACTTACAATCACATTTTAATTTTTAGCTCTTTTCTAACTTTACCCTTGGAAACAAAGTTGTTTTAACAAAATTAATGCACATGTTCTACAATGTGAAAAATTATTACAATAGTTTTATTATGTTCCTTTAAGTTTTTTATGTAATTGATAATATTATTGGATTTTTTAAAGACACTCAGTAATTAATACAAATTTTTGAAGATGAGGTCTTGAAAAGGGGTCATTTCTTTTATAAAATTTAGCATATTTTGCATAATTAATGCAAAAAATATGAAATTCAAATTAAATTTTATGTGGATTTATTGATTTTATGAACCTGTACAATTTTATTTTTGTGAATTATTATGTTCTTCTAGTACCCATTATGACTTTTTTAAAACACTTTGTATACAAAGGGAAAATACAACTGATCTATTAATCAATCCTCGCTTAGAGAAGATAAATCTTACTTACACTTCCGATTGTTGATACATTAGATATTCAGGGTCATGACCAAGATGGATCCACTATACCTAACCAAGGGATATCTTACCATAATAACATCACTAGAGAGGACTTCAAAGCGTCTAGTCAAGTAACACTATGCAATAACCCTAACTAGGTCCTATGTTTTCATATTCACAAAGTAAATGAGAAGTAAAGTAAAATCTAATCTCATGATCACCAAAGCTTATGGCACAAAGTGGGGTTAGTAAACATAAATAGTAAACATGCATAAGAGAATCCTAATTAAGCTATGTATATCTAAAACCGTAATTCATGGAGAGAATAATATATTCAAAAACCATTATTTATACTACTTTTATCTACTAAAATAGAGGAGTAAATTTAGAAATACTTACCTTGAAGATGAACCCATTGAGACTCAGTCTCTCCCTTGGAAAAAGGTGATTTTCAAGAGGTTGTTGTGGTTTGTAAGGATCACTAAAAACATTCAAGACTTTTCCATAAGACAAGATTCTTCTCCAAAGTGTAAACCCTAAACTATTCCTCAAGTAGAATGGTAGAAGAGAAGATTGTAAATAAGCACAAATTAATAATTAACTCTTTTATCTCCCTAAGAAATGGTGAAATAAATGTGTATATATATCTAAATCTAACCCTAAACCTTTTTGAAAGTTTATTTGATAGGGTCATCCCAATCAACTCTATATCGTTATTGATAAAAACAAATAAGGTCTTGGTCTAGCTCAAGCAGGCGATGACCTAGACCTTAAATATGTTTTATCAATTTGAATACATGGTTAAAGGGGCTGACAATGTAACATAAAACATAAAAAAGGGTTTTATGCTTAGGAACTGGCTAATGAAGGTGGTAAAATCTTGGAGGAGTGTGCAAAAGAGGAGACAAGGATTAAGGAAGTGTTTAGGAGATGGTTAGATTGGTAGTAAGTGGTATAGGGGATAACAATATTGTGAAGCACCAATGGTATATCCACCCCTTTCTCAATGCACCCTTTAAGGCATGTATTTAGAGAAATTAAGACTTAATAGGTTCTTATAAAAGAGAAAACATTAGTAATTGGTAAAGTTTAAAAATATTATGTGTATACACACTTATCTATAAGGATATTTTAACTACATGCCCTTTAATTATAGGGTCATGACCCCTTGATATAGGGTAATCACATAAAATTTCAAGTGGATGGTCACCCATGTGACTGACCATAACACTTTTGAAAAAATAAAGGATAATCATCAATGGTCTCCCATATGACCAATATCTAGTAGCTCATAGTTAAGTCCTTCCCTTGGAAATTTTGGTAGCCCCATTTAGGTGAAGTAAGGAGGAGGTGGAATCTAGGGTGGCTTGAAGGAAAAAAATGATGAAACACACTCTTAAACTATAGATAAGGTGTCAAGTGGATTAGATCTAGCTGAGCCCATGATTTCTAAACTATTAAGTGGAGAAATATTTTGTGTAGGAAGTGGCATCAACACAATGTTGATATGGGGATGTTAGTTAAACCTCATCATTTTATTAGTAAATCACCATAATGGTTTTGAGTCAAAGACAAGTCATACTAACCAGGGCCCATACATATAGTATAAGGGGTGGGGGAGGAAATTTATGTGCTTGACCCCCTTTACCTCTCTATATATGGGGTTCTTTGAGTTAAGTCTTAATTCAAATTTTGGAATCTTGAAGTTACAAATGTGATGGCACTATCATGAAGATGTTGAAGAAATCAATATTATAGATATATGCCCTATATATATAGGGATGAGAAGGAAGGTATTATTATTCACCATTCAAATATGATCAATTGATCAGTTGGTATTAATCAATCAATTAGTTAGAATTTATCAAGATGAGGATGAGAAAATAATTATTCTTTATAGATTTACTAAAATTGAGGATGGATGCTTCAATGATGAGTAACTTCCCTTTGATTTGAATCAAGGAAATTAAAATCAAGGATGGATGATTAAAGATCAATGTGAACCACTAAAATAACTTGGGTCAATCCAAAATCTAGGTCCAATTGAAATTAATATGAACACCTCCTTGAAATCTTGGTTGGTGGGCCAAAACTTTTACACTCACACAACCACTAAAAATTATAACCAATCAATAGATGATTCACCACAATGTCATCGATGGATGGAGAAACTTAGTGGAGTCCAAGGGTTTGACCACTACTCAATGGTAGTATATTAGGTAATGGTTGTGAGTTTTAGGCTGACAACTTGTAATACTGACAGTTAACATAGGTTTGTAACACTGTTGGGTTCACTATTATGACACAAACACCATAATTAGAATATGTAAGAATTAGTTTAAATGTTTTAACCAAATTGTGTGTAAAGTTGGTGGCTTATTTAATTTTGGGATAAATATTTTAGGTAGGCCCTTAAAGGCCACCCCTTGTATTTGTTTTTTTGGCTTTTAGGGGAGCTTATGAGGAACATGGGCAAAGTGACCCAAAAGGGGTCCCATTAAATTTTCATCCTCTTTTACATCTAAGAGGTTTGAAAACTTGAAAATCAAAAGGAAACCATTTATGACTTTTTTTGAAGAAGGCATATAGAGCTTAAAAGAATTTTTTGGGGCTCTCGAGAGCTCAAGGGTGGGGTGGCCCTTAATGGATCCCACCTAAATTTGAAACTTTTAAGTAATGAAGTAAAAATTAAATCATAAAATTGAAAAATGAAACTAACTATGAATTAATTTATAAATTATTCCTTGGTATCCATTGGATGCCTTTTGGAACTTGAAACTCCAAACATGGTTTCAAATTTTGTGGGAAGCTTGTTCATCCTAAACACTTTTCATCAAGTCCTACACTATCTTAACCTATCCACCAACTTTGTATCAATTCATAAAATTAAAATAAATTAATTTAATTTAAAATTAAAAAGCTTAAATTATTAGGAAATTTTAGTATGAATTGTGTTTATAATATTAATATATGTGATAAATAAATAATACTCTCATAAGATATCTCCTAGAAGAGAGTATTAAGGAGAAGTTGAGAGATTCTAGAAGAGGTTGAGAGATATGAGGGAAAAGGATAATTTTGACTACTCATTTTGAGGATCACTTTCTCCTATTTATTATACTCCTATATGATGAATTAATCATCTAAAAAAAATATATGTTATGGAATATGTTCTGCAACTATGGGTTAATTATGCATAGGCTCCGAATAACCTCATTATCTAGTATCAGAGCTATGTCTAATCCATAACTAAGGGCATTCCTCTCAAATGGAAAATTTGAGGTTTTAATTATTTTCATAATACTGTGTATACAATTTTTTCAAAATGCCCTACTAAATCTAAGATCTGGATAGCTCTTCATATAGACCTATGTTACAACTACGTAATCAATTATTCTTCATGCAACCTTTGACAATGCCATTCCTAACAGAACCATGTTAGTGACTCAAAAAATTCAAAGACATTTTGATATTGTCCATTATGGTATGGGTTTTATAATTTTGTCAATATTTATCATAGATTATTAGCATCTTATTTGGCATTCACGTCACATTTTCTACTTTACTACACCGAGAAAAATGTCTAGCTTACATCCCATAATCTAAAAAAAACATTTTTTTTTCTTGCGTTTAGGTAATATACAACTACATTTTATTTACATGCATGCATAATAGTATTAATGTGTGTACTTTGGTTTACATCCATTTGGCATTGTTTGAACTCAGATCCATGCTTATAATCTAGAGACATGTCATCCCTTGTTTTAAGTCACAACCCGCATCAATTTTTGAATAAAATACATAGTGTCCAATAGTGCATTAGATTCTATGAAAGTTTCCTTGGTCACATTCAAACTACATACAGTTATTTCTATTACCATGAGTCATTTTTGAGCTGACATCATAAGAATTTTTAATGAGGTTATATTTGTTCGATATAAATTGGATATGCAATGTTCTTCTGTATCAGGTATTCAATTTGTGAAGACTTGTCCTTTTCTAGCCATGCATATTGTGGTATCAATATCTTCTATTATACCTAGGCAACTCAGTGGACATACAAAAGGTTCACTATTTTTGAGTTGACATTTTCTTATGAATTTATACTATCAACTTAACAACTACATATGTTGTCTATGTATCATAAAGGTGATAGGCAATGTGGAAAATATTGATAGTGTAGCATATTTACAATTGTTTCAACCCATATATTTATTACGGTACATGGTTTTAAGAAAATAACATTGAGTCAAGTCCTAAGTTAAGGTTTAGATTATCATTTTAAGTTTTAGAATAGAATTAAAATTTGTCAAGTTCATTTTATTTCAATATAAGTCTTTTATGTGTCATATTTAATTAGTTTTATTATATGTTTATAATAATTCTATCAAGGTGAGATTTTTTATGAGTATATTAAATTTTTAAATATTTCAAACATTCAAATCAAATAGTAATTAAGTCATTGTCTCATCAAAAATTTATTTTAAGTCTAGTATGTCAGTAAAAATTAAAAATAGTAATTTTTAGTAATCTTGTTTATATACATGTAATTGGATGAATTACCACTTGTATGTGACATCCAAATTGTGAGGAGGTCAAAATGGAAAAATTAAGTTATATGAAAAAATTTGAAGGCAAAGATTTTCATACTTGGCAAGTTAGCACACAATTGCATTTGATTGACAAAGACTTATGGGAGATTATGAATGGTAAAATGTAGATGAAGTCATCAAGGACCAAAGAGAAATGATAATTATTGGTATAGGGTTATCTAAAGCATACTTACATCTTATAGACCTATCAAAGACTTCAAATGTTATTTAGGAAACATTGAACAAGCTGTTTGGATCATAATCAAGAAGAGCAACAGTGACCCTAAAGTAAAAGCTATTTGGACTCAAAATGGAAGAAGGTAAAAACATGGTGTAGCATATAAGTAAGTTTTGATCCATTCTAAATCAAATAGTAGGGATAAAATTATATGTGCCTGATGATGATGCAAAAGCTGTCTTACTAAATAACATGTCAACTACTTATTCAAACATGGTTTTTACACTAAGTAAAGTAAATCCTAGCTTAGAAGTTCTAATTTATTCACTGACAGATGAAGAAAATAAGAATATTGGTCTAGATGAAAGTGTTATGTATGTGAAAAATATAAATAAATCCACTTCTAAGATAGAAAAACACTATGTAAAAGATAGATCTCAGAGTTCAAGGAAAAGGTTTCTTTGTCATTACTGTAGAAAACCTAGACATGGTATTAAATATTGTAGACAAAGAAAAAAATATCTCCTTGAATGGAAAATAAAAGAGAAGGATCTAATTTCTGAAAAAAATAAAATGAATAAAGTGATTGGGAAGTGAAAACTACTTATTCAAATGATTCAAATCATAAATAATCAATTGGTCAAAATAGTGATGAAGACTTTCTGTGCTAGATAACTATGTTGAAGGTTAGAGGATGATAGAATATGGAGGATTTATGCACCTCTCATTATCCATTAATGAAGGGATGATCCTAATATAGTGGCAGATATATATTTTCTATTTTCAGCTTATGTGAAACAAGAACGAAAGTGTATCCTTTTTCATGTAATAAGTGAAAATTTCCAAATGTAATCCCTTAAAAGTGTGATAGTACAAGAGATCCAGACAATCAATAATAAATTAGGAGATTTTCCTGATAAAATTAGTTGGTAGAAGTGTTTCCACTACTTTTTGATTGGTTTGATTGATGTTCCTAGATTTGGTTGATATAGTTCCCTTTGCATGGTTGGTGGTTGATACATGTTCCCACCTTGGAGGAGGTTCTCATGATTGGTTGATAGTGTTCCCATTTCTTGGTTGGTTAGTTCCCACAATCAAAGTGCAAGGACGTATCACATAGGAAGGTCAAGACATGTGTATGATGCTAAGACAGAGGATGGTGTTCTCCCCATGTTCATACTAAAGGGGAAATATTAGGAAATTTTAGTATGAACTATGTTTATAATATTAATATATGTGATGAATAAATAATAATCTCATAAGATATCTCATAGAAAAGAGTCTTAAGGAGAAGTTGAAATATTTTGGGAGAGATTGAGATATATGAGGGATGAGGATAATGTTGAATCCTCATTTTGAGGATCAATATCTCCTCTTTATTGTAATTCCATATAATGAATTAATCATCTGAATAAAATATATGTTATTGAATATTTTTTGAAACTATGGTTTAATTATGCGTAGGCTTTGAATAACCTCATTATAAATATCCCATTAATGGTGGTCATCTAGGGGTTTGAATGTGGAGAGAGATGATTGGACAAGTTATCCTCCAAAGCTTCTTCCCATTTCATAAATATGAAGTTGTAAACTGGGAGAGTAAGGTAGGATGATTTTATAGTGATCAATAAGGATTCATAGGTTTCCTTTCCCTTTCTTGATTTTAGTGATGAGATGAAAAGAATTTGATGATGGAGATTGGTTGCTATAATCTCAAGGGGATAGTGCAAGATATTTTATGCACCCTTTGGGGTCATCTATAGCCTATTAGCCCCTTAGTTGAACCCTTTTTGAAAAAAAAAAACTCAACTTGGAATTAGATTCTAATTGTGACTTAAGGTATGATTCAAACCCTCAAATTGCATAATGTTGTGAGTTAGATAAAACCATTCAAATCGTAGTGTTGTGTGCACCTACCTCATTTTAATTAAGTTCTCAATTTAACCCTTGGGATATGGGGCCCACCATGTCAAAATAAGTAGTTATAGGCCATTTAAGGGCCCTTAGGATAGTTAGAGAATGTGGGACCAAGATAGATGCATGGTGACCATGTGTCCACTTATGCATTGTAAACCATGCCCATTCAGACATGTGAGTTTGTGTTAACACATTATGTGCCTCATGCCTTAGGGTTGGTTAGCTTGTAAGAAGTGTGTCAAGAGTGGGTTCTTTGATCTTGGAGCACATTGGAAACATTTACACATTGACTATGAGTTTGAACTGAGTGCACAAGGATTGTAGGGCTTTCTATGCTAGTGAAGACCATGTAAGCCATCTAGATCATAATAGGTTATTTTGGTCGAGAAAAGTTGACATGGGGATTGTGAGGACCATAAAAACACCTGTGCATTAGTAACCATGTTCATTGTTTGGTATGGAATGCATTAGTTTATGTGTGGAAAATCATAGGTATTTTGGCTGTATATTTCACATTTTCAAAAAAATTGATAAATTTCATGTGTTTTATTCATACATAATTTGTGCATGACACATGATATTAGATCATGGTTTTAACACTAGGAGCTCTAGGATTGTTTTGTTCTATTGACTCTTCTATAATGCATTGATTATTTATCTATGTCATGTAGTATTTATTGTAGAGGAGACAAGTAAAATACATAGGAAAAGTCTATTAGGGACACTAATGCATAAGGGACCATGAAATTTTTATACCAAGCAATACATTCTTTGTGATGATCATTAATATTTCAATACAATCAAAGAGATATCCATGATATTTTTTTGCAACTCCCACTAGAGAGTTTAAGACCACATGATGGATTATGAGAGGTTACTCCATATAGTTTGTGAGATGGTCAAAAATTGAGGTAGATACATGATGATCTCATCCAAGACCTATAAATACTTTTTCTGTATTAAAGTTATAGTTGGCCTTATTATAGAGGCTAAAAAATTGAGTCCAGCTTCTTGTTTTGGTCTTTGTGAGAGACTCATACTAGGACTTGTTGGACATTTACCTATATAGGATAATGACTAAGGTTTGGTGAAGGCATGGAGTAGAGGATACATATAGGTGTTGTGAGGTTAATATTATTGGAGGACAAGGGGTTATTATCTCAAAAGTGATCTATTATGTTCTAGACCTATGGGCCTTCCCTAACACCTTAGGTTTACACATCATACCCTTGAAGACTTTAGAGAGAGTTGGGGGATGGTTTTGCATTTTTCCTTATGAGAAAATTAGTTGGTCACAACCAAAACTTAAAGTGTTGGGTTGACCTAGGGTCAATACATACATTTATGGGTTTAGTGACCACCTCTTTTCACACAACTTAACCTTCATACTAAAAAGTGGAGTATGTGAGAGTGATGTTTAATGTTTATTTCATCACGAGTAATAGATATATGGATAGTGAAATGAAGTCTATAAAAGTGACCATTCCTCCCCTATTACCTTCACCAAATCTTACCTTACATGTTTTTTCTAGGTAGAGTTAGGATGAGCTTCTCCTTTGGCTAGAAGGCTAGTCTTGGGTGGAGACCTTGGATACATGTTTGGTATATGTAAAGGACCAAATGCTTCAGCAATTTTAACTTGGTTTTTTATTTTTCAAGCCAAAAAAGTATGTAAGAGTGTTACATGATATGGATAATCACCATGTGTTCTCAAAGTAGTGATACCATAGAGAAGGATTTGTTAGGGAACCTCCTATGGATAATGTTTTTTTCACCTTTTCTTGTGGTGGGTGATCCTTGTCTCTTTTTAGTATAAAGTTATACTTTGTTGATGACCTGAATATGGATTGAGTTCCTTAGAATTATAGTTTGGTGTTGGTTAGGGCAGATCATGTGGAACTTGAGTGGACTTTAACACCTTAGTAGGTGTGATCATTGACATTATTTAATATGTTAGAGATGTATAGATTTCATATTATCATATATTTAATATTTACATAAGGCATATGTATTAGTTCTTGGTATTGATATTTAAGAAGGTATGGTAATCAAAACCTTAAGGTTATGATTTTTTAGATGTCTTACATTTTGAACACCATTTGTGTTGAGCTAATGGTGTTTTAGAGAAGACCTTGTTAGTAGGGAAAATTGTGAGGAATATGTTGTTTCCTACTAATAAGTTTTTGACTAGACTCCTAGTTGTGGAACATCAGGTCTATATGGATGTGTTGAAGTTACAAGGAGTTCCCTTGAGCATAGTGAGATTTATCCATATCCTAGTATTGGAGCATTATACCATAATGGGGACACCCAATATATAGGGTTCCTTATGATTTGAGATGACAATGATGCTAGGGAAGTTCTTATAGAGATATAAATGGCTTTTAACCCTTGGGCGGGTGTGCCCTCATTTTCACATAAATGTGATTTTTGATAGAGATATGCTATGACCCTTGTAACATGTATGCTCATTTACTATAGCATATTTGTTAAATTGAATTGTGACATTTGATATTTGATGGCCATTGAAATTTTAAAAGATGATCCATTCTTTGATTTTGACCATTAATTCCTATAAGCTATTTTCATGTTATACCAATACATGAAATTTATTGTGGTATGTTTTATATTAATTATAAGTTCTTTCTATTCCTTGGGGATTATAGTGCCTCATTTTTGAATCCATACCATGCCATTGTATGTGTTATAATGTGAAGGCCAACCTTGTTATGGATTACATACATTTTACATTCTTGATTCATGGTGTTCCCTTAAGCGAATGCACTTTTAGAGTTGTGTTTATTTTAGACTTATCTAGGAGTCTCTTTGAATTTTGACTCTTTATGGAGTGTTTTTCATCTCTCTTTGAAAGGTTGCCATTATTTTTTCATGAAATATTTTAGGAATTCCTTAGGCACTTGATTACAAGTTTAACCCAGTCTTTTATAGCGGTTTAATTTTAGGGCACCATATCATGCAAAACTAATAAACATTTTAAGTTTGAGAGGAAATTAGAGGACTTGTTGAAAGAGGTAATGTTAGTTTGAATGAGTTCCTTGTGGAACACCTGATTTTATTCACAAAGTTGGTAATATAACTCCCTTTGACTAAGAATTTTGAGTGAAAAATATGTATCATATTGGGTAAATAATTACCCAAATTAAACTCATGAGCCACATGAATGAAGATCTTAGAACCTTCTCGATCACTATAGATTGATAAACCTTGATGATGATTTGAAATTTTATGATGTAGGAAAATCATAAGGGCCACTCATATTATGTTTCACATAATTTATGTGAGCATAAGTTGTTTCTTACCTAAGAAGGTGAGTATCTATTTGATGGAGGTTTAGCGCCTTAGGCATGTATATTTTATGGAAAGGTATCTCAACATACCCCTCAACAACTTGTAACACCCTATAATTATTGACACTTTCCTTTTTAGAGGAGTGGAGTCTAGTGATGTTAGTGGTTTATATGTAATTAGACTTATTTTTATTTTGGATTTATTTAACATCCTTAATTTTAACATAAAGGGAGAGATTATTACCAGAGTAAGCCCTAGTGGGTCTTGTGGATGAGGGTGTTTCCTCTTTTTATTAGGTACTAGTAGAATAGATTCCCTTGAGTGGATTTATAGTATATATGATTATAAAATAATCAACCCTTAAAATATGGATCCAATAACTCCTTTATATGGATCTCTTATATTTTGTATCCTCACAATATTTTTCCATTGTTCCTAGGATAAACTAATGAAGTTTAAAAAATGGGGATGATGATACTTAGAATAAAGAACCCTACTCTAATAATTGAAAGGTGAAAATTTGTGGTTAAAGTATATTCAACAAAGAAGAGTGAACTACCAAAATTCATAAAGGTTTGAAATATCTTGTGGAGCCTACTATGTTCCAAGTAATTAACACTAAGCCTTGATGCATGTCTATCAGAGCTAGATGCTAGCTTAGTTTATGGAGATAAAAAATAGCCTTCCTTATGTTTAAAGGAATATACATTTATATTTTATCCTTATATAGGTTTTTTGTGAAACTTAGTGTTTTCAATGACTTTTCAATCCCTTTTTTTGACACACCCCACAAACCTTGTGGCTTGTTGTCTTTAGTACTAGAGGTCCAAGGTAGATCCCCAAATCCTATAAAAATGTTGATTTTTCATGATATTCAAAGTAGTTATGGAATACCATTGTTAATTAATTATTAGTGTACCTAACTATTTAATGCTACCCCATGATGTGATCATGGTAACTATAGATAGTTTGACCTAGACAACTCACTTTTTAGCAATGAAGACCACTTTGACACCACATGAGTCTTCTTAATTGGAATTGTTATTTTTCATAGGTTCTTCCATATGATTCTCTTAGTTAGAGATCCAATTACATTATAATTTTTTGGATTACCTTTCATGAAGTATTGGATATTCAAATCAATAATTTTAGTTCTTTTCACATAGTGAGAAATAGTTTAATTGACTAGGTGAACCACATATTAGAGTACATACCTTACATGTAGGTTTTGAAGAATTTTTTACAAACACTATTTTATTTTGTGATTGTTAGTCCTAATTTTTCTCCAATAGTTTTTGTTTGGGAACCCATCTATGTTGCATTGTTTGGATATAATTACTTTTTGAACCTTGAAGTTTGAGTTGATACTTTAGTGGAGAATTAGAGCATAGACTCTCATGTTTTTTGTTTGTGGTATCTCTTACTAGGAGATACCTTGTGGACCGGTATCCCATGTTTTATGTCATACCATTAAGTGATAATCAACTTTCACATGCATGCTCTTACTTCAAATATGCTTACCCTGTAACTAAGCCATTGAATTAAACTAAAACTATATTATGATTTTTAGTGTGACACACCTTTTGGTAGGGATGAACCTTATTAAACCTTGAGATTATTTTGTGAATGAATTTTGGAGGTTTCACTCTTTTAGTGACTTAAAGGAGGAATTATGTGTAAGGGTAAGGGGATGTGAGGCCAATTTTTGCAGAGATTGATTTTATACCTTGCATTACAATATAATTATACTTTTGAGGACACTTTATGATTCCTTTTAGGCATGATATGTCCATACTAGTTATATGAATTTTAGATAGTTTGATTTCATGTATGTGATGTTCCTAGTAGGACTAGTTTAATTTCATCATTTTTTTTAATAAAAAAATGGATTGTGTTCAATTTAAATTTGCACCATAAAATAAAGCAATTGTAAAAATAATATAGATAATTTGTCAATCTAATATAGTACTTCATATACCTCATGAATACTAAAAGGAACTATAAAAATCTATGAATAATCTAAACTATGAAAAGTAAGTACAAACATTAAGGAATAGTCACACTTGTTATAAATTATGAATTTTTGAATGATAATCTAAATTGAAAAGGCCTATTGGAGCATATGTATAAAAAATGGAACCTTGGGATATGATAACAAGTGAGGATATGATTGTTAGGGATAGATAAATAGGGATAGGATCATCGAGGAAAAGATTGGTGGGTGAAAGAAAAGATTTATGGGTTAAAATTAAGACCTAAAATTTTAGTGGTAGGTGTGTTATCTGATGAATATCAATATTACACATGTATTTTTTTGATTTTATGGACATAATATTTAATTTTTAATTTTTTAAATTTTTACTTAGTTTACCATCAATTGACCAAAAAAAAAGGGTTGGGAAACCTCAAACTAGTTATAACCATGTATCTTTCATGTTGGAATCAAACCTTAATGTAATTTTGTGCAATGAAAATATAATATTGATAAATGTGTTTGACCTCATATTCCATAGATATGAGGATGAAATTACATGAAAATTTGCCTAAAATCTCTTTTGGTGTAATTTAATTGATGAAAAAGACTTGAAAAATATGCAAAAACAAAGTTGGCTCCATGTAAAAGATCCATGAGAAGCAATAGTAAGGTTATCTTGGTGAAGGTTGATATAATAGGCTTGATAGAATCAATTTATAAGAGGCTTGAATGTGAATGATAGATAGATAAATGATAAAGGTACCTTTATATAAATATAATCCTCTAAGTCACACCTACATATTGGATGATCATAAAGATAGGATATTGTGAACTCAAGGTATAAAGGACCCATAAGTTAAGCGAACAGTTTGCATGGGCTGACTAGCATATAGGAAAATACACCAAATTAGTATTTTAGACACTTTTGGAGAATCAAAACTTGTAATTAAAATGAATAATCAATCTATATGTTCTTATACTTTATGCATCAAATGGATAGGTTACCATTTAATAAAATTGAATTTAAATTCAAGATATGAGAAAGACCTATGTTAGGGGATGATGATATTGGGCCCAAAAAAAGAGGTAAATGTTATGAAAAGAGTTAAATGTGTGAACATTGACCTAGTGTGATAAAATAGGGATAATACACTCTAGAAAAGGGTCTTGAACAAATATTTGGTGTCTACATAATTCCCCTATCTTTGATGTGCATATGTGAGTTAATCCATGCATGCCTAAAAGTATAAATGTAAATAATTGAAGCACATACCTTCACTTACCTAGGGAAGGGTGGAGGGGTTGGATGATTCCTAAGATGGAATACATTTACACTTGAGTTAAAATATACTGACATACCTAAAAATAATGACCAATTGCAACAAGTAATCAATATCATAATAATTTTGTGTTGTAACTAAAAATGAAACCAAAATTTAAATAAAAGAGCATAGGAATGAATTCACTTGATTTATATTAAACCAATTAGTGCCTTAATTTAAAAACAATTCCCCTATTATTATTTTTCCTATTGAAATTTTTTCTAACAAATGCTAGACATAGGTATGACTACTCTAGGGAGTTTAATGAACAATCCCCCTATTTCTTGATCAAGGAAGTAGATAATGTTTTTATCCAAAGAGAGTTTCTTGACATTTAATATGAAAGTGCTATAAAAGATTCTCATGCCTCATATTTTCCTAAAATCACTCTAAAAAAATTCACATCCTTGAATTTCATTACGATATTTATCTAAAAATACTCTGATACATGCCCCCCTTTTGAGGTGAGAGACCGAATAAATTTTACCTACAATCACTCATCTAAAGGAAATAAAATTACAAGATATATATTAATAATATTGGAAATATCTGATACCATTTCAAATTTACATAAATCACATGTAATTTATGTAAAATATCACATGTAAAACCCATAAGATATATAAGTAACTAGTCATGCCCCACATTTCATGTCGCATAAAAAATAAAAAATATAATATAATGCTCAATGTAAAATATATAACTATAAGGAATATAAGTGTCATATGGTGTATGATAGATAACATCATGCAAGGCTCAACACATGGGTATAATTCCCCTATGCCATAGTAAGATAGGGACAACCAACATGTTCCAATGCATCAAATGTGTCCATAGTAGGGCTAGTCATAGAAATGAGATACACATACAAGTAGTGTGCCCACATAAATGTATGGTATGGCCCATGGGAATATAGGCACCAATAAATATTTCCAAAATAAATGTGCATGATAAAAATTATGTCACCAAACATAGTATAATAATATGCATGATAAACTTCATGGTAAAAATTATAATATATAATAATCAATGACATTCAAGTTAGTAACACATAGATTAGTGACCACACATAAGTTAGTTAAATAAAATATAAGGACAAGACTCCTAATTCATGATAACAATAAGATCATCTATGAATAATTAAACAACACATTCACAAACATGTGCAAGCATACACATGCATAGAAAAATAAGGAATCACATACTATCCATAATGTAACCAATCTAAATAAATATCCATATAAAACACATGATATAGGTATTGATATAATATAAATTACCTACATAAAGTAACTTAATATGATGAATGGACATCAATAAAAATTATCACCATGATAATCTGTTGCATGAATATTCCCCCAAGGTAGGGCATGTTACCAATGAGAATTCCCCATAGGGTGTGGTAAAATTAACAACCATTTAGCATGTGTAATTTCAACATCATATAACCTATATATCTCTATATCACCCATTAAAATACCATGAGAATAAAATGTGTAAAACATGGATATGAAAAGGTAGAGGTAAATATGTAACCATGTAAAAAGTAATATTATTTATTTTTGAATTTTATAATATTTTTGTCATTTTATAATAAATTTTTTCCCATTGGTGGGGAATGTATGAATAATTTACACCAATGTACACAATGTATATTAATATATGTATCAAGTATGATAATTATAATATGATAAGGTGTAAAAGTTGTGTGGGGCATAAAGGCATGTCTATGTAGTAATTCAAGACATATATGTAGAGTGGATCCATAAATTGAGATAGTGTTAATAAGGCTCAAGGAGAGAGAATGAATGTATATATGTATGATTAAGTAATTTTCAATATTATTTTAGTGTAAAATGTAAACTATCATGTTTTCACAGTGGAAAGATGTAGGTAATAGGCACAATAGTGATAGGGAAAAATAGTATGCCCTAAAGGATGATCTATATGCACAAATATATAGTATAATATCAAGGAGATAGGTGAGTGATAATGTTACCTAAAAATAAAATGGAAATATATGTCCCACATATGTCAAGTATAACACCAAATCCTAGTTATAGTAATGGAAACATAGATGATATGGTAGCAAGGATATATGGGAAAATATTGATAAAAAAATATTTTGTATAAGATGTGATCATAAAATATATTTAATATACATCATGTTAATGTAGGAAGAGATATATATCAATGGATAATTTTAATAAAGGGTCCAAGTATATTTGGCAACCAAACAAGGGAAACCAAGAATAAACATGTGAACCATAGAAAAAAGAGGCAACTAATATGTCAAAAGGAAATAGTCAAATCCAAGTGGTAATAAATCATGCAATGCCATAAAGCCAAAAAGAATAACTGTTCAATCAATTAGAATACAAGTCAATGAAAAAAGGTAATATCACCTTAATGTCCATAGATCTAGTTGTGAATTTCTAGTCATAGATATATAATGTAAGTCTCATATGATAAAATATTGAATCCTGAGGTATGTTAATAAAGGATAACTAATGATATTATTGAAAGTGGACTCATGAGAGAATATTATTATGGTACATAATCATGAATATTTTGTATTATAAGAAGGTGATGAATCCATATCAAACATGTCATCATCATCAAATTATGTGTATTGAGATATATCAAACAAATCAAAATATTCCTCTATATGAGATGGAGTGTGAGGTGAAGATGGTACGAGTTATTATTTTTCTTATATAAAATTATCATTAGGTGTTTTCAAAGGTACCCACTCTTGAGATATAAATTTAACCAAATTTGGATAATCTTATTCACTTTAAGATGTTTTATCTCTTGAAATGGAAATATTGCCACCTTGGAAAACAAATTTAATATTATCATGAATCTAATCTGGTGTTTCATCCATTGATTTTATCCAAATATTTATTAATACAATATTTTACTAAAGTAAGTAAAATGGGCTCAACATACCTTTCTTAGTACAATGGAGAATGCATTGAAAGGAAGTTTGAAAACTAGTGTTGGGCTAAAAAACTCTGTGCTTAAATGTGATAAGTTATATACAACCAAACTTGATGATGAACATGAGTAGGAAGGGGATGATGGACCATGTTTGACCCCAAAGATCAAGGTTTATACTTAGAATCCAAGAAGTTGATTGAAAATGATTCTGTTAACCAGACCCTAAAAAGGGGGGACAATATTAGTGCCTCCTCTGATAACACCTAGATAATATAGTATAAATATTGGGTGGATATAATAAAAGTTAAGGGTCTTAAAAAATATATTTTTATTGATATTTAAAATATTAAATTCAATGAGGGACTCATTATAATCTTTGACTCTATTGTAGATAGATTTGCCAATATATTTTTAAATTGACCCAATATGGACATAGTTAGAAGTTGGGCCCAACACAAATAGAAACCAAAAGGAAATATTAAGATATAAAATCTATCTAAATTATTTTTATTGATTTCATTTTTGATCCACGATGAGTCTATTATAACCCTTTTGTATTATCCCTAATTTATTGGAAAAATAAGGCTTTTCTTAAAAAAATGGAAACTAGGCTTTAATCCAGATAAATAATACATTAGTGAGATACTCATATGGGTTAGAATTTTATGATTTGCTCTTAAATTTTTGGAGGATTAATTTTTTATGGGAGTTTTCAATTTTTTTTAGACAACTCATTACTATTGTTTTGGTTACTAGATCCAAAAAATTATTGATTTATACAAGATTTTATGTAAATGTAAAAGTTGGGATGGATATTCCTATATCCATCAATCTAAATTCCAAATATGGATATTATAATAAAAATTTAGAGATTGATAATTATTCCATGGTATGAAAAAACATTCCCCATGAAGGAAATAATCCAAAGGACATGGAGAAAAATAAATAATCCCATTGTAAATGAAGCTTAGGTAGAGAGCTTAAACGCTGATTTTGTTCCTAATAGTAAGGCAAAAATTTAGGTTGAGAATAATTTGGGAACTTTGAAACATCCAAGGAACATGATTTGTTACATGTAAATGATGTATTTTTTATTATTCCCCAATCCCCATTTTTAAAAATATAAATATTTAATTGAGAATGGAAGCAAGGAAAAATAACCATAAATTTTTTTGCAAGATAAGAAGTATAAAAAAGAGAGTGACTAGGAAGATGGTAAAAAATATCATCAAGGGAGAAACTATGATCATCTACAGTAAAAGGAGGAGTGAATATTTCATAAAATGGAGGCAAAAAATCTTTGTGCACTCTTTTAACTCCTTTAGACATCAAGAAAGTATCCTTACTACCTAGTGTAAGCTATAAGGAGGAACAACTTAGGAATAAAAAATAGATAGAATAAGAAATTATGTTTTGCACTCTTGTTGACCAGTGGAAAAGGGACACTTTACATAAGGAAGATATTTTATAAGAGTTAGAGGAAGGTGAACTCTGATTAAGTGACAAACATAATCCTACTTTTTCCCTTCACTTTTCTTCTTTAGATGTAAGTTTAATTTCTTCTTCATCAGGGGAATTGAATTTAGATCAGTTGTGTGGAAGAAACAAGGAGTGATAAAAATATAAAGAAGTTTAGCATGGAATCTAATAAGGGTAAATCTAGAATGAAATAATAAATACAAAAACAAGGAATTTTTTGAGAAGGGGAATCAAAACATTATGGGGTTAAAAGGATTTAAAATTTTAGTTTAATCTAGAAAGTGAATCCCTATGCTTATTTTTATTGGAAAATGAAAGTTGATTTTAAACTCTTATCCTTTGTCTTTTGTCTATACTTATACTATTGGTCTGGCAAGTGGTCTATAGATCTATAATTTTTTGGAATTTTAGCTATTGTTTCGTTGATTTTTCCTTACTATTGCATTATGATTTGATATTTTGGGATATAGTTAGCCTCATTATAATGTTGTATCTATCTTATTGATCTTCATGTCTTATATTGTGTTTCATATTAGTCTAGGTTTTGGGTCCTTTATAAAACCCACCCTTATTTCTGGTTCATAGCTATAGTTAAAAGCATTTTACCTAATAAAAAAAGTTAGATCAATATGGAAAATATCAATACATGCTTTGTAACCAAGGGATATAAATAATTCAAAGTATCCCAATTTGACACATGTAGACAAATAAATCTTACAAATATCTTCAATTTCATATCCAAAATATCTAATAAAAATAGACATATTGACTTGACTAGTGTCATTGACCATAATATTATTATATTTTCCCACCTCTATGTAAGCATTAATGACCAAAGGATTTTCATCGAAACATAAATATTGATTTTCACATTTGAAACCTTGTTTGGGTCACTAGTCTTCTTGGGGATGTATTACTTATGATCTTTCTTCTTAGGCATATTTTTTAGGAAGATATTCTTTAGGTAGCTCTTCTTTAGAAGGCTTTACTTTAGGTAACTCTTCTTTAGAAGGCTTTACTTTAGGTAACTCTTCTTTAGGAGATGACGTAGTAAACTTTACCTCTTTAGGTGAGTTATTATTATCACTAGGATGTGAGATAAGCTTAATGTTGTCTTTTTAAATCATACCATTATTTTATTTTTAAAATCACAACAAATATCAATTTAATGTACATGTGTTCTATGATATTTACAATAATCTTAATATAAGTGATGTTCATGAAAATATGCACTAAAAATATGAGTAAGCAAAGCCAACTTCAATTTAATACTTTTTTTCAATATTACACTTGGAGAATTATTAAACTCATGATATTGATTTGAAACATTAGGAAAAGATCTAAGACTTTTTATAAGTCTCATAGTTTATGTAGTTGATGATGAAAATGTATTCTTTGGTGACACATGGATTTTAATTCGAGAGCTCTAAGTAGGACTGTTATTAGTATGATCAAGATTTTGGGCATATGCAATCTCTTTTATATTTAAATAGTCTTAAAGAAAATAATTTTGAAAGATTTACAAGTATGATAAAAAATCTCTTTAAGCAGAAAGATGAATCCCCTAAAAAACATGTAATACTTTTCTAAGTCCATTGGTTGATATATCAAATGATGCATATAAGTCTTAAATAATAATATATAATCATTAAAAATTTCAAATTATACAAGTGGTGAAAAGAGGTAAGATGATCATATGTAAACATGGTCACTTATTGTTGATGTATTGTGCTAAAAAGGTCTCTTCCAACGCAAGATATGTACATAAAGAGATTCTAGGAAGTCTATGTAACCAATCAAGAAAACAAATTGTTGATATTTATATAATGTTTTAAGAAAAATTCTATCATTGAATTTTTATTTTATAAAATTCCACAAAGTTATTTTGGTGTAAGTAAGGATCACCTAACCCATCTAAGAATGTAAATTTTAGCATTCTAAAGTCATGAGGAAAAGGTGAATTATAGATATCATATACTATAGGTCAACTAAATATAGAATTAAAATTGGCCCAAGAAATATATGTGATGATTTTTAAGGATAAATCATGTACTTTCCTTTATAAGGTACATAATGCATTCATTAGGTCTAAGAATTCTTGGGAAGGCATAATAAAGTACTCAAGGGGTTCATTCAAAGGTTGAATATTACTATTGATGGTAATTATAGGAACACTATTCCTCATGGGTTTTGAATCCAAGAATTTATAATAAAGCATATAAGATGAATGAAGACAATCACAAACTTTGAAGGAATAAACACTTGATATATTTGAATTTTATGTGAAATTTTGTCAAATAGTCTAGGATATTTAAAAAAATGTTCTTTTAAATATTGATCTATGCATTTATTAATCCTTTCATTAATTACATCATTCACATTTTTCAATTTAATATCTAACAAAGATAAATAATTTACTTCCATTTCACTAACATAATCCATGATTATAACTAAGAAAATCCACACACAAAAGAAAAGAAACCTTAAGGGTGCAAATGAGGAATGAAACCCTAAAATTATAATCTAAAATGGATAAAAAATAAGAATCCCTAAAGGTAGGTTAAGAATAAGTAGGGTTAGGGTAGATGGGGGGAGGGGTCTGAGTGGTTATATCTATATATATGGTCATTGGCCTATATGTGTGTGTGTGTGTGTGTGTGTGTGTGTATGGACCTCCTCCCACCTCCTCATCATTCCACCAATTATGTTTTATAAATAGTGGATTGTGTTCAATTATAATGTGCACATTAAAATAAAATAATTGCATAAAGATGATAAATAATATGATAATCCAATAAAACCCTCTATTTACCTCATGAATATGAAAAAGAACTAGTGAAATCCATGAATAATCTAAATTATGAAAAATAATTATAAAATTTAAGAAATAATCACACCTGCTATGAATTATAAATTTATGAATGTAGGTATGGAGTGTGCAAGCCTATAGGAAATTGCATATGAATTATGGAGCAATAGAATAAGATCAAAATTAAGGATAGTATCATAAATAAAAGGGTTGGTAGGGACAAGATTGGAAAATGAAGGCCATGATTGACAAGTTGGAATTAAGACTTGAAATTTTAGGAGTAGGTGCACTGTCTAATGTAGATAAGGATTCCACAATTTTTTTTTTGAAAAAATATTCCATTTTTCCTTTTATTTAATTTCTAACCTAACTTTCCATTAACTAAAAACAAATAAAATGTTATGGGCTAGGAAATCTCAAAGGACTTGTGTATGCATGGGTTAGGATGAACTATAAAAATTATCTTTATCCCAATAGGATAGGATATAAATAAGGTGATAAAAATATAAATATATTATAGTTGGAAGAAAGGTTAAGAACCTAGAATAATTTTAGACCTATCAAAGGCTAATACAAATTCAAATGTTAAGAATATAGGTTTTAAATTCTATGACTAAGATATGGGTTTTGGCTCTCACTAGGTCTCAAGATAGATTAATGGTTATAATAAATGGGTGTATTAAGGATATAATAAGGATAATTCATGCAAGGAACTAATTAAAAAGGGTAACCTAGATCCAAGATAGCTAAAAATGCTAAAATAATAATAAGGTAAGTGGTGTAATGGTAAACTAATGGGCAATTTATGCAACCTAAGGTGATAACTATAAGCTTAAATAACCCTATACTTCAACCAAATTATTTAGTATGAGGAGCATAAACAAGGTTACATAACATACATTCAATATATAATTGAACAAATAAAGTCTATCTAGTAAATGAATAAATGAAAAAGAATAGGTATATGGATACTTACCTTTGGGTGAACTCATCGATGCATCAATCTCATCCTTGGTTTAAGTGAAAATTTTCAAGAGATGTTTGAGGAAGAAGACCTCAAATGAAAATAAAAAAGAATTGATATCATTATTTTGGGACTATAAAGACTAGGACACCTCCTCGGCACAACTCCTCCTATTGAGCTTTAATCAAGACTAGACCTCCAAGATAATACTCTAACCTCTAACTCTTCATTTTACTACTTAAGAGCATAAATTCAAGTGTAATACGATTAAATGAATGTGTTATATGTATTGGAATTATAATATAACCCCTATATATATATATATATATATATATATATATATATATATATATATATATATAGATCTAATACCCAAAACTAACCCTCAAATCTAAGCCATCAGTATTGGATATGATGATACAATTAAAATAATTTTTGTTGACATAAAACTGCATTAGCTAGACTGATATAATATAACTGATAGAGACACAACTTATAAATTTATCGATTATGTTGATAAAATATAGGCTAAGACAAATATTAAACAAACTATATGTTCCTGACTGATATTTTAGGAATATAGGGTGGATAGAAGACTGAATGTAAAGTAGAATGAGAGGTAAGATAGAAAGAGACTCATAGGAGTTCAGATTGATATTAATGTAGGTATGAAAGAATAATATGTAAACATATCTTGAAAAATACCATGAGTCTACCCTACCCTTTTCTCAGTGCACTCCTTAGGATGTGCACTTTGGTATATTTATGTGCCAACAAATTGATATAATATAAACCACTAATAAATTGATAAAGTGGAAAATATAAGGTGCATACATATGCCACACTTAAAGCTAATCACATGTCACAATAGTGTAATGTGGGATTGTGCTTTGGGAAATATATGTAGCACCACCAAATAACATAACTAAAAAGAATTGATGATAAATGAATAATTTAAAGTAACATATAAATACCTTGACTTACCATTCTACATAAATGATGCATACAAATACCATTATCTTGATCATGGTGAGTATATTAACTACATTTGAGAAACCCTAAGGATACAAAGTTAAAATGGATATAAGTAATGCATGTATATTATGAATGGTCAATAAATGGATGTAAATTAAAAACTTTGAGAAATTATTTTAAAACCTAGAAAAATTTGGTAAACCAAGATTGATAAGGATAAATTATAACCAAGATATACAAGGGATAAATAATAAAATGATTGTGAAAAATTCCAATATAGGATAGGTGGAAACCCGAATCAAATAAAAAAGAGAAAAGTGACTTTAACATTCCTAATTAATATAGGTGAAATCTAAAATCAAACAAAGAGGAGTGAAATGAGCATGTAAAATGACTTTAAAAACATCTAGCATAAGAAAAGTGAAAACTTAAATCAAACAAAGACATGCCAAAAATGAAAGTATACACTCTAATGAGTGAAAACTCAAAATCAATGATTGTGTTAAAATATGATGCAGGAAGGTATAACCATCTAGAATCATAACCATAATGATCGAAATGGTGTGGATGTGAAAAATGATGGGAATTTGTGAAGAAGGTCTAGTTGTATTTCCTAAGGTCTTACAATTCAATTCAAAATCTAAAAATCCAAGTGGCATCATAATTAAAGCTGAGACTCAATTATGAAGAAAAGAGAATGAAAATAAGAATGTAAAGAAGAGGGATGTGATCAACTATAAAAAAATGTCAAGGGGATATTGGGAAAGAGAATAAGGAGATAAAAAGAAGCAAGGCAACATAAGGGTGATATAAACATTCTTAGTGAAGAAAATATATTATAATCAAGTGGGAAAGGCTAAGATATTTTGACATCAAGGACCTAGTAAAACCCACCTAAAAAGCTTATGCTTGGGATAAAAAGTGAATATATATATTTTCCCATAAAGGCTAGATGCATGAAACATAAAAAGGATCCTACCTTCCCAAAACATGTTCCTCACTCATTAGGACCCCTTACAAAGTCATTGGTTTACTACGAGTATTAGATACTTACATGAGAAATTAGGTGGTACTAAATTAACAAGATATAGATAAGTAATAACGTAATGAGACCTCATACCCTATTCTAATTTCCTACCACATCCAAATGGACCTCATCTCTATTATGAGTCTAGCTATGGATTTTTAGTTTCGATTGAAATAAGATATGGGATAAAAAGGTCATGTATTTTGGTGTGATTTAAATTTTAATATTATTTTTAATTTTAACATTGCCTTTTCTTAAAATATGGATTTTAAGTCTTAGATTTTTCTATTTTCCTCCTCTATATAGATTTTAAAAAAATGAACATGGGTGATAAAGATGACTAACACAAGAGATCCTACACCTAGCCACTAAAGAAGAGAACCTAAAGACCAAGACACCTAAAGAATCTTAAACTTGAACTTTAAAAAAGAGTACAATCTCAAAACTAACCCAAGTACGCCTCAAGTGAAATAAAATTGTTGGGAAGGATCATGGAAGAACTATGCACGTGAAAAGATTGATAAAATGAAGATATGCTAGTAGTCAACCACACGAAGGGAGAGTTTTTACATTAGAGTGACTAGAAAAAATAGGGATCTATAAATACATAGAAATGTAAGTCAAATATTGAAAAGGAAACCCAAAGAAGGGAAATAATATGAAATATGGTAAGCATGTCACTAGAGAATTAATACTAACCTATAAAGGGTATAACACAAAAAATGATAAGAGAAATCACCCCAAAAGAGGGAGAGTGTAAAAATATATCAAATAATCATAAAGGAAACTAAGGTTGACTACAAGAAGCTAAAATTATAAAATGAAAAAAAATACCAAGGTGTCCTAACATGAAGACAATGATGTAAAAAAATTAAAGGTGATATAAAAGGTCTACAAGGGAAACAAAGGTCAACTGTAGTAAAGATAAAGTTAATCTAACATGAAAATCATGAGGATATGCATTTAAGAGGAGGACCTAATTGATTACTCAGGTCTTATTGTCTAACTCACAACATAAAAAACCAAAGGGTGTAAAAATGAAAATATATCTAAGGAACAAGAATAGGTACTAGGACTAATGCTAATAAAATCATAGATGTAGATAAATAAGAGCTAAAATACAAAATAATAAAGTGTTAGCATAAAATAATAAAATCTAAGAATGTACAAGAAATAAACTATGTGCAAGAAATGAAACTAGCAAGTATAACACATGATTAGATGTTTATTGAAGTTGGATTCATTTATGATTTTGAAATTTATAGGTATAGTGGACATAACATGATTCCTTAATGGGTAATTTGATGTAGGGATGGGCATTGTAAAATTACCTAAGTTATGAATTGAGATAAGGGTGGGCATCACAAGATTCCCCAAGATATGAAGTAAAATTTAGATGGACATCACAAGATGCCTTGACATATCATGTCGAGTGAGCTGATGTAGGATTATGCTTGATAACAACCTTAAGATAACATAGGGATTACAATAGATATCAAATTCATATTACAATAGAATTTTTAGGAGCTATGTTAATTTTGGTATCTTTAGGAGGTGATATAATTTTTTTGTATGGTATCAATAGTTCGATACACTGTGGTGTAATATAACTAATTTGAAATGTATCAATTTGGTTGATATAGTTAGGATGGTGTGAACTATTTTAAACTATAATAACCAAGATGATAAACTTAGTTGGAGATAAAAGATGTAGGTCGATATAATATGATTGTTATATTTAAATTGTATCAATTAAATCGATATAGTTTGGAAGATTTGGGCACCTTTAATTGATAGGTAGTGGTATTAAGACTATATCAACAATTTATATGTGGTGTATGATACAATTTGTTGGAAAAAATAATGCATTTATAAATGTGTTGACACATTTTTGGTCATGGCTGACACAATTTCTTCTTATAGAAAGAACTATATCGACACAATCTCTGTCTTATTAGTGGAGTTGCTTATGATAGAAAGTAAATTTATAAATGTATTGACACATTTTAACAAAATGATGATGTAGTTATTTATGAAAGGAGGTATATTTATAACTATATTGACACATATTAGTGGTTGAATTAATTATTTATGAGAGAAGGAAAAGTTAATAATGTATTAACATAGTTTAGGTCATGGCCAATGAAATTATTTTTTTATATTTTTATCTAAACTCTATTGACATGATTGATATATTTGGAGATTGGTGGTTGAGTAGATATTGGTGATTTGGATGGAATTAAAACTAAAATTATACCTAAAGGATAGATTTGAATAGTTTTATAATCTCTAAGGTCAAGATCACCTACAATGCACTTTGGAGTAGGTAATTGAACTAAGTTCTAAGGTTGATGTGACCTAATAGGTTAAGGATCGATGAATGGTATAATATAATTCACTTTAATAAAAATTTAATCATTATTTAAAGATTTAGGATTAAGCATGGTTTATACAACATTAGAAATTGGTTGTTGATTCAAATAATTTAGATATTGATTGTTAGTTGGATGTAAATGATGTGATTAGTTTGATTGGGATTTATAAGATTTAAGATAGTTGTTATATATTTATTGGGTTATGGATTCATGTTTAACTTATTCATCTAAAAATAAGGTGCAATAAAATGTTTGAAGGTCACAACAAATTTCATGAGAATGAACTATTATAGCATGCCACCAACAAAAAATATTGGGATTGTACAATGCTATAGGAGGCTTGGAAGAGTCAAAGATCATGGGTTGAGAAGATGTATTATTTTATTGAGTTATTAGAGAATATAGGGAGGGTGTAAAGGTTTTGAATTTTTTACAATAAGATCTCCTGCTTAATATTTTTGGTGACACTTATTTTGAGATGTATTAGTGTTGATTGTATTATTTGATGTTGGTAAATATTCCTTACTAGCATTTTGAGATGGTTTAGATTGGCCCATAAGGAAGTCTTTTATTTTTTATTGATCAAGGCCCTCTTCTAAATTATCATGGGATATCATACCAAATTTTAATTGAATATGGATTTTAGAGTGGTAAGAAAGAGTTTGAAGATATTTTCATCACTCATGTTATGGCCTAATTTATGCGCCAAATATTTCTATCATTTGATGAAATCACAATGAGATTATTTAGGTAGTTTCTTGCATCAATGAAGTTTCTAAGTCTATTTTAAGGAACATTATTGATTAATAATTATTTAACTATAGCTTTGACTAAATATTATAGTTTTTTAATGAAATGAGTTTGAAGTTTGTTGTCCCATTATAATGCATCTCAAATGAAGGGTTTGGATGGAATCTTGGTAGTTGAAAATATGTTAGTTCTAATCCATTCCTTGTAAATATTTACAAATTATTTAAGATGTAAGGTATGATCAATAGTACTGTTATATGTAATGGTTTGAGAAATGCTTCCAATATCCATGCACACAGTGAAGGGATATAGAGGTTCATTTTAAAGTTTTGAGTTAGTTTATCTCATTTTAAAGGTTGGGGGATAATATTTCCATGATAATATCTAAGAGGAGGGATGTAATTTTTACTCAATTGATTCACCATAACTTAAAGATCATGATTATCCATTTTTAAAAAAATGGGTTTTCATTTGGAGTAATTGGTTGTGTTTAGAAGCTGGCATAAGGGCCATTTTATCAATCACTTATTCAAGGAATTGAGAGATATACATGGTAGTATTTTTATCATAATTTTTAAGATTTTTGGCATGAGGTTTACTACTAAGGGGAGGATTCCCAACATTGGTGTTAAGAGGAGGACCATTATTTATTTTCCAAGCTACTGTAATAAAGGGATTGATGATATTAAGACTCCCATTTTTTTGGGGTATAAATGGTGTTATTATCGATATTTTTGATAAGTTTATTAGGATTTATTAGTTCTTGATTCAAATATATTTGAGCCATATTGCATTGCATTGTGCTAATACTTAGTGATCTTGTTATTAGTGTAGCTAAAGGATTATGCACATTGGTTTTAATAGGTGGAACATAATGTGATGTTCAAACTGACGATATGGATTTTTTGATGATTTTATTATTTCTAAGTGTGTAAGGAGTAAAATTTTTACAAAGCATATCTGTATTAAGGGTTTTTAAGATTTTTGATTTTTATTTGAGGATTTTTGGATCAATGAAGTTGTATTAGATAAATCGAGATTGATATTAAGGGAAATTGTACCCTGAGGAATCACCTTCAAGGTGGAAGTGGAAGGGATAAAGGAGTAACCCACATGTAATATAAATGGGTTGAGGATTGATAAAAAGATCCTAAGAAGGAACATCATTTTAAAATGATGGAAAATTTAAGAAACATAAATAAGAAAATTTTGACAAGAGGTGCTTATCAAATTGAAATATCTAAGAATCTAGATATGGAAATGTGAAGAAAATATAATCAATGATGGGATATGATTCACACGGGGATTGCCAAAATGTATTATGATAGTGAAGCCAAAGTGAAAAAAACATTAAATGAAAATATGAAGGCAATCAAATCAATGGTGAGATAGGATTCACATCATATTCAAAAAAATATATGCATGAGATAAGATGACATGCAAACATATTATTTCTCTCAATAGACTAAGATAAAAATAAAGACTATGTATACTTGGAAGATTAGGTAAGGACCTAGAATATCCATAGACCTAGTAGAGGGAAATCCACACTCAAATGTCAATAGGATAGGGTTCTAAATTTTTTGCCTAAGATATGGGGTATGGATATCAATAGGTATTAGAGGATAGATAAATGGTTGTAATAAAGGAGCATATCAAGGGGTGTATAAGTAAATCATATGCGAGGAATTGACAAACAAAGGTAACCTAGATCTAAGATATCTACAAATAGTAAACTAATAAAACTATAAGTGGTGAAATGGTAAACCAATGGGAAGTATATGAAACCTAAGATGATAATGGAAAGCCAAATAAAACCTATAATTGTACCATATTATTTATTATAAAGAGGAAAATAAGAAAGGATAAAAAAATATACATCCATTTTATGAATGAATAAAGTAAATATATCCACTAAGTAAATAAATGAAAGAGAATAATGATATATATACTTACCTTTGGGCAAACTCATCTATGCATAAATATCCTCTTGGATCAAGTGTAACTTTGAAAGAGATGTTATAGGATGAAGATATAAAATGGTATGATGAAGACCATAATATCATTAGTTGGAGACTTAAAAAATTGGGACACTCCTCGATACAACTCCTACTGTGCTTCAAAGAGATTTAAGCAAGAATAAACCTCCAAGTTAAGAATTTATCCTCTAACTCTTCATTTTAATACTTAATAACATAAATTATAATGGAATAATATTAAATTAATGTTTTACATGTTTAAAAATGCTAATATGACTCCTATATATGGCTCTAATGCCCAAAACTAACCCTAAACTCTACGTTGATGGTATCATCTAAACTAATACAATCAGAGGGATGCCAATTGACACAAAATTATATCAAAAATGATGATATAGTACAAATAATAGAGAGATAACTTAGAATTTTACTAGTCATGTTGATATAATACAAGGAAAGATAAGTATGAAACAAATCATATTAACTTGGATGATATAGTATGAATAGAAGGTGGTTAACAAGATTGAATGAATATTAGATGGAAAAATAGAAAGAGACTCAAAGGAGGCCATAATGATAGTATTGAAAGTATAATAAAATAATATGCAAAAATCTATCTCAAAGTACCATGAGCCGATCCCACCCCATTCCCAGTGCACTGTTTAGGACATGCACTCAAGGGGATTAATGTGCCAACAAGCCCCTAAAAGAGACACTATCAATAAAGTAATAAAGTAAAAAATATAGAAATATTATTTAGATTATTTAAAAATTAAAATGTTTACTAAGGACTTTTCCTTGCATGATTCAAGCATTTGCAAAATGGTAATTTTACAAAAATGACATAATCTTTCTTTGAATGGATGTGGTTTAAGGATTGGCTCATTTATTGATAATGGAGTTTTTATTGTGGCCTCAAAAACCTGTTTAGATGGGTCTTATTATTATGAGTGGTATAGGGGCCCTTACTATGATATATAAATTTGGATGGAACTTTATTGAGTTTAGTGGGTGAAAATATCATCAGTTCATTATTTAATACTGCTTAAGGTAGCTTATCACTAGGGTTATGTGAAAGTGGAGCATAAAATTTTACATGTTTTAGGGGGATATTGGGTTGGGTTTATAGGTTTTTGGATCAACACAAACCATTTTGGTTATGAGAGTTTGTTAAAGACAACATGTTATGGTTATTAATGTTGAGGTGGGTTACCATGACTGACCTTTATCCCATAACCATTAGACATGTGGTTGTTGGTAATGATCTGGCCAATTTTGAAATGATGGTGGTATGCAATTCCAAGAATGATATGTATTATAATTATGGTAATCATAATTTCAAAATTAAGAATGAAATAAAAAAGGGCCAATAAGCATATCTAAATTTATTTGCATTGATGGCCAATGTACTTTTTGAGTTGCAATGAAAACCTACTTATTTCCATCACTATTTTTTTTTAGACTCATTTGAATGTAGTGAATCTTTATGTATGTTTTACTTGTTTTTCCAAACATCTTGGCATACACATTCAATATTTTCCTTGCATAAACTAGGGAAATAAATGATGGAGTGCTATATACACTCATACGATTGCATGATCACTCGTACACACCATTACCATAATAATAAGACCATTACACACAACAATAGGATAAACATTATGTATAAAAGGAATCTTATTATTTTATATCAAGGTGATTATATAATATGTATCTCTATCTTCCTACCATCTATAGACACCAAAAATCTACATACCATAATGCAGAATGTCACAATTCCCCTAGACCACCTTAGGACCCCCTTGGGCCCAACCTTGACCTTTTAACCCCTAACTGATCCTAACCCACCTGACCTAAGTCAATTTAACCCACATGGATAAACCCACCTAGCTAACCCAACCTTAACCTTTCTACCTTGGCCTTATTGATCATCGATGATCACCCTGACTGTCGATAACCACCCTAACCATCAATGATCACCCTAATCGTCAATGATCACCCTGATCATCGATGATTGCCTTGACCATTGATAATCACCCTGACTATTGACGATCATGTTTCACCACCTAAATAACTTAACTAACCCTTCAAATCCAACTAGATTTTTTATAATTATCTCATCTAATTCATGTGTGAACCAATGCATGCATGAGTTATATTTAGATAGATAATTAGACCCTTTTAACATATTGTTGCACCTCTCATTCCTTCCCATAAAAAGAGGAGAAATTGAGAGAGAGAGAGGAGGGAAGCAGATCATCAAGAGGTAAGAGTAGGAGAGAGGATAAAGATCAAGGTCAATCCTCAACTTCTTGTGTAGGTATCTCTTCATCAAAAATCATCTTAAGAAATCTCTAGAACTTGTCCAAGCCATTAAACATCAAATGTCAAACCATGAGCTAAGTATATTTTTATTTGTTTCAAGTTTTAGTTATTTAGTTTAGAAATTCTGCCCATAACCTCTTTTCAATCATTTGAACGAATAACCCTTGAACCTGCCACCTCTAAACCTTACCCTTTTTTTCATAAAAAATATTTGACCCAAACCCACCTTGTAGAACCATTTTAAAACCTCAACCAAGCAACCTTCTTGACCCAAACTAGTAACCGTTGATGATTACCCTGACCACTGACAGTCACTATGTAAAACCAGACACCCAAAATTAGTAAGCAAAAACCACTTCTCAACCTTAGCCAAAACCCTATTTTTTTGACTTTTATAATATTAAAATCCAAAAAAAACAACCTAACCATACTTGAACCATATTTTGATAGTTTAACATTCACGTTAATGTTATCTTGTTAATATAATCATTTCTTATAAATACTATTTATTTCACCTAAATTAAGTACTTTAATTTATGTTATACAACCTTATTTTATTAACATTAACTTGTCTTAAAAGGTGGATTGATAACCTCCAATGAAGTTGTGTACTTCTTGGATCTGGATTTCTAGGCAATCCAACTTCCTACCTAACTAACACAACCTTTCTTTAGTCTCTTTCTTATGTAGGTCATCCCCCCAAGATAATGAGGAACTCTCACAATCATTTGGATCATGGAGTGAAAACCAAATCTAGGCTCTACCAACCTTACCCTTATTTTCATTTTTACTCTTTCTTCTTGAGGAAATAAAGAAAACTTTGAGTGTAAAATTCTGGCATGCTCGGTGGGACCTTGAGCCTTTACTTGAGTTTTATCTTGTTTGCATCTATATGCTTCTCTCTCTATTCTATTCTCATAAATGACATCAATGTTTCTTTTGGGATTAAAATTAAGTGCATACATCAATTACTTGTAAGTTTACCTCACATAGGTTAACTTAAAGCAAAGTAATCCTATTGTATCATCACTTTTTGTTTCACACACTAAACCAAACCACCTTCATCAACTAAACATCAAAAAAACTTGAGACAAGGCTTGACTAGGATTTCTTCACCTAGCGGTAATCTTACCCTTTCTCTAAGATCCTACTTGGAGGTCATTACCAAGGGGAGAACCAACTCAACTATATGGTTGAGTATAACCTCTAGAAACTAGTATATATTGGATAAGCACCCGATAAACTTATCACTGTGGTGTGTGAAGTGAGGGGGTAGGCCCCAATACCAAGCCACGTATTGATTCCCAATATAGATTCTTTTTGAGCACCCAAACACAACATGAAACGAACCATAGACTTCTTTACTAGTACCTTCTCTACAAGCCAAGTTGAGTCACACAATTCAAGCTTAAGGTATAAGCCACAAGAAAGACTAAAAATAACCTTAGGATTTAATGTGATTTAGTGTATGTTTTATCTTCTTTGAATTTTTCTTGTATTATCTTTGTTTGAGTTGTGATGAATATAAATTCCCTTGGAAACTTTCTACCATTTTGCTTTCATCCACCTCATCTCCACTACCTTGTTCAATGGAGATCCCTCCTATAGTTTCCACACAAGATACTAACTTTGTTAGACTCATAAAATACAACCCTCTTTTCTTATAATGTTACCTTGTATCAAGAGCCACTTATACCCCCCAACCTCACCTATAATCAACCTAAACTCACCTATAATCAACCCAACCTCACCTACAATCAACCCAACCTCAATTATAACTAACCCAACCTTACCTATAATCAATCCAACCTCAAATACAACCAATTGACAACCTTTCAACAATCACTTGATCATCACCTCAACAAATCAATAACCTTTCAACCCTTATTAGACCCTTTTCATAACCCACCTCAACTATCTCAACCTCACCAATCTTTGGCTAACCTATCCCAACCACCATATCAATTACCTCAATCATATCAAACTTTTGATTACCTAACTCAACCATCATATCAATCACCTATACCCCCTTTGTGGTAAACTTATTTATCTCAAAACCAAGACTTGGTCTATCCCCTTAGTCATACCACAAAAAACTATCAACCCAACAACTATCGACCCAACCACTATCAAACCAACCACTATCAAGCTACTTTATCAACCTCATTAAATCAAACTAAAAATCATTCAACCAACAACTATAAAACACAATTTTCTAACCAATCAAGCTCATCACCCTTACCAATGTTATCAAACCTATAAATCCAACCTACCTTACCCAACTTCTCAACCTTATCAACCTTATCAACCCCATCAAATCCAACCAATAACTATCAACCTACCATATTGAACCAACCAAGTTTTTTAAACCACCTTACCATATTGAACCTACCCACCATATTGACCATGTAAAATCAATCAAATACCTTAACCTTTCCCAAAATTTCAATCAAACCTACCTTATCTACCTTATCCAATCAACCAAACTTTTTGAACCCACCAATCTTATTAAACCAACCAACCTCACTAAATTAAACCAATAACTATCAACCAAAATTTTCCAAGCTACCAACCTTATCAAACATACCCACCCCATCAAATCACTCAAACTTGTCAAGTCAATCCAACTTATTCAACCAACCAAATTTACCAAACCAACCAATTAGCTCACAACCTCAAGAGCCATTGGTGCACCCTATTCCTAGGTAGCATAACCCACTGGGGGAATCATATGCCTCAATCCTTGACAAAATTTTAAGGTCTTCTATTATTATCATCCTTCAAATCAAAACTATCAATACTTCTCCTCCAAAACCCATTTGGTTCATATAGAATGAGTTTTTTATGTATCATCATACAGATAGACATGTGGTAGAGAGACGTGGGTCTTTTAAGATGTTTATCCAAAACCTTATCGATCAAAAGGAAGTTCTAATAGATATTATTCATGTTCCTCCAACCTAGCCTTGAATGTCTTCAAGCAATCAATCATCAAACCTATTTTTACACCCATTATTATGCAAAACCATGATTAAAAACCTCAACACAATGAGGTCCCTTCATTAGATTTGGTCCTGAGTGCATCTATAAATAGGGAAACCATAATCAAAATCCCAACCAATCAAATTGTTAACCAAGTGCACACTTTTCAACTTCCTTTTGAAATCATCACTATGGAAGAATCAACCTTAAACCACCCACTTGTTGACCAAGAAGAGCCTTCTCAACTTTATTTTAAAACCATCATTAAGGAAACCAACCCACCTCTTCCACTTACATTTTTAACTAAGCCAACCCAAACTCAAAACACCTCACCTATAATTAAATCAAACCCAACCTCAGCTAAAATCAAACCCATTCATTTCTTCTATAATCTTCTAGTTTTCATTTACCTAATGGCATTGTCTTTGGTTTGATTCCCTTTTGAATAAGGTCAAATATTTATCATCTTACCTTACCAAACAAACCAAAAAAATAAACAAACCCAACCAATAAGCTGAATTAACCACCAATCCTAGCTCCCCCATCCAATCAAACCAAACTCTAAACCAAATCAATCAACGATGATCAACCCAACTTTTGATCCAGCCATAAACAACTTATCTATCAACATAAACCAACATCAATGCTTCATTTAATATTTCTTAAATCTTTTCTACCCTTTTATCCAAGCTACCCACACCTCACCTAAGATCCCTCATTGGGATAATTCAAAACTCTTGTCCACCCCACCTCTATTTTAGGATGATGTTCCCAACATCATTTTTAGACCTTAAACATATCCAAATTTGACCCAACAATGTTTTCCTTTCCATAGCACCATAACAGTGATCCCGCCTGAACCACCACCTATAAATTGAACTCCAAACTAACAACTAACCACTAACAACCCTTGGGAGGCAAATGAAATAATCTTCATATTTCTTAAACCCTCTTTACTAACCCATATCTTTACCTGGGAATCTTTTTTTACCTCAACACTCATGAAAAGGGCATTTGGGGGAATTTTCCCTCCAAAATTTTGACCAAGCAATAACCCACACATTAACCAATAGCCCAAATTTAACCTTTTGCCTACCAAATTTAACCAATGACCAAACCAACCCTTGGCACTTATGCCTCAACTTACACCTATCAAACTAACCCAAACCAACACCTAAACCTACCTAACCAAACCAAAAACTAACCACCATTGTAATTTAAGCAAAGTCTAACAACCATCACGTGACCAACTTTATGGAGATAAATGGAATCATTTTGTTCCATTCTACCTATTTAACCATCATCACTCTAGCATATTTTTCATGTCTTTTCAAGTGTCAAAAATTAACTAGGGGACATCTTCAACCCTAATTTTCCCAAACCATTCATGTGCAAGTATGGATCTGGGGCATGTCTAAGCCTAAAACCCTCAATGATTTATGTTCTTGTGTGTTATTTTGTTAAAAACAAGTTACTAAGTCATCTTGTGTCTAACTTAAGCTCATCCCTTGTTGTCATACCACATTCATCTCCTTTTTTAAGGATAACCAACTACAAACAGGATCATATGATTATCCATCACAACCTTTTAGCCTAATCTTGAATATAGGTACCTTGAATCTACCCATGACATGATTCTCATGGTTCTTTCACACCTTTAAAGAATAAATTCCCATGGTCATTATCACTCAAACCTCTTTTACCCATCATCAACTTTCTTGTGCTATGGTTTTACCCCCATAAAGGAAAGCCTTAATCCTATATAGACTTGTCCATGTCTAAACCAACATAAATCCATTTGGGATACCAAATATCACTTGGGTCACATCTCTAACATTTTAGACTACTCTCTTGAAGGATGGCCTCCCATTCCTATAAAAAATTGCTTAAAAATATAGACTAATCCCTTTAAGGATAACTATTAATTTGTATAAATCTAAAGCTTAGACCACTCCCTTAAATGATGGCTAAGTCAAATTTGTTAAGCCAACAGTCACCCGGAAGCTTCTTGCATTGATTAGCTTCCTACCACCATCAAACAAAGCAATCAAAAGACCTTATAAAAGAAAGCAAAGTAATCCCAAGAAACTCACAATTAGATTTCATAATAACATTAGTAAACTTCCCGCATTGATCAATCTACACCCAACATAAATCATGGACTTTTCTATCATGGTTCCTAGGTTACCTACATAAGGGCAAAACCATCCCCATAAGAAGCTCACACTTTCACCCATATCCCTTTTTACCCCTATAAAATCAAGGGATTTTGAGCTTACTTGACTCTTCATGATCAAGCTACCATTTTAACCATTAAACTAGCAACTAAACAAAGCATGAAGGGTTTATGTCCATAAGCCCACCTATCTTGCCATTATGGTCTTTTCTAATTAGAACATTTAGGCTACTCCTTCTACTTTTATGATAACCTTTTCAAGATGAATGTCTTCCTTTTTTGGGCCATTAACACCCCCAACTACTCACTTTGTATCTTTTAACTAGGAAATGGGGTACCTTTTTACCAAACCAAGTGATACCTCAAATTGAGCAACCAATTTGAAAACCACCAACCATTGGAGATTATTTTTCTCCACAAACTAACTGTTGGAGATCAAATTTCTCCACAACCCAACCTTACCTTTTTGAGATAACCATTTAGAGATCACCTTTCTCCACCAACTATAACCATTACCTAAACTAACCATTGGAGATCACCTTTCTCCACCAACATATCACCCACCCATGGAAACTACCTTCTCTACCCACCCTAACCACCTCATCATCTCACCATTAGTCTATTTCAACCCAACTAGCATGCATTTTTTGATGAATTTTTGCTTGGTCCTTTTGACCACAATGACAACAATTGCCATGTTGACCCTTTTTTGAACTTGTGTTGCCTTACACACACCTGACCCACTTATGTCTTTTTGAGAGCACTTCCTACCTTAGATACCTATGATACTTGACCAGTTTATATTTTCACTAGGAGTACTTCTTGCCTTGGATACCCACTAAAACATAGACATCACTTAGGAGAATTGCATTTATGAGTGTACCTATCCACCATGCCTAATTATAGTCATGTGGTCCACTTGTTAGTTATCCTTATAAAACCAACCTTTATTTATACCAACTATGGTAAGTTAATATATGCACGATCTTGGTTATTGTACCTTTTTATCATACTTTACATGCTCATTTTCACCTCAAGTACCTAACCTATCACCCACCTTTATGATGCTTACCTTTATCATCACCTTCATCCACCTTATCAAACCTATACCCAATTATATTTTACCTCATGGCAACCAAAACTTTGACCAACATCAGTTTTTTTTACAACTTGTTGATTCAAAGATACATAAAAAAAAGGGGCAAAATGTAGATACCAAAAATATACACACTAAAATTTTGAATGTCACAATTCCCTTAGACCACCTTAGGACCCCCTTGGGCCCAACCTTAACCTTTTGACCCCTAACCGATCCTAACCCACCTGATCTAAGTCAATTTAACCCACTTGGCTAAACCCACCTAACTAACCGAACCTTAACCTTTCTACCTTGGCCCTCTTGACTATCGATGAAAACCTTAATCATTGATGATCACCTTAACCATTGATGATCACCCTAACCATCTATAATCACCTTGACCATGATACACTGATCATTGATGGTCACCCTGATCATCGATGGTCAAGTTTCACCACCTAAATAACTTAACTAACCCTTCAACTCTGACTTATTTTTTATAGTTAGCTCATCTAATTCATGTGTGAAATAATGCATGAATGATTTATATTTAGACATCAAATTAGACCCCTTGTTAACATATTGTTGCACCTCTCTTTTCTTCCTATAAAAAGAGAAGAACTTGAGAGAAAGAGAGGTGGGAAGCAGATCATCAAAAGGCAAGAGAAGAAGAGAGGACAAAGATAAAGTTAAATCCTCAACTTTTTATGTAGGTATCTCTTCATCAAAAATCATCTTCAGTAAGCTCCAAAATTTAGCCAAGTCATCAACCATCAACTATTAAACCATGAGCTAACTATATTATTCTTTATTTTAAATTTCAATTATTTATTTTAGAAATTCCACCCATAACCTCTTTTTAGTCATCTAAATGAATAACCCTTAAAACAACCACCTCTAAACCTTACCCTCTATCTCGTAACCAATATCTAACCCAAACCCACCTTGTAGAAGCATTCTACAACCTCAACTAAACAACCTTCTTGACTAAACTAGTAACCATCGATGATCACCCTGACCACTGATGATCACCCTGACCGTCGATGATCACCCTAGCCATCGATGATCACCTTGACTATTGATGGTCACTATATAAAACTAGACACCTAAAATTATCAAGCAAAAACCACTTCTCAACCTCAACCAAAACCCTATTTTCTTGACTTCTATCATAATACAAATAAAAAATAACAACCTAACAATACTTGAACCACATTTTGGTAGTTTGCCATTCATCTTAATGTTATCTTGTTAATCTAAGCATTTCTTATGAATAATATTTATTTTACCTAAATTAAGTACTTTCATTTATGTTATACAACCCTTTTTTTTATCAGCATTAACTTATCTTAAAAGGTGGATTGATAACCTCCAAGGAAGTCATGTACTTCTTGGATCTAGCTTGATAGGCAATCCACCTTCCTACCTAACTAACACAACCTTTCTTTAGTCTCTTTCTTATGCAAGTCATCCTCCCAAGACAAAGAGGACCTCTCACAATCATTTAGATCATGGAGTGCAAACCAAATCTAATTTTTACTAACTTTACCCTTCCTTTTAGTTTTACTCTTTCTTCTTGAGGAAATAAAACAAAATTTGAGTATAACACCATCAATGAGAAGCATGAGTGCATACTAAATAAGTTATTGAGTTGGTTTCACAACTACTTGGTTTCTGTGATCAACACAAACATATGGAATTATCTAAATAGTGTGCAATAAACTATTATTCATGCACACATAAAAATAATCTAATAACTAAAACAAAATTCTAAATCAAGATTAACTCTTTGAGTGTGTGAAAACTCACTCCAACACCCTCCCTTAAGCACAGAATCAGGAGTGAGAATAGAGAAAGAAAAGAGATTGATGGATCTGGGCAACTAGGCCTAATCAGGTACTTCAAAATTATATTAAAATAAAAATTTTCCCTATGGTAACCAATCCATATTACTGAAATACATGGATGTCAATTCATTGTAACCACCAAGTCAAATAGGAACTGGTACTCTACATGAGGATCAATTTGTAAAAAACATTGATCATAAAACTAGGGAAAATATTCACCATGGATAAAATGTGTCACCATAAGGTGCTCAAAACTAGTAAAGCCCATAATAAAAGTAGAGAAAATAAAATATGATATAAGGCATCCCAAGAAGCATGACTCAAAATCTCAACATAATGTTGTATTAAGTGCACTTGATGGAATTAATCCCATAAAAAATATACACTCAATTAATTACATGAAAAATAAAATGTGGTGCACCAAGGGATAATAAGGAACACAACGCTAGAAGCATTATGTGCACACATCCCACCCTCCACCCCCAAATAATGCCAATGTGGGTGTAATGACTCAAAAAATTGTACGAGTGCATCAATCCCACTACAAAACATTGAAATGCTAACATTGGGCATTACCAAACTAGGTACTCTTCAAAATGAGGTCAAGCTCCACAAAAAATTGAAGGAGATTATCAATATCAAAGATATAGATACAAATCTCTCAAGTATATGTCTTTGATGGTGATAAGATAGTCAATAATTGAAGAATAAAGAGCTCAACATGGATCATACGCACATTAATAAAAAATCCATGACTCTTAGTGTGATTATAAATAAATGAACCATACAAAAAAATATCACCAAATGATGAAAGAAACTTCATAATGTAGTCAAGTTGTATTAGATGAAATATAAGAAATGGGATATCTAGGATCCAAAAAAAATTCCTAACAAAGAGATCAAAAAATAAGGGAGCATCAAAAGGTAAGAGGAACAATGTGTGGTCAAATAAGTTGAGTAGTGGATGAACCTCACCTATAGAGTCCTCTCAAATAATGTTATTGACACCACCAAGAATAATAAAAAATCCACCCCAAATAAACACTAATGGTGGAAGAAGATGACTGCATACAAGTTGGTACAAATTCCATAGTATAAGAATGTGAGGTAACATACAAAATAGTGTTAGTTTGATGATGTATAGACACTTTAGTCTCAAGTTTATTAGGCCTGAGTGAAGGTGTAGAACAACCCATATGTAGTTCACTATCCTCACAAAGAGTGGAATGAACAAATGATGGAGCTCTACTGATAGATACCAAATAAACATCTACATCATAACTAATGCCATGTTGGTAAATATAAATAATAGGTTATATATGGATATTAATACCCTATAGATGATTGACGAAGCCCAAAATTCAAGTAGTATTACCCATCGAACAAATCATGTAAGATCTAAAATTAATGGTATGCTTCTCAAAAGAATAAGACACATATGCAGGTAGAACTAAAGTGGGATGTATAGAGTAGAAAATAATAGTAGGCCCAAAAGTATTATCTTTAACAAGAAGAACAACAAGAACAATGGGTTTCTCAAGATTTTTTAGGTCACATTGTAAAAGGGCATCAATCGTATGTGTACTAGATTCAATAATAATACATGGTGGAATAGGAACAGTGGTATGAGTGTCCAACATATCAGTCTGATGTTGTCTACCACATAATTTCTTCTACAAAGAGAATATGATGACATATTTTCCATGAATCAAATAGCAAAAAAAGGAATTATGCTTTATTAGTTTCCTGTTTGCTTCTTAAAGTGATAGGAAAGAGATCATATGATCAATTGGTTGCTTGGGGTCTGACATGATGCTATTAATAATCACACTAGAGTTAAAAATAGGAGCAACAATCACAAAATCAAAATGTGCATCACTATGTGGAGGATATGAACCAATATAAGGAGTATATGCCAAATATTCCTCATGCATATCACCATAAAGAATTAAACCCTCACAAATGTGATAATATGGTGGATAAACATCAAAAATGTCACCAATAAAATCCTCAATATGAGAGGAAGGATAAGGAAGATGAATAGTGAGAGGTGAAGTGACCTCTCCAAACAATGTTGATCTAATGTCTGATGCTTCCTTAGGTGGCATGACATGTACAATGTGATACCATAAACTATCTAAAACATGGAAGTGTATGAAACAAAGTGTTTCCTTTTTCAAATATGCAAGCCACATAAAATCATCCTCATCTATAAAGTTTTGAAAGTCACCAAGTAAAACTCTCCACAATCATTTTATCTACAAGTGCATCTGCATTTTGTTTTTCCATGTGGTGTAGTTGGAAGATCTAAGGGGTTAAAACATATGAGAATCCAATGGCAAAATATATCCAAATGAGAACAAAATTAAGCCCCTAGACTGCATCAGTTACCACAAAAAATGTGTCTATTTGTACAAGAGTTAAAAAAATATAATACACACTCAAAATATGGGACATCAGACTCAACTTAAAATATGTCCATGACTATAGTAGTGGGATGAGTGCCATGAAGGAGTAAGAATAGGTTTGTATTACTTGTGAGGGGGTCTGACCTCCTAACAGACCAAACCTCACCCTCCATTTTAACTAGTGAGAGAAGGTAGCTGAAAAATAATAATATAATGCCCCTCTTTCGAGAGAGCCTTTTGCAAGAAATTACAATGCAATGATTTCCAATAATAATAAATTTACCACCACATAAAAGTGACATCCCCCACTATGTCCACCACCAAAAAAAATGTGTTTTTTTAAGTATCTATGCTTTCAAAAATAAAAATAAAATAAAATAATACCATTTAGATTAGTGGTTTCCCCCTTATAAAGTGGTTTTTTTTTTAATTTAAAAAAAAATAATAATAATGTAAACAAGAGGGAAGGGTTGATCCTTTAAATTCCCCCCAACACACATTCTCTATCAAAATTATCATAGCCGACTTAGTTATCAAAATTCTCAAAAGCATAATTGGGATATATTTTTTTTAATTTTAGTTATCATAGCCCACTGGACTGTCTACATGGATCAAATATGTCTATAGTGTAATTTATGGATCACCACCCAATATTTCAAGAAAGGTTAATAGGTTTTCACTCATTTAAAGTGATGATATAATAATAGAAATAATTTAGCAAGGTGTCATTGGATGAGTTACCATCAGACCAAGTCAAAAATTCTACTATCTATGCAATCTAAACACATACTATGTTATCATTTATTGCAAACATGAGACTAAATCAATACAAGATTAGATCAATAGAATTTGAATGATCAAATCCAATAAAATAACTCATCATTCCACATAATGGAGACTGAGATTTGAACCAAAATGAATACAAGATCAAGTTAATATATTTTATGTTGTTCATGACTATCGATGGTGAGGCCATTACAACTCAGGATATATGTTTAGGAAAACCATGGAGATTGACAATATTAAAGGGAAATTATGATCTAGTTGTATAAACTTAATATATATACTTTTTCCATTATTTTCAAAGAAAATGGCTTGGGCTAATATTGTAGCCAATATATAAATTGAATGCCAATTCACACCCAAAATAATCAAATGCACTAATCTAATGTTGTCAAAAAATCATGATGTAGGCTAAGAAGGCACCAAAATAATTCCAAAAAAATCATGATCAAGAATATAAAGGTGTACAGTGAATCAAAATGGGATCTGAGTAATGGATGCACAAATTGAGCTCTGATACCATGATGGAGTGATACATGCACTCATGTGACCACAATATCACTCTTGCACACCATTACCATAGCATTAAGTCCATTGCACACAAAAATGAGTCAAATATTATGCATAAAAACTCTCTCATTATTGTATCTCAAGGTGAATATACAATCCATAGTGCTCTCTTCCTACCATCAAGGAGAAGAAAAAGTAGTGCCTACTAAATAGGCTATTTAGTTGGTTTCATAATAACTTTTTTATTTTTATGATCAACTCAAATATAGGGAATCATCTAAATAGGTGCACAACAAAATATTGTTCGTGCACACACAAAAACAATCCAAAAACTATATATTTTTTAAAATCAAGCTTAACTCCGTAAGTGTGAATGCTCACTGCAATAATAAATGTTCAAATATTCCCTTTCTAGTTTATCTTAGAAAATACTTTCTCCCTCTAAGAATTATTTAATTATACTTTTTTTCTTATCTCTAGGAATAATTTATATAGTTGATACAAAATTTAAGGGAAAAAGTAAAATTTAGGCTATATTACATATGAATAATGGTCATTAAAATAATAATTTGTATTGACGTAGTTTCCCAACTAATTTATTATTCACTTTTTAAATTCATAAGATGCCTCTAAACCACCCTAAAATTACTCAGTTTTTTATGTTATTTATTTACCTCCACTGTCTGTAGTGAATATGAGATATTAATTTGTGGAGACAATAACTATAGGTTCATGTTTCACTTAAATAAGAATAATACCAAGAGTTGTAGGTTTATTTGCATTGGTATGTGTATAATAAATTTCTATTGATCTCACTTATTTATTAACATGTGCAAGTGCAGTTTCTATGAATTTTCATTATTTACCAATAGGTAATGTTGATTATTAGAGTCACCTTGGTATCTTGATGCTTTATTTGCATGGAATAGATAATTTTATACCAAAAACAACCGAGTATAGTCTTTGAAACACCTTAAAAATGATTATTTTAGCCTAGAGATAGGTATGCCAAGGAATTATTCAATTTTCCTAAGTATCTTGTTTATTCATTGATGGTACATTAAGAATTTTGAGGTCAAAGGTTGGTATTAACCTTGTATAAGGTCTATTTGAATGGGGTTTTAATGTAAGAATGTATCAGTAGTCCTATATGAGGTCATATTAACCTTGTAAGTTCCATTTCATGACTAGTGGCATATAAGCTACTTCTAAATGCAAAAGCTTATTAAAAGGCATTTACGTCATTAATTTACATAATGTGAGAGGTTTAAAAGTTCCTTTATAGTGTATTAAATCCCATATATGGTGTTCAAAGACTTGGTTGACTTGGTCCCATTGGGCATGCTATAAATTGTTGTCATTTGGATCTTACACCCATTCATTAAGTCAGTTGATCCAATGGAAATAATGGGATCATCCCCAAGGTGTGGGACCTTGGATCCTTGGGATGAAGTTCTAAAAAAATCTAGCTCTTGCTTAAACTAGATTTACCTGATTTAAGATTAGCTGCATATCTAAAACTATGCTAAAAATACCTATTTATAGCTATGACTATGTTTTTGTCATGGAAAAGGGAAGAGGGTTTGAATTGAAACTAAAAGAGGTGATGTACCAATAGTCTAAAGATATCATCCAGTCACCTAAAACAACATAATATAACCTATAAGGACTAAAAATTCTCATATACAATCTTTAAATTGAACCTCTCTTACATAAGTGTTTTGTATAGAGGCATGAAACCTTAGATAGAATGAGGAGGGTCATCATATACCTTGAAAAAACTTAGAATGGTGAGTTTACATAACTAATTCATAAGGTCTTATAGCTATATCTTCCTCTCTCTCATCTCCTTTTCTTATAAATAGGATTGCAAATGACTTGTTCATGATCCCTTCTCTTGGGCAAGACAAGACTCTACTCTTTTTGAGACTTGTAATGCTGATATAATGCCTTGGAATCAATAAAATACTAAATTAACATTCTTCAAGTACTTGTATCTTGTGTGTATTTCATGAATTTTTGAAACTATTATCACTTGGATCTTGCACCTATTCATTCAATCAATTGATCCAATGGTAACAATGGGATCATCCCCAAGGTGTGGGACCTTGGCTCCTTGGGATGAACCTCTAGATAAGGCCAACTTCTTTCTAAACTAGATACACATAATTTAATATCGATTACATGCCTAAAATTATGCTAAAAATACCTATTTACAACTATGACTATGTTTTTTTCATGGAAAAAGGGAAGAGGGATTGAACTAAATCTAAAAGAGGCAATGCATCAATAGTCTAAATATTTCCTCCACTCGCCTAAAACAACAAAAGAGAACCTATAAGGACTGAAAATTCTCATACAAAATATTCAAATTGAACCTCTCTTGAATAAGTATTTTGTATATAGGCATGAAACCTAAGACATAAATAGGAGGGTCATCATCTACCTTGAAAAAGGCTAGATGGTAAGTTTACACAACTAATTCATAAGGTCTTCTAATGTTCTCTTCTTCTCTCTCATCTCATTTTCTTATAAATAGGACTGAAAATGACTTGTTCATGATCCCTCCTCTTGGGTATGATAATAATATGATATTTTTTAAAATTTTAATGTTAGATTAATGCTTTGGAATTAATAAAAGACCGAATTAGCCTTATTCAATTACTCACAGATTATGTGTATTTCATTAATTATTGATATATTCTTGTAGAAAGTTATTTTATCTTGAATTATTATCCAATTCTCTTCACCTCTATACAAGAACATCATCTTTTTCAAGTTGTATAATATTTTTCATTGGACTTATGCATGAATTAGCTGTGTAAAATCACCATTCTAGTCAATTACAATGTAGATGATGATCTTCCTAGTTCTGTCTTCGGTTTCATGCCTCTATACAAAACACTTATGTAAGATAGGTTCAATTTAAAGATTGTGTAATAGAATTTTTAGTCCTCATAGGTTCCATTGTGTTATTTTAGGTGAGTGGAGGAGATATATATACTATTGGTGCATCACCTCTGTTAGTTTTAATTCAACCCCTCTTCCCTTTTCCATGACAAAAACATAGTCATAACTGTAAATAGGTCCTTTTAGCATAGCTTTAGGCCTGAAAATTATCTTAAATCAAGTGTATCTAGTTTAGGAAGGAACTATTCTTATCCAAAGGTTCATCTCTAGGAGCTAAGGTCCCACATCTTGGGGATGATCCCATTATTTCCATTGGATTAACTGATTGAATGAATGTGTGTAAGATCCAAGTGAAAATAATTTATGGTATGCCTAGTAGGAATAAGTCAACCAAGTATTTGAAAACCATATATGGGATATAATACATGTCATAGATTTTGAAACCATGAAAATTTGGTGGAGAACTCAATTTTTAATAAATGGCTTTTTTTTTTGAATTTTGCCCAAAAACATCAAAATTTTGAAAACATCAAAAAATGTAATTAATCAATAAAAAATTGATTAATTAAAAATTAACATTTTTTTTTGCTTTTATTTATAAAATGTTTAAAAACATATTTAAACCTTCTATACAAAAATATACTAGCATTCCTTGTAATTTAAAAAAATCATTTCACTTTTTATGATTTGTGCAAACACATTCCTTTTTCATAAGTTGTGCAAATTGTAAAAACTTTTTCAGTCTTTATGCAATTTGAAAAATATTTTTTGGCTTTGGTGCAATTTACAATTTTATTTTTGATTCTTGTGCAAATTGCAAAAATGTTTTTGGTTTCTATGTAAATTACAAAAATGTTTTAGGTTCCCGTGTAATTTTGTAAAACATTTTGAAATTTCATGTAAATTACAAAAATGTTTTAAATTTCCCTTTTCCATATAACTCAAAATTCTATTTCCGCAAGTCATGCAAATGCAAATCATGCTTATTGTAATCATGCAAATGCAAATTACATTTCTAAAAGTTGTGTTAATGCAAACTTCCAATTTATAAGTTGCATTTTTCCTATGTAAATTGCTGTTGTAAATTGAAGGTTCTTTTTCAATCCTACATGCAAAATCATAAATGTTTTTCATCAATCATGCAAATACCATTAATTCCTTTAGTAAATTTAAAAATAAGTTTTTCTTTCTTTTAAATTTATCTTTTCAATTTCCATGTTCATTCTAGCACTTTTTAAACATTTTAAAAATTGATTTTCCTCCATGTTTTAACTAGCGATTACCGGGAAGAAATTTTATCAATTTCACTTATGGGAAGTAAATTAAAGAAAAATAAAATATTTTTAGTTGTGCAAGTTCATAGAGATTTTCAAAAAATCTTTTCCAAGAGTGAGCTAGGTGCTACGTCGAGTTTTCTCTTGAAATTCCCAAGGAAGAAAAGATCAATTTTTAGTGCATTTTGAGCAATATTTTTTTGGTTTCCTCTCCCAAACTAAGGCACCATAGTAGGTCGTATGAACCCCAAAAAGAAGTATAATTTTTTTTGAAAGATTAATTCATTTCTTCTCAATGCCATAGTAGGCCATATGATTTCCAAGGTAGAATTAAATTATTTTTCTTTTTCTTCCAAGCTATATTGGTCATACGACCTATAGTGTTGGTTCAATCTGACATTTATTTTCTTATTTTTTCTACACACAAGGGTGCTTCAACAAGAAGTACAACCTACATCAAGGGTTAATTTGATTAATATTTTAAAATTTTACTAGCCATAAAAAATCATACGGCTCATCATTTGTTGGTTTGGATATTTTTTTCTCCTCTGAAATCAAATCATATAAACCACTTGTAACCAACCTTGATCAATTTTTTTGAAAAAACTTTGATTCTCCCCTCCAACGCTAAATTATATGGCTATTGTACAATAGGTAGTACACCTATGTGGGATGGAAGGAGAAAAATAAATAAATAAATACTAAGTAGAATAAATGAATCAAAAGCTGAGTGGAGCAAATAAATAAAAAAGTTGAGGGGAAAAACTGAGTAAAAAGGGAAAATTGAATGAGAGGAAGTTGGCACGATAATTACTATTTTACAAATTTTGAAAATCATCAATTTGCACATTTTTGAATTGATATGATTTTGGATTTGAGGAGGACATTGAAAAAGTTGGCAACATTTTCTGATAAAAAAATTATAATCACTAAATTGGTAAATACTGGGAATAGAATTGGCAGTTGTGAAATTTTAATCATTTTGGTTCATTACACGGTCATGAGTTTCCTCTATGCTGAGTAGTGATTTTGAAAAATATTTTTGTGATATTTTTAAAATTATATAAATTTAATAATCATAGAGAATAGGGAAAAAATTTAAAAATTGAAAAAGAAATTATTTTTATAGTTTATTCCATTCATTTTTGTTGGTCGAAAAAGTTCGTAATAAGCTACATAGAGGAATTTTTTATAGGTGCATTTGCAAGTAGAGAATTCGATCAAATGGAAATTGAAATTCATATAGGGAGTGTTAAAACATGATGGAGTAATTTTCACAATCAACTTGTGAGTACATACTTCAATTTACATTTCTATCATTTTTTGCAAATAAGGAGTTTTTTTGCAAATTTTCAAATTTGTCAATTTTATTTTAAAATTGATGTCTTCATCCCATACTCCAAAAAATGAGATTCTGAGTAAAGGAAAATAAATCATGAAGTATCAATTTAAAAGTGTGATACTTCCTTTGCCACTAGAGTCTAATGTTAGAAATATCACTGACAACAATCTAGGCCACATAAACTTGAACAAGTTTTAGGAAAGAATGAATGCAGTGCATAAGATGGACTTTGGTCAAACTATTTGTGATAATGGATTGACACAGGTGGCAACATTTCTAATGTCATTATAGTCTCTTAAGTTAGTTTTTATTGTGGCAAATAACTATAACTAGGATACAAGGGAGGTAAGGGATCCCCAGGGGGAGTTGGTAGTGAGTTTCATTCCTAAGTAAATTAATAACATTTTTCACCTTCCAGATAATGAATACTTTATGCATATAACCCCTAAGTATTCCTAAATATTTTGGGATGACAATGTTATAACATGTTCTAAACAAGTCAATAAATCTTGGTTGGCTAACTCAAAACATTCCTCCACTTGACTTCCAATAAATTTCACAAGATCAGATTTCAAAGATGAGATAAGTGACATGATCACATTGTTGCACAAGATAGTGGTAAATTAAATGGCAATGAATTTTTAGACATGGATATACAAATTCATCTAAATCATCCTTAAAAATAAGTAATATATAAATTAGGGGGAGTTGATCAATGATGTCATTCACAAGCAGCTAATGGAGGTAAAAGACACGTCAAAATTTTATATGACTTCATATCTTGTTTACACTGTAACAAGTTAAAGGTATTTTGATGGATTGCATACAATGGGTGATTTTAAGAAAACAATGGTGTATAACATCTACCCCTAGATATCATTGAAAGAAAATGCTCATCACTTCAAAAGAGTAAATGCTTTATTTGTTCATTTCATCATCTATTTGTTTGAAAAGGAACTCTTTAACATACAAATATCAGTTATGACCATTATAGAAATAAAAATATGGGGAGCTTCATTCATACAATTCTCAACATTCAGTTATTTGAGAATCAGTGGTTGTGAATCTACTCCTTACATGATCTTATGATATCTCAATGACAAATGGGAATTGATGGAATTGGTGAGACAACTTGTTGAAACACACAAGTTCTTAACAAGCTGATATATAATAGGGATCAATTTTCTATATAAAGAAGGTATACTTGCCCTTCATTAGTGAAGGCCAAGACAATTGAGAAATACATGTCTCACTATAACCTCAAGACATTTGAAATTAGGTTTTCATTTGATGATAAGGGCCTAATTGAACATAATCTAGATCTTTATTTTAGCATGTTTCACATTTTGAAAGACTATTGGATGGATTGTGATGATGAGAGAGAAGTGAGAATAAAAGACTATGCATGGTTTACCATGATACAAATAGTCAAATTTGGCATAATGAAAGTGCCAAAATATTTAATGGATGATGAGGTCACATTGGACCCCATATTTTAAAAAGAGGGCATCATGATAAAGTCATTGACCATAGTATATTGGGACAAAAGGGAATCTACTTCTCTCAAAAGTAGGATAAGAGATGTACTTAACAAAACTCTCAGATGGTTGAAAGGTAAGGGAGGAACATGAACCTAAAGCTACTCAAGAATATGTTTAACCATGGAAAATTATCATGTTAAAGATAAAAATGTTAGGTGAAAATGTTTCTTCTTATCTTAAGATTTCAATTCCTCAAGAGGTTCCAATTGATAGCTTTCCATTCTCTCAAGAACTGGTAGAGAACAAAACTCAGTGATTCTTAGATTTAGATGATACAATGTTCCTATGTCTTCTAATTTCCCATTACAAGAGGTTACTCATATCTCTTCATCTTCTCCCTCAAATCTTGAGTTGCCCATTGTTACTTATCCAAGAATTCCTTTTGATATAATCAATACACAAGAGCAAATTGAAACATCTTTTCAAGGTGTCCCAAATAATAAGACACCTTCAAATTTAAAAAGGCTTTTTACACCTATTTCAAATTTTATCCCATTGCTTTCCTCAATCACAAAAACTTTAGATTGGTTGTCTACAATAGTTAAGAGAATGAGAAAAATTGTTGAACCTAAAGAAATATATTTTGGAACCTTATAAACTCTTTTCTCAAGGAGGCCAAAAAAGTGAGGACAATTTCACAAATGGTGATAGATGAAAAGGGATAAAAAATATGCATAAATGGCTATTCCTGTAGTTGAAATGGTTAAGTCAGAAATCAAGGTTGAAGACTACTAGGTATCCAGGGTTCATTTAGGAAAATCAACTAGAAAAGGGATGAAAGGAGATGTTTAATTGGTGATTAACACCTTATTTGAAAAAATGGAAAAATAAAAGGTGATGAAAGATGAAATAATACATAGATTGATCAGGTTGATTTAACTATCTATCATTTCATTGAGTCTTCATGCCAAGACACTAGAAAAAGTGAGAGAGATAGGCCAAATGGGTAATGCAGTGAAAGACAAGATTGAAAAATTTACTGATCAAGGGGCCTCAACAATTATTGTCTCAAAGATGATGTTCTCTAAAATTTAATCATAATATGAACAACTAGTAAGAAAGGAAAATGAATATTCTCAGGAGAAACAAAATTAGGAGAAACTCATTCTTGGGTTGGTCAAATTCTCAAAATTTCCTTCTGTTGATCTTGTTGAAAAAGGAGTAATAAATAAGGATGAAATTATCTATTAGATTGAATTTATTTGGGCCACTAAATTTATAATCCACTCCCTTCAAGAATGTGTTCATAAATTTAATGATGCAAGGTCACTTGGAAGTGACATAATGCTGTAAATCAATATTAAAGTCAAGAAGTTGGATTGTCATTTTGTCAATGACAAGGATCTAGAGGGAATCTGATTTCAATTGAGACCATAATTGGAGAATTAAAAGAGAAAATTTAGGACATTTCCAATCCTAAATATGGATTTTTTTATGAATAACTTCAGCAGTTGTTCAAATGCCAAGTGAATGTGGATAATTTGGATATAAAGATAAACAGTCCTAAGGTAAGTTTCAGGAAATGAAAGAGTTAGACTACTCAATAGACATTGCCTACAGGTGCACAGATGGACCAGATGAAGACTTGATCAGCTTATTTCTCTAGATATTTGATGGTTTCTTGAAATAGAAAGAATTATCAATACAACATAAAGAATAATGAAGAATTGATTTTAGTGTTTTTTGCATTCTTTTTTCTTGTTTCTTTGCATGTAACTTATGTTGTTGCACTCTTTTCCCCTTGTAAATGTGAATTGTAATATGAAAATTATCTTTGTAATTTTTTCAACTTGATTTTTTAAGTTGTGTAAGTTGATGATGTGCTTTTGAAAGCAGTGAAAAAACCCCAATTATTTTCTCAAGTGGTGCTAAATGCTTAAAATATTTTTGCACCATTTTAAGTTGTAATTTCTCATTGGTGTTTTAACAATTATATAAAAAGGAAAAATAGGTGGTTTTGCACCATAAACACCCATTTTAGCCTATAAATACAAGCTAGGGATTCATAATAAGGGTTTTAAATAGATGGAATTTTGGTAAAGTATCGTATTAAGAAATCAGTCTTTCTACTCTTCAGAATCAATATAAAAAGGTGTTTCTAAACTTTGTGTTAGTTATATCTTTTGAATTATGTCTTTTGGTTTATTCATCATATCTGATTTTCATTGCCATTTTTATAAATTTCAAACTATTCAAAATAGGAAATTAAATTATAAATTTTCTATCTAGAGTTGTAATTTACATTTCTAACATGTAAAAATCTTGGTGAGAACAAAGGCAATTTCTTAGTTATTTCTGCTAGAAAATACAAAAGGTTATTATTTTATATTATCAGAGTCACATAGTTTTTTGGTGTATGTTTCATATCCCTAAGGATATGATTATGTCTTTTTGACCCATTGAATGAGAGAGATTTTACTCTTTTGAAAGTCATTTTTTTCTCAACACTTTTATCTAGTCTTGGTTTCTAACTTGACCAGTTTGTTGCTCAAACTTCTCCCTTCTCTCTCTCCTTATCTACATATTCCTTTATAAAAACTCCTTTTCATACTTTCACGTTAAAATTACTATCCCATGATTTAAATTTCTTTGTTTGTAAATATTTTCTGCTTTCCTACTTTGGATTTCAATACAGGTAGCTCCACCTACTAATAAGAGAGGGACTTTTTTTCCCATGTTGTTAGTGTGAAGTCATAGATTTGTCCTCCTAACATATTTTCACACTGATATTTTTTGGTGCTCATTGTGGGGTACAATTTTTTAACTTTAATGCCACCCATATTATACTAATCCATATGAATCTACCATAATCTCAAAGACCTCTCTAATAGTCTGAGTTAGACTTGGAATGATATACTCAACTATATATTATGCTAAACCTTAGACAAATATTTTGGGATTCTAATGAAATCTCTATAACTTAGTTTCAAGTTATCCTAGCTATCCTAAATCAAGAGTTTTAACACATAAAAAGAGTAGAAAGAATCTTTGAATGAAGAGAATCCCATAGAGTTCATATAGTGGCCCAAAATTAGTAAATTCACATATGACCATTTCAGGCCTTCAAAATCTAAATCATCAACCTAGTTTGAATTGGGATGAAGCTTTAGAGGAAGATCTAGTTTCAAGCTTTTGATTGTTAACTTTTGACAATAGAAAAAACAATGATCAATTTGTTTCCATTAGGGTAGAGCTAGATATAGAAGAAACACTTGCTGTCATTGCCCAAAGAAATTTTGAGATTGCTTCAAGAAGACAAATAAGGAGATAGACACGAAGAATAGTTCATATAGCTAATCAAAGACTTTCTACAACCATAGTTTCTTCTCATGTTAATTTAGGCACATTAATATCAAAATTTTCAACCTAACTCAATTAGATAACACAAACTCAAGAAGATATCTCATCAAATTTGAGAACTTTCACTTGGGATAATAGGACAAGTTCTGCACATTTTCATAAAGCAGTTAGAATCTTGAAAGAAGAAGAAGATCGAGTAGTTTTAGCATAGAGGGAAGAGGCATTGGATGCACATAAAATACAAAAAAGAAGGTCATATCAGATAGTTCTTTAGCTTCAACTTGCACCTTACTGTTAGTAACTTTCTTCCAAACTACCAAAAAGAGATTCACTAGAGCTAGTAAGTCAAAAGGTAAAATTAACCCTTTTAATCAGTTACAAGAACATTCTAGCTTCAAGTTGAGTCCTGAACATAAAAGAAAGATAAAAAAAAAACTAATATTCCCTTGACCTCTAATAAAAATAAGAAACCTAAAAGAGGAACTTTGATAAGTTGAGCTCTTGTCTTATAAAAATTGTTATTCCCCTACAAGTAATTTTTTAAACTATGGCATTACCGTGGAGAAATGTGATTGGTCTATTGGCTCTAAGACAATTATATGACCTTAAAAAAGGGTCAAAAAATAAATTTATAATATTTCATGGAGATGTAAAAAAATATTAATATGACCACCTTACAATATTCAATGTTACATGTGGCATTTTAGGCGTTGAACATGAAGATGTTGTCATCAAGCTATTCATTGAAATGTTATACAATGGGGCTACAGACTAGTTTTACCATCTCCCTCTAGGATCTGTTACTAACTAGAATAACATGAAAACCAAATTTGAGAATATATTTAAACCAAATAAATATGCCCATGCTTTGATTGATTAGCTTACACAAATGAAAAAAGAAGTCTATGAGCCAATGAGAAAGTTTGTCACCAAATTCAATAGGCTGCTAAATAAGATACTAGCTATTGCATGACCTATAGACAAAAACAAATAAATGTTTCTTTATCAACTCTTAGTTAATTTAAGTAAGTTATCAATTTAGAAGAGCCAAGATAGTAGATTTGGAAGTAGCCCAAGAATTGGCTATCAACATCGAAGATAACATGATCATGTCTAGAAAATTTTTAAAAAAAGCCTTCAAAGAATAAAGCTCAAATTTTAAGATAATATTAAATAGAATAACTCTTCAAAAAAATGGATAATGATATAACAAACCTAAAAAATAAAATACCTTAAAATTCCATTACAGCTACATACCAAGATATTCTAAGAAGGAACTACGTTCTTTTTGAAAAAGATCATCTTAGACTACAAGCTCCTTAACCTAAACTAGCACTTGAAGCTCCTTCTCAACAAAACACTAATACACCAATGAACACAATCTTGAAAACTAAGGAAATGTTTGGATACAAATAAGTTGAAGAATAAAATAAATCAAAAAATCCAAAACTTCAAGAATGTCAAATTGAAAAACTTAGTGGTAACTTCATAAACTTGTTCTTAGAATATAATTTAGATGACGATGACTTTGAAGAGAGTGTGGGGGATATGAATAGTCAATCCTTTGAAATTTTTACTAGAACTCAGAATTAGAAATAGAAGTCTAGTGATTCACATGAGAAATTTCTAAAGGTCATCCTCTCATGAGGAACTACCCCACTAGTGCAAACAAAAGGGAAGCAACCACTGATTTGTAGTTCAAATAATGTCAATGTTTCTCAACATATTGAGATCCCTTCTAGAAATATACCTAATTTTGAAATAATAAACCATGTCAACAAAACTAAGATTCAGATGTCACTAGATGAATACTTGAGAGCATATCAAGAGCAGTTAGATAGGTTAGTTGATTTCATCAAAAGTAAAAATCTAAATGCTAAAAAGGCCAATTTCAAGGTAATCCTAACTAACCCTAATGCTTCCAATCAAGTCAACTCTATGGCCGTAACCACTTCCAAATATAATAAAGTTGACCCTTTCTACATTTATTTATTCCTTAAGGGATGCAAAGTCAGTAATTATATTATTGACATAAGAGACTCAGATAATGTCATGCCTAACAAAGTTGCTCTTGATCTTGGCCTAAGCTACACTAAGACCTTTGGGTGTTGTTATTCCATGGAGGCAAAACAAGTTCCTCTCATTGGATAGATTAAGGATGCATAAGTGGCTTTGTCTTATTTTAACTAAAAGTGAATCAAATTCAATATTTTAGTCACAAATATTTTAGCAGCTTAGGACATTCTTTTGGGTAGAAATTTTTGCAAAGAATTGGGAGGCAAAATCCAAAAGGGTTTATCACATGCTATGATTTAAGTCAAAGGAGTCAAATAATGTCTAGAGCCTAGATTGATAATGAATTACACAGTCTAAAAAGTTGACGATCCTAGATCTAATATTTTATATGAAGATGCAAGAATTGGTAACTATCTCCTAATGATAAAGGAGGTAGAGTTACAAGAAATCATGCAATCAGATCCGAATGACATTTGGATGATGGATTTTGATGGTAGTTATTCATCAATAGGTTCAAATGTAAGATTAATTTTAATATCTCCATATAATAATTTTTTTCCCTTATAAGTTGTAGTTTGACTATACCAATAATACAACTGAATATGAAGTACTTTTTCAAGGTTTGCAAATAGCAAAAGAGATGGAAATAAAGAATTTGAAAGTTTTAGGTGATGCAAAAATCATTCTAAAACAAGTAAAAGGTCTTGATACCAAGTGAAAAAATGATATTCGAAGACATTATAGGAATAAAATATGGGATAACATTGAAATATTCAATGTTTTCTTTATCAATACAATTCCTAAAGAACATAACTTTAAAGTTGATACTTTGGTAGTATCAACTTCTTTGATGATTCCCCATATAGATATTAATATATAAAAATACATGATTGAACTAATATATAGACCAAGTATCCCAAATAATGTAGATAATTGGTAAGTTTTCAATGATGATCAACAGATCATTTCTTTCCTTGATAAAGCCAACATTTTCAAAACTTTATACTTTAAAGGTAGTGATTCCTTACACAGTTCATACATCAAAGGAGGGAATCATAGAAGAACAGGGTGAAGATGGTGTTATCAATTTGAAAATAAATAATGGTCTTTTTAGAATAATTGTTTGATAATTATGATAGATTTGTAAAAAGTAAAATGCAAAAAAGAAATATTGATTCTGTTCACTATGAAAAAGTAAACATTGGTTTAGAAGAACATCCTAGGTTTGTCAATATTGGAAAATGTTTCTCACATGAAGAAAAAAGAATGTTTTTTGGCCTTATCCATAATTATATTGATATAATCACGTATTCATACACAAAACTTAAGTCTTTTCATTTGAACGAGATACAACATATAGTTCCTCTAAATCTTGAGGCAACACCTTTTAGATATAAATTAAGATAATACAAATCTAAAATCATAGGAATGATTCTTGTCAAAATGCAAAATATGCTTCATGCTAGTATTATTTTCCCTATCCACCATTCAAGTTGGGTAGCTAACATAGTACTAGTTTGTAAGAAGAATGGTGAGATAAGAATTTGTGTCTATTTTAGAAATCTCAACCAAGCATCCCTCAAAGATAATTATCCACTACTAGTCATGGATCAAGTTCTCCAAGTGGTAAGAAGCATTAAAATTATTTCGATGCTTGATGGTTTCTCAAGATATAATCAAATTGAGGTTATCAAGGATGATCAACATAAAATGGCTTTCACAACATATTGAGGTACTTTTGCATATAGATGAATTTCATTTAGATTGATTAATGCAGGAAATAATTGTCAAAGGGCAATGGATTTGGCATTTAGAGAATTGAAAAATGAAATCATTATAGTGTATCTTGATGACATGATAATTTTCTCTAAAAAATAAGAAGATAACTATGCACATTTAGAGAGAGTCTTTGAAAAGTGTCATTTACATGGAATTTTTCTCACCCCTAGGAAATCCATCTTTAGAGTGACTGAAGGTAAACTCCTAGGTCATATTGTTTCAAAATAAGGAATAAGGATTGATCCAGAAAGGGTTCAGGGATTCAAAAACTTTCCTTACCTACCAGTAAATTAGGAGTGCATTCTTTGTTTGGGAAAGTGAAAATTTTGAGAAGATTCATTTTTGATTTTGATGAGCTCACTAGACATATTATCCACATGATGAAAGGAAAACCTTTATTCAAGTGGAAAAATGAAGGTAAAGAGGCATTTGAAAATATAAAGACTGCTATTGGTCATGCTCTGACATTGGTATGTCCTTATTTTAAGAAAGAGTTCATTATTTATTGCTACACTTTAGAGGATACACTCTCAACAATATCAATTTAGAAAAACAAAATGGGTATAGAATCCCCAATTTCCTTCATGAGTTGTAATCTCAAAGGCTACGAGTTGAAATATTATCCTGAGAAAAAATGCTTATGCAGTCATAAAATTAGCTAAGCAATTCAAGTATTACATATTGAATTCATATTCTATGATAATGGTACCAAGTATAAATTTCAAATATATTCTGACTCAATAATAATTTATTTATAAATAAGTGAATTAGATAGCTAAAGTGTAAGAATATAATTTAGAAATAAAACCTAAAAAACTAGTTTGAGGAAGGGACCATGTCAACTCATGGCAAAACAAGGAGATATTCAATCAGAATATTTGAAAATTTTAGGTGAACAAGATGATCAAGAGATTCTTTTGGTATGGGTAGTGGAGTACAAGCCATGGTTCAGTAGTCAGGGCAAATTCATCACTTTCATGCACCCTTCGACAGATAACCCTTTTGGGGATTCCTGAGGGACCGATTCACTCCACATAGATTGATTGAACATAGAAATCCTAAAATTGGTAGGCAATCATGTTTTTCACATGATTCTCATTACTCATGTCAACATTCTCACTTCTAATATCTCTAGGAGTGCAAGCCACAAATATCTCTTTTTTTGGCCCCCCTCTCCCTCTCCCTCTCTATCTAGATGGGATGGGGGTCTAGGATAGATATCTAGGGTGGCCCCCTATATTGGTTTATTGATTCTACTGATGATTGGTTTTATGACATTGATTTATACCTAGTGTATAAATAATGTCCTTCATACTTTGATGCTAAACAATGTATAGTAGTCAAATTATAGGCTAATAAATATGTCATACGGGATGACACTCTTTTCAATAAAAATATTGATGGCATTTTCTTAAGGTGCGTGGATAAAGAACAACAAAAAAAATTATTAGAAGATTTTCATGATCAAGATTGTGGAGGACACTTTTATGCTAGAGTAAAAACATATAAAATTATTAGATCCCATTATTATTGGCCAAATATTTTCAAATATTCATACGAATGGGTGAGAAAGTGTGAGGCATGTCAATAATTTTTAAGCAATCCTAGACTAGCAACACTTCTTATTCAACCAATAATAGATGCTAAACCTTTTTAGTAATGGGGATTAGATTTTGTTAGGACATTTGACCCTCATTATAGTGTAGGTCATACTCACATTATCGCACAATAGATTACATCACTAAGTCAGTAGAATAGATACCTGTAAAATAAATAACTTCAGAAGTCATTTGTAACTTCATCAAGGAAAATATCTTGGTACAATATGGAATCCCATATAAAATTGTTAAAAAGAATGCCTCTAAATTTTTTTATTTAGATATGATTACATTTTTTTAAGGATATGCTATTTATCTATCTCATTCATCAAACTATCATCTGCAAGGTAATGGTCATGCAGAATCAAGCACAAAAATCTATTTCCAATCATGTGCAAGGTAGTAGATGAGAATCAAAAAAATTGGCATAAAAAGGTATATGTTGCTCTTTTGGTCAATTGTATAACTCTAAAAAAGGCTATTGGTATGTCTCCATTACAATTTTTATATGGAATAAATATTGTGATGCCCATAACTCTTTAGTTACCTACCCTACAATTATCTAGAGCAGTTTAAAATCTAAATTTTGAAAGTTCATTAAATAAAATAATCTTATATATATAATAAATAGAATAAAAAAGGATACAGGTGGTTAAAAATATCACAAAACATCATGCTCGTGTCAAATTTATCTTTGATAAAAAGGCTAAAAAAAGAGAATTCCAAGTAGGAGATATGGTTTTACTTTGGGATAGTTGTAGATAACCAAAAGGGAGTCATGATAAATTTGATTCACTTTATATGGGGCCATTCAAGATTAGACACTGTTATGATAACAAATTTTTTTACTTGACATATCATGATAGAATTCATCTCTTACTACCCTTCAGTGGGCAATATTTGAAACATTATTTCTAGTAAGAACTAAGTGGCCCTTTTTTTTTTACATATGTAAATACAATTTTGGATGTGTTTCTTTCCTGGTCTTTATTTTGGTGTGCACGTTATTTTAAATAAATTCAATAGTTTATTTATTACCCCTCCTCTATGCCTTGGTCTTCCTTCCTACACATTTTTGTTGTTGTGATCTCTATCTAGGAACATCATGGGTGATCACAAGTTTTGCAAGAGTGACAGATTGAACAAGTTTTTCATGAATCTCTTCAATAAATAGTGGTCAATGTATAATTTTTTAGAATAGGTGATCTGACCTAATAATACATGTTCATTTCTCATATTATTGAGATGGGTGAACTAATTGTTAGTTGGTCAGATTAGGAAATGCAAATGTGAGATACAAAAGTTTTTAGAAGAAGAATGGTAAAATTTTTGCAGAATGGAACATCAACTCCATATCCCAATAGATAAGGCTTGAGTCACATTAAAATCTACTTATTTTCAGAACTTCAAAATGTTGACATTGCAAAGTCAAGGAATAATTTTGTAGTGGCAAAGATGAAATTTGTTAAATTTTCTAAGGCAAGATACATGGTTCATCAGTTTTGAGTATATGAAAGAAAGACACTTCTCTCTTTGCATTTTAGTTTGTGTAAAAACACATAACTAAAATGCCCTTGCATACACTATTTTTTTTGGATATGTGAAATCCCCTGTTAAGTTAAGTACCTAACCCTCACATACACTATATTTTGACATGTGAAAACTCTTTGATGGTTTAAGGACCCATCCCTTTTTATTGAAGATCATATATTTTTCAAATCTATCAAAGTTTTTGCTAAAGAATCTATTGCCTGATGGATAAAATGTTGACCTATGAAACTAGAGAATTCAAGTTCATTTCATTCTTTGCAGTTTGAAATCCCAGTCAAAGATAGCTCTTATCATAGTTTTAAAAATGGAAAAAAATTAATGAAAAACTCAATTTTTAATAAATGGTTATTTTTTTTGAATTTCACCCAAAAACATCAAAATTTAAAAAAAATCAAAAATTTTAATCAATTAATAAAAAATTGATTAATTAAAAATTTACAGTTTTTTTGCTTTTATTCTTGAAATGTTTAAAAACATGTTTAAATCTTATGTGTAAAAATCTACTAGCATTTCCTGTAATTTAAAATAATCATTTCACTTTTTGTGAGTTGTGCAAACACATTCCTTTTTTATAAGTTGTGAAAATTACAAAAAAAAATTCGATCTCCATGCAATTTGTAAAATCTTTTTCAGATTTGGTGTATTATGTAATTTTGTTTTCTATTCCCATGCAAATTACAAAAATATTTTTGGTTTCCATGTAAATTGTAATTTTTTTCTAGTTCTCATGTAATTTGATAAAACATTTTAAAACTTTATGTAAATTGCAAAAATATTTTAAGTATTCTTTTTCTGTACAACTCAAAATTCTATTTCTGCAAGTCATGCAAATGCAAATCACACTTCCTCTAATCATGCAAATACAAATTACATTTCTAAAAGTTGTGTTAAGAAAACTTCAAATTGTGTAAATATCACTTTTCTCATGTAAATTATTGTTACAAATTGAAGCTTCTTTTTCAAGCCTACATGCAAACTCATAAATGTTTTCCATCAATCAAGCAAATATTATTGCTTCCTCGAGTAGTTTTAAAAAGAAGTTTATCTTTATTTTAAATTTATCTTTTCAATTTGCATGTTCATTTTGGTAATTTTAAACATTTTAAAAATTGATTTTCCATTCGTATTTTAGCCAATAAAATTTGGGAATAATTTTTCTCAAGTTCATCTAAGGGAAGCAAATTGAAGAAAAAGATAATATTTTTATCCATACAAGTTCATAGAGATTTTCAAAAATTCTTTTCTAAGACTGAGCTAGGCATTAAATCAAGTTTTCTCCTAAAATTCCCAAGGAAGAAAAGAACAAATTTTAGTGCATTTTAAACAATATTTTTCTGGTTTCCTATGCCAAACCAAGGCATCATAGCACGCTGTACGAACCCCAAAAGAAAGCAAAATTTTCTTTGAAAGATTAATTCATTTCCTCTTAACACCATAACATGCCATACAATTTACAAGGCACAATTAAATTATTTTTCTTTTTCCTCTAAGCTATACTGGTCATATGACCTATAGTGTTGGTTCAATCCAACATTTATTTTCTTAATTTTTTTGCACACACGGGTGCTTTAGCAAGTTATATGACGTACAGAAAGGGTTAGTTTTATTATTTTTGTTTCATTTTTCCCAGCCATAATAAATCATATGGCCCATAATTTGTTACTGTGGGTAAATAAAAAAATTCTCCTCGAAAATCAAATCATATGGCCCACTTGTAACCAGCCTTGAGTAATTTTTTTTGAAAAAAATTTGATTCTCCCTTCTAACGCCAAATCGTACGACTATCATACGATAGGACGTATGCCTATATGGGAGGGAAAGATAAAAATAAATAAAAAAGTTGAGTGGAGAAAATAAATAAAAAAGTTGAGGGGAAAAGCTAAGTAAAAAGATAAAAATAAATGAGAGGAAGTTGGCATGATAATTGTTATTTTGCAAATATTCAATTTGCACATTTTTTAATTGATACCGTTTCAGATTTGAGGACTTTGAAAAAATTGGCAAGGATTTTTAGTAAAAAAATTATTTTCATTGAACTAGTAAAAAATAAAAATAGAATTGGTAGTGGTGAATTTTTAATCATTTTGGTTCCTTACACGGTCATAAGTTTCCTCTACATTAAGTGGTGATTTAAAAAAATATTTTTTGTGAGATTTTTTAAATTATGGAAATTTAAAAATCATAGAGAACAGGAAAATATTTTAAAAATTGAAATATAAATTATTTTTATAATTTCTTCCATTCATTTTCATTGGCTAGAAAAGTTCATAATAAGCTACACAGAAGAATTTACTACAGATGCATTTACAAGTGAAGAATTTGGTCCAATAGAAATCAAAATTCATACAAGGAGTGTTAAAATCATGTTGGAGTAATTTGCACAATGGACTTGTGAGTACATACTTCAATTTGCATTTTGTCATTTTTTGTAAATAAGGAACTTTTCCATAAATTTTCAAATTTATCAATTTTATTTTCAAATTGATGTCTTCATCTATTACTCTAAAAAAGGAGATTCTGAGTAAAGGCAAATAAATCATGAAGTATCAATTTCAAGGTGTGACACTTCCTTCACCATTGGAGTCCAACATTGAAAATATCATTGATACTGATCTAGGCCACATCAAATTTTATGAGTTTTGAGAAAGAATGAATGCATTGCATCAGATGGATTTTGTTCAAATTATTTGTGGTAATGGATTGGCACAGGTGGAAACATTCCCAATGTCATTATAGTCTCATGAGTTAATTTTGATTATGGAAAATAATTATAACTAAGAGACAAGGGAGGTAAGGGATCCGCAGGGGGAGTTGGTAGTAAGTTTTACTCCTAAGCATATTGACAACATTTTTTTCCTTCCAGATCATGAATCTTTTGTGCATCTAACCCCTGAGTCATCCCAAAGCTTTTGAGATGACAATGTTATAACATGTTCTAAACAAGTCAATAAAGCATGGTTGACTAAGCCAAAACATTCCTCCACTCGACTTCTAAAAAATCTCACAAGATTAGATTTCAAAGATGAGATAAGTGATATGATCACATTATTTTAAAAGATAGTGGGAAATCAAATGAAAAATAATTTTTAGACATGGATGTACAAATTCATTTGGATCATCCTTAGAATCAAGCAATATATCAATTGGGGTGAGTTGATTAGTGATGCCATTCACAAGTAACTAATGGAGGTAAAAGACACGTCAAAATTTTATATGACTTTGTATCTTATTTACAATGTAGCAAATTGAAGGTATTTCGATGGATTGCATACAGTGGATGATTTTGAAAAAGTGATGGTGTATGACTTGTACACACAACTAACATTAAAAGAAAATGCTCATCACTTCAAAAGAGTAAATGATTGATTTATCCTTTTCATCATCCATTTGTTTAAAAAGGAATTATTTAACACAAGGATATTAGTTGCATCCACTACAAAAATAATGATAAGGGGAGCTTGGTTCATAAAATTCTCAAAATTTAGTTATTTGAGAATCAGTGGTTGTGAAGTTGCTCCTTACATGTTGCCATGATATGTTAGTGACAAATGGGCATTGATGGAATTGGTGAGACAAATTTTTGAAACACATAAGTTCCTAAAAAGTTGATATAAAATAGGGATCAAATTTCCAATCTCTATTGGTAGGTATACTTACCTTTCATTAATAATACATGTCTCACTACAATTAAGTAATACATGTCTCACTACAACCTTAGGACATTTGAAATTAGGTTTTCATTTGACAATAAGGGCCTGATTGAACAGAATCTTGGATCTTCATTTTAGCATGTTTCACATTTTGAATACTATTGGATAGATTTTGATGATGAGAGAATAATGAGAATCAAATACTATTCATAATTTACCATGAGACAAATAGTCAATTTTGGCATAATGAAAGTGCTAAAATAGTTAGTGGATGATGAGGTCATATTGGACCCCATCTTTGAAAAAGAGGACATCATGATAAAGTCATTGCCCATAGTACTTTAGGATAAAAGGGAATCTAATTATATTAAAGGGAGGACAAGAGATATGTTTGACATAACTCTTAGATGTTTGAAAGACAAGGGAGTTGGTATTGTGAATGTTGATTTCCCTACACCTCCTAGGGAAGATGAATTTGGTAGCTTTTATAAGCAACAAGATGAGCTAAAAAAGATAGATGATTTAGACCCTAGTGGAGAACCTCCCATGATATAAAAGGTGTATGAACCTAAATATACTCAAAAAGATGTTAAACCAAAAAAAAATATCAAGCTAAATATAAAAATGTTAGGTGAAAATGTTTATTCTTATCTTAAGACTTCAATTCCTTAAGAGGTTCCAATTGATAGTTTTCTATTTTCTCAATAACTGGTAGAGAACACAACTCAATAATTCTTAGCATTAGATGATACAATGTTCCCTGTGTCTTCTAATTTATAATTGTAATATGTTACTCATATCTCTTCATATTCTCCTTCAAATATTGAGTTGCTCATTTCTCCTTCTCCAATAATTCTTTTTGATACAATCAATACACGAGCAAATTGAAACATCTTTTAAAAGTGTCCCAATTGAGAAAACACCTTATTAAACTTTAGTGAGGCTTGTTCCACCTATTTAAACTTATATACTATTACTTTTTATCACTTGGATTTTCACCCTTTGAGGAGATGGCAAATTTTTCCTCATCCAAGTGGCACAATGGAAACACCTCTAGGCTTATGGGCAGCCTAAGGATGAGGTGAATCTCTAGATAGGGCTAGCTCCCTTGATGTATCACTTTGGATTTTAACTACACCTAAAATTTGGAGGTGAAAAGGGAGAGAGATAAATAAAATAAAACTATTATAAGGGAGGTGATACACCAAATAACATGATGAATTCCAACCAATAACATGTTACACATGAGAACAAAGGATAAATTGAACATACAATTCTTCAATATATGTCTTCTCAAATAAATGTTACATTATGAGGATATGGATGATACCTTAGGATATTAGGAATATACAAGAGGCCTATGAGGACACTAATGAATATACTAAATCACTCAAACCTAGACATATCCTAGAACACTTCACATGCCTTGCAAGAAGAGGATGTAAATAGGTGAAAGAATGAAATAACATGCTAAGGAATGCATATTTTTCACTAAGGAAGATTCATCATACAATTTAACACACTATGAAATATCATGAAAGAGTTAAAATTAATTAGTCTTATTGATCAAATGGTATGCATTTGATCATGGCTTTGCCATACTTAGGAGGAACATAAGTTACAATACCCAAAAGGCTAGTTCTTATAGAACTCGAGAGAGAGAGGAGAAAAGAGAAGTCCAAGGGTCACAAGGACACTTTTAAATATGAGAGAATAAATTACTTGTACATGATAATTGGATATGGGATGAACCATTTAAGGTTAGGAGCACAAGTGTCAATTTGACACATAAACTTCATGAAAAGTGGTAAGAAACTCCTTGTGTTAGCTAAAAACAAATACCTTCATGATTGGTCCTATTTTAAAACCTCATAAATGATTAGGAATAAATATTATTATTATTATGGAGTTTAATTACATCAAACATTACTCTTCATGCATTGGTTGCATTCCTGGTCCTTTAGAATCATTTGGAACTGAGCCATCATCATCAACTATCAAGAAAAATCCTTTTCCATTGCACACTTGGCCTCAAAATTGGCATCAGTTACCCATAAAAATATATGGTAAGGAGTTTATTAAAACTTTAAATACTCTAAATTTCCTTATAGTCATCATGCATGCTTTAAAATCACCTCACTTGGAGTTTTCCATCCTTCTCACTAGCTTGTCCACTAGGCCAGTTTTCACTGATTGAGATGAAGCACCTAGTTTAGACACTTATGAGTTATTAATTGAAATTGAATTACTATATAGATTTATAATTAGTCTAAAACTTCACCTCAAAATTTATTTCACCTCTTGAGGCCTCTTGTATCATATAAAACACATAAAATGGTAAAAAATACCCTATTTCCCCATGTTTGTATAGATTTTTTACAAATAAAAAGCATGTAAGGGATATTTAGGGAGTAATGTACAATTTGAAATAGTTTTAATGGTTAAAATATTCCATTATAACACATATGCAACTTCATTTATCTAGATTGGTCCTTGTAAAAGTTTTGGAGGGGTTCTAAGCAGTTTTGACCTTTAGTGATGCTTTATAAAGGTGTAAAATAAAAATCTAAAAATAATGCCAAAAAAGTGATGTTAAATACCCTATATAACCCCTAAAAAATTATTTGGCTGCCATGAATATCCTCCAAGAAGATATGAGCTTCTAAAATTGCCTTATCGAGCTTGTCTCTCAGTGATTCCAACTGGCCTAAATGACCTTAAAGCTCAAAATTGAACTTTTCATGAATTATTTTGTATAAAAATGGATAAAAAATATTGAATGTGGTCCAAAAAACATTATTTAATAAGTTAAAAATATCAAATCATGCTAAAATGGTGAATGACCCCCAATTTATCCTTAGCCTACACCTCGTTCAATAGGCATGCCTGTAACTTTTATGTTATAGGTCATTAAATTTAAATTTTATGCATTATATAAGATTTAACACATATTTAATTATTATATAAACATTATACCATAAATTTTAAATCCCACATATATCCAAAAGTGGAAGTGACTCCTTGTTCAGATTCTAGGCATAACTATGCCTACTAGGTCTGACTACAACCTTAGCACTTTAGACCTCTCAATTTAGTTTATTTACTCTATTATTGGTATAAAATTTTGTATTGTATGTATTTAATCCTATGAAATCTTATTATATGTCCCAATCATCTCTTTACCTCCCTTTAGCACCCTTCTTCCCCAAACTAGCAATGTATACATGAGAGAAAGTACCCCCTATTTGAGACAAAATAGGGGGTACTTCCCCTATTATCTAAAAAAAATGAGAATTGTATAGTATTATTTAGGTGTTTAGGATATCTAATACCAAAATTAAATCCTTTTTCATGTGATTTAACCTCACAACTCTCTAAAACCCAAAACATACTGCAAGTCAAAAGACTGCATGTAGGGCTTACACCTTGTGAGCTATGTATGCTTGATTTGATAACCTTCTCTACTTGGTTTCTCATATTAAAGAGTATATTTGGTATTATTTTATTATTATGGATCATATCCCATCCATTCATCACACTAGACCCTTATTTATCCTTCATACACCTTACATTCTCAGGACTGATGCACCTTTCTTGACTATATTGCTTTCCTAACAATACCCCTGCATGTAGGTGATGTTTCCTCTTAAATGGGCACTTGGTAATTTTTTTTAAGACTATATTAGAAAAATAAAGGTCTAAAAATGTGTTTTAATATGTTCACTCACATTTAAAGTTAAAAAACACCACTTAGATGTAACTTGTCAGCTCACTATCTTTTGTTCTACTATAAATGCCTATTTTCCTTGTGAAAGGGTACCTATAGGTGCTAAGAAACTCAAATATTGCATATAAACTTTCTATGATGGTTCCTTATAGTTCATACATGTTATTTGTCTACCATAAAATAATTTAAACTTTGAGTCATGGCTTGGAATTGTGGCATTGGGTGAAGAGTCCATTTTAGGAGCTAAAACCTATAAGTGGATACTTTTGGAGCTAGGCATGCCTGTAGGTGTGAATTATGACCTAAAACATCACATATATTCTTATTTTGATGATATTTTATATCATGAACATTAAATTAACTAAATATAAATATTTGACCATGGGGGGAATGTTTTAGGATTGTAACCTTGAGTGAAGGCTCTCTTTTGAGTCTCAGTCCTGTAGATATCACTGTCTATTCACAGTGCATAAAAATGTGATTTTGATTTCCTCAAAAACTAATTTCCATTTCTAAACTTCCTTAAAAACTTTTAAATGTTCATGTATTATGTGAGGGATACAAGGTTAAGCCATTAGGATACCTCAGAAGCTTATGTAGCCATGTCATATGCTAATTTGAAAACACTCTAGGATCCTTGTTTTGCATAGTTAGGGATTGAAGCCCTGAATTCATAGTCATTATCTTGGAAGTGATTTTAAACTTTGTTTAGCAATCCTAACAATTAAAAAATTCATGATAGGGTCACTTATATCTTGTGATGTTTTTAAAGATGAGTTCCATCACTTCTCTAACATTTCAAATGGTTCCTTAACCCCTGCTAAACCACCTTAGGTGATTATTTGATGTATATAGGTAGTGAGTAGATCATAGGAAATATGCATTATTTTAGGCCTATTAGGAGTTATATTTCCATCTCAAAACCTAAAAATTATTATTCATGTTTCAAATGTCCTAAAACCATCCCAAGCCATTTACCCTAATATGACATTAGTAGGGGCTCCTCTAAGTGACTTTGTGTTTAGCATGCAGACTATGTGTATATTCAGTGAATTAGAACTATGCATGGTGTATGATCCTTGAAAAAAAATTGTAAATACTAATACATTTTAAATATAAAATCATTTTAAACCAAATTCAAAACCTTCTTCTTAATGTGGAAACTTCCTTTAAAGCCCTTGCAGGTGCACTTCCATGGTAGACAATAAGAAGGTGTCATATATGATTGTTATAGTTCCATTTTTACATTAATTAGAAGATATGAACTACTAAATCATGATTATAAAAGGTAAAATAAGACTTCAAACCTTCATTACATCTCTACATACTTGTTATACAAGTCCCATGCACATACTTCACCGTGACTGTAGGCAAAATTAAATAAAGAGTTGACTGTGTATGCTAGTAGATTGTAAAACTCAATATTGTTCACCTTGGATATTGAAAAATTGAATGAAGGGTGTTACCATGACCATTTATTTGAGTGAAAAACCATGATACATCATGTCAAATCCCTTGTATAGAAAGAGGACTTTTTCAAATGGTAGAATTTGAGTGCAAGTTTAATTTCAACACCCTCCTGCAAGGTTAGTTATTTGATCTATCAAATCAACTTAAAACATGAAATAAATCATAAATGAAATTTTATTAGGAAGATATAATCATATAAAATTAGTATAACCAACTGGCTAGTATGGATTTTTCTAAAATGAAGTAAAACCTATAGGGTACACAGATTAGCACGTAGATTTGAAAGGTCAACTTCTTAGGAATGGTTCATAAATCTCAGAACACCATTACTAAAAATTATTATATATAAATTAAGTTATATGAATTTAATTTAACCTCCCTAAGGCCTTTAAGTTGAAACCCCCTAGGTTATCCATACTAAGCACAAACCTGAAGGTCACTTCTACTTGCCAAGAAGATTGAAAAAGGAGCAGAATAATTTTGTGTGAAAAATGGAACTTCTAAAGAAAACCAAACATGTAAATAACCTTGGAGAATATAAAGAGATATACCATGATCATTTCCCTCCTAAGGAGCTGTACAAGTGCCAAACTTCTTCTTTTCCTCAAGAAAACTGCCCTTTTTCTGATGAACCTACCACTTTTTAGTTACTTAAGACCTCTTAGGACACATGGTATGTGAAATAATCTTTTGGGGCCCTCACACTTCCCAATAAATCTATACAAGTCATTAAATTACCTTTTTAAACCTCAAAATGACCCAAAATGACTAAAGGGACTAAAATAACTAAAGACCAAGGATGGTACAACATTAAATGACATCAATTAGCCTATAAAACACCTTTTGAAATCTATATTAGACCACCATAACAAATAAAATTCAAGTTTTTACCTAGGGGTGCCCCAATTTGACCTAAAAGTCAAATTTGGTCAACAAATTAGTGACTCATAGGGGTAGTATGCCTGCTATACTAACTAGACTAGTAGCCTTATCAGTCCATTGGGCTTAGGAGTAAAATAAAGTTTGAGAAAAATAAGAAGGATTTTACCCTTGACCATAAAATTGACCAAGATAAGACAATTAATTAACTACCTTAACCACACAAAGCAAAAGACACACACTAAACAAAGTAAACATACATGTGCTTCATGAGCACTTATGGGACACACACACTAAAATATGCAAAATAAATCAAAAAATAACTAACTTGAGATGAAAAATCCCTCTTGGATCAAAGGGGAAGTTTGAAACTCTTCTTGCCTCAAGACATGAAGGAGTGAATGAGGCATATAGCCTTTTGTCTTTTAGCATTGATGCCTCCAACTTTTTCATGATGTTTTCCAACTTCATTGGCATGATGTTCATTGAAAAAAAAGTAGATTCAAATAGGTTAGATATAAAAATTAATTATTCTTTCATCCAAATAGCCTTTACCTCCTTATGTGGATCTTTAATTACAACCTCATTCTTGATTTCCATGGGGCTCTCAATAAGATAGGGTTTTTCTTCAGCTACAAGTTCTTCTAGCTCATCAAGGAGCTTTACATATTCTATCTAATATTTATCATTGTCCTCTATGGAATATTATTTATTCACATTGTCATTTACTTGGCCCTCAAATTGTCAATGCTCTTTAAGCTCTTGAAACAATGTCATTTTTAGCTGCCAATCATCTTTCTCCTCTTCATCATCTAAAACCACTATCTATTCAATCTTCTCTTCTTAATGTGTGATGTCATCAAGATGATGTCCTTCAATCTCCAATGAATCTGACAATGATTCAAGATTAGGCTGAGGTATTGGATCATCAAGAGCAACATCTTGCATATTGGTCTCAAAAAAGTTTTCTAGGGCTGCAACCTCAATGGGAAAGACTTATAATTATTCTCCATCCATAATAACACATTCATATTCATACTTAAGATAATTATCCACCAATTTTTGATCATATTTAGAGTCTTCTTGAAGGGATACAAAATCTTCCATCTCTTTCTCCTTCATGGTGATGTCAAGACTAGGCATCTTGAAGTCATATAACCTAGTCCAATGAGGCTGACAAGGAGGTATGTATTATTCAAGAAAGAGATCTATTTATTTATCAACTAAATAATCCTATTTATGTTCTCATACCATAGGTACTTAAGGCAATGTGTGATGGCGTGAGGACAAGATAAACTAGTTGCTGGAGGTGGCACATAGAACTCAAAATCAGATTAAGAGTGAAATGTAGGGGGTTGTTTTGGAAGTTCTTGAGGAAGGGGAAGCAAACCTTGGGTTAAAACCACTTTATTTTATTCCTTCCACTTGAAAAAAATTTCATTCACTTCTGATTTATCTTGAGGAATTTCTTGAGGAAGGGTGGGAGGGATTTGTATAGGATCAAGCTCCTTCTCAACTTCACACTTTTTGTTAAGACTTTTCTCATCTTTCCTTCCCCATGACTCCATTATCTTATTCCAGCTTAGGATGTTAGGATTAGAAGTATCTTTTTAAGGTGATGGGGATGAAATGTGAGAGGAAAATTAGGTCTTAAATTACACTTATTTTTCTACTAATATGGACTAATGTATTTGCTTATTGGCCAACTCAATTTGTCTATCAAGGTTTGCTTCAAACATAAGGCTAGTCTTTCCAACTCTCTCTTCTCCTTGATTTAGAAAAGGATGACTTTGGAAATTTTGATTAGGCTTATGAGTATGGATAAAATATGGATTATAGAAACTTGGGGAAGTGGATATGAAGTTTGATGTACTTTTTAAGGCTGTCTCTCATGAATGCTTAGCTTATCCTCCAAGGATGCCATCAAACCACTCACATCTCATTTTTAAGCCTTTGCCAATTGGCTCTTTCAATAGGTGCCCACTTTATTTTGACTAAATATAAGTAATCTCTCACCTTATGAATTAAATTTATAGGGACTCTTGACCACATCCTCTTAGATTATCAAGCTCCAAAATGTACCTATCATATCCCAAAAGTGTTTGCTTGAAAGTGGAAATGGATAGAGTTGAGGAGTGGCTAGGTTGACTAGGAGAAACAAGATATTGAGGAGGATGGATATAGGACTAATAGAAATAATGATAAAGATAGATATAGTGCTAATAAGGATCATGATGGGTTGGAAATGGTCATTAAAATATTGGTAAGAATCAAACCAAGGTTGATTAAGAAATTATTCTTGTTGATAGGGAATGGTACAAGCTTCTAATGTCTTACCAACTTGTAAAGAACAAAAATCAACAACAAAGTCAACCATGAAACTTAATTGAAATAAAAAACACAAAGGAAAATTTTACCAAAAATCTTAAAGGGATAACTTGGGCTGCTTAACTAGTTGATATATCTTCGGAGTCACCATTGACATTTGAATAGATGCCTCCAAAGGCTGATTGTTGAGAGACAACAACAAATATCTCTCAACTTATTGGACTGAAAGTACCATCAAGCATGAAAAAAAAATATTGTCACTTGTATTTTCACCCTTTTAGGAGATGGAAAATCTCTCCTCATCCAAGTGGTACAAAGGAAACACCTCTAGGCTTGTGGGCAGCCTAAGGATGAGGTGAATCTCTAGATAGGGCTAGCTCCCTTGATGTACCACTTTGAATTGAAACTACACCTAAATTTTGGGGGTGAAAATGGAGAGAGATAATTGAAATAAAACTATTATAATGGAGGTTATAAACCAAATAACATGATGAATTCCAACTAGTAGCATGCTACATATGAGAATAAAGGATAAACTAAACATACACTTCTTCAATCTATGTCTTCTCACATCGATGTTACATTATGAGTTTATGGATGAATGCCTTAGGATAATAGAACTAGAAAAGAGGAATATGAGGGAAATAATGAATAAAATAACTCATTCAAACATGGACATCTCCTATAACACTTCACATGCCCTGCAAGAAGAGGCTACAAATAGGTGAAAGAATGAAACAACATGCTAAGGAATCCATAGTTTTTACTAAGCAAGATTCATCATCCAATTTAAAACACTATGAAAAGTCATGAAATAGGTAAAAATAAGTATTATTATTGATAAAATGGTATGATTTTGAGTAGGGATTCACATACTTAGGTGGAACATAAGTTATAATGCCCAAAAGGCTAGTTCTTATAGAACGTGAGAGACAGAGGAGAAGAGAAAAGTCCAAGGGTCACAAAGACACTTGTCAAGATAAGAGAATAAATTAATTTTGAATTATAAGAGGATATTGGATAAACCATGAAATTTTGGGAAGCACAAGTGTCAATTCAAGGCATAAACTTCATGAAAAGTGGCAAGAACTCCTTGTGTTGGCTCAAAAAACTACCTTCGTGATTGGTCATATTTGAACACCTCATAAATAATTAGGATCATGTATGATGATTTGGATGAATTTTAAAGACATAATAAATACCTCTCTATTCATTATTTTCATGCCTAGTCCTCTTAAATCATCTATAAGTGAGTCGTCATCATCAACTGTCAATAAAACTCCTCTTTCATGCACCCTACACACTTGACATAAAAATTAGCATAATTTTCCCATGAAAATATATGGGAAGAAGTGTATGAAAACTTTAAATACCCTCCATGGACTTAGAGGCATCAGGAATTCTTTAAAATCACCTCACTTAGAGTTTTCCATCCTTCTCATTAGCTTGTCCACTAGGCTAGTCTTGACTAGCTGAGATGAAGCACCTGGTTTGGAAACTTAGGAGTTTTTTATTGAAATTAAATGAATATAGTGAGTTATAATAAGTCTATATATTCCCATAAAACATTATTTCAACTCTTGAGGCCTCTTATAGCTTTAAAAACACATAAAATGGTAAGAAATACCCTATTTTTACCATGTTTGTATATATTCCATACAAAAAAAAAAGAATGTGAAGGAGAATAAGGGAATAATTTGTTATTTTAATAGGTTTCATTCTCAAACTATGCCATTATAATTCATCTCTAGCTTCATTTCTCTAGACTAATCCTTGCAAGGGTTTTGGAGGGTTTCTGAGTAGTTTTGACCTTTAGGATGCTTCATAAAAGTTTGACATACAAATCTCAAAATAATGACACAAAAGTGATGTTTAGGACCCTATTTAACTCAAAAATTATTTGTCTCCCATGTAGATCCTCCAAGAAGATATGATCTTCTAAAATTGCCTTATTGAGCTTGTCTCTCTATTCCAACTGGCCTGAATGACCTTAAATATAAAAATTAACCTTTTCATGACATATTAAATATACCAATGGATAAAAAAATATAATTTTGTCCCAAAAATATGATTCCATAGGTTACAAATATCATCCCATGCAAAAATGGTGAATGACCCCCAATTTGGCCGTGGCCTATACCTTGTTCAATAGACCTACTTGCAACTTTTGTGTTCTAGGTAATTCAATTTAAATTTTATGAATTATATAATATTTAAAAAATTTATAATGATAATAAAAACATTGTCCCATAAATTTTAAATCCCACCTGTATACAAAAGTGGAAGTGACTCCTTCTTCGGATTCTAGGCATAACTATGCCTACTAGGTCTAACTGCAACCTTATCTCTTTAGACCTCTTAGTTTAGTTTCCTTCCTATTTTCTTGGTACCCCATGTTTTATTGTATTTATTTCATCCTCTAAAATTCACAATAATATCTTTACCTCCCTTTATCACCCTTCTTCCCCAAATTGGTCGGGTATGCATGAGGGAAAGTACCCCTTGTCTGAGACAAAATAGGGGTTCTTAACCTATTATCTCAAGAAAAATGAGAATTGGATAGTCTTATTTAGGTTTTTATGAAATATCATACCAAAATTAAACCCTTTGTCATGTGATTTGACCTCACAACTCTCTAAAACCCAAAACATATTGCTAGTGAAAAGACTACATGCAGGGCTTACACCTTATGATCTGTGTATGCTTGATTTGATATCCTTCTCTGATTAGTTTATCATATTAACGAGTATATTTGGTATTGTTTTATAATTATGGATAAATCTCTCATCCATTCATCATATTAGACCCTTAATTATCCTTTATACACCTTATATTCTTAGGATTGATGCATCTTTCCTGACTGTATTGCTTTCCTAACAATACCCCTACCTATAGGTGACTTTTCCTCTTAAATGGGAACTTTTTCATGTTTTTTGAAGACTCTCTTAGAAAAATTTATGTCTCAAAATGTGTTTTCATATATTTACTCACCTTGAAAGTTCCAAAACACCAGTTAGATGCAACCTATCAACCCACTATCTTTTGTTCTACTATAAGTGCTTATTTTCCTTATGAAGGGGTACCTGTAGGTGCTAAAAAAATCAAATATTTCATATCAAATTTATTTGATGGTTCTTTATAGTTCATAGATTTTATTTGTCTACCATCAAATCCATTTAAGCATGAAGGAATGGCTTATAATTGTGACATTGGGTGAAGAGTCTATTTAAGTTACTAAAACCTGTAGTTGGATACTTTTGGGGCTAGTCATGCCTATATGTGTGAATTATGACCTAAAAAATCACATATATTCTTATTTTGATTATATTTTATATCATGAATGTTCCATTCACTAACTATAACTATTTTACCATGGGGGAATGTTTTAGGATTACAACCTTGAGTGAAGGGTCTCTTTTGATTCTCAATCTTGTGGATATCACTATCTATACACATTACATAAAAATGTGATTTTGAGTTCCTCAAAATTTAATTTCCATTTCTGAACTTCCTTTCAAAATTTTCAAGGTTCATGTCTTATGTGAGGGATACAAGTTTAATCCATTAGGATATGCCATAAGCTTATGTATCCATGTCATATGTTAATTTCAAAACACTCAATGATCCATATTTTACAAATTTAGGGATTTAAGCCCTAAATTCATAGTCATTATCTTGGAAGTGATTTTTTAATATGAGTTCCATCACTTTTCTAGCATTTCAAATGGTTCCTTAACCCTGGCTAAACCAACTGTAGGTGATTATTTTCCATATATAGGTAGTGAGTAGATCATAATAAATATGAATTATTTTAGGCCTCTTAGGAGTTGTATCTCCATATCAAACCTCAAAATTATTATTCATGTTTAAAAGGGCCTAAAACCATCCCAAGCCATTTACCCCAGTATGACATCATTAGGAGCTCTTGTAGGTAACTTTGATTGAGTTTAGCATGCATATTGTGTACATAGGCAGTGAATTTGAAATATGTATGGTGTATGATATTTGAAAAACCATTATACCACATAATATATTTTACATATCAAATTATTTAACTTTTTTCTTAATGTGGAAGCTTCCTTCAAAGCACCTGTAGGTGTACTTCCATGGCAAACAGTCAGAAGGTGTTATATATGACTATTATAGTGCCCTTTTTACATTCATTGGAAGGTATAACATACTAACTCATGCTTATAAAAGGTAAACCAAGCATTTAAACCTTCATTACATCTTTTTGGACATGTTATACAGGTCCCATGCACGTAGTTCATCATGACTATAGGCATAATTAGATAAAGAGCTGACTGTGCATGCCAATGGACTGTAAAACTCAATATTTTTCACCTTGGATATTTAAAACTTAAAGGAATGGTATTACCATGACCATTTAGTTGAGTGAAACACCATGCTACATCATGTCAAATCCCTTGCAGAGAAAGAGGACTTTTGCAAATGGTGGAATTTAAATACAAGTTTAGTATCAACACCCTCCTACAAGGTGAGATTTTTATGGTATCAAATCAATTTAAAACATGAAATAAAGAATAAATGACATTTGATAAGGAATCTAGAATCATCTATAATTAGCACAACTAATTATATTATAGGTATTTTCCTAGAATGAAGTAAAAACTTTAGGGTACATAGATTGTAGGTAGATTTGAAAGGTCAACTTCTTAGGAATGATTCATAAAACTTAAAATACCATTAATAAAAATTATTATATGTAAATTAAGGTCTATAAGTGTAATTTAACCTCCCCAAGGCATTTGAGCTGAAACCTCCTGAGTTGTTCATACTAAGCACAAACCTAAAGGTCACTTCTACTTACCAAGAATATTGAAAAAGGAGTAGAATAGTTTTGGGCCAAAAATGGCACATCCAGAGAAAAAAAAACATGTAACTGAGCTTGGAGAAGTTGAAGAGACATACCATGATCCTTTCCCACATGGCACACTTCCCAAGGAGATGTACAAGTGCCAAACTTTTTATTTTCCTCAAGAAAACTACCCTTTTTCTAAGGAACCTACCACTTTTTAGTTGGTTTCAATTACTTAAGACCTCTTAGGAACATGGGACATGAAATCATCTTTTGGGTCCCTTACACTTCCTAATAAATCTATATAAGTCATTATATGCACCTTTTTTGACCTCAAAATGACCCAAAATGACTAAAGAGACTAAAATAACTAAATACCAAAGCCAATACAAAATTAAATGACATCAATTAGACTATAAAACACCTTTTGACATCTATATTAGACCCATATAACACCTAATAATCAGTTTTTACCTAAGGGTTACCCAATTTGACCTAAAAGTAAAATTTGGTCAACATTACCTTCCTCAAGCACAAAAACTTTAGATTGGTTGTCTACAGTTGTGAAGAGAATGAGAAAATTTTTTGAACCTGAAGTGATAGATTTTTGAACCTTACCAGCTCCTTTCTCAAGGATACCAAAGAAAGCAATAATATTTTCACAAATGGTTATAGATGAAAAGGGAGAACAATATGTAGAACTAGCTAATACTATAGTTGAAATGGATACGTAATAAATCAGGGTTGAAGACTACTAGGTGTCCAGTGTTTATTTTGGAAAATCAACCAAAGAAGGGATGAAAGGAGATGTTGAGTTGGTGATTGGCACCATATTTAAAAAATGGACAAAGACGAGGTGATGAAAGATGAAATAAAAGAGAAGATAGGATAATTGAACTCAATAATACATAGATTAATTAGGCCAATTCAACCATATATCACTTCATCGAGTCTTCATATTGAGACACTGGAAAAAGTGAGAGAGGTAGTTCAAATGGGTAATGCGGTGAAAGATTGGATTGAAAAAGTTATTGATCAAGGGGCCTCAACAATTCTTACTACAAAGATGATGTTGTCTAAAATTCAGTCACAATATGAATAACTAGTAATAAAGGAAAATGAATATGCTCAAGAGAAATAAAATTGAGTGGAACACATTCTTGGGTTGGTCAAATTCTCAAAATTTCCTTCTATTGATCTTTTTGAAAAAGGATTAACAAATAAGGATGAAATTGTATATTAGATTAAATTTATTTGGGCCACTAAATTTAGAATCTAGTTCCTTCAATAATGTATTCAGAAATTCAATGATGCGAGGTCAATTTTAAGTGACACAATGATGGAAATCAACACTGAAGTCAAGAAGTTGGATTGTCATTTTGTTAATGACAAGGATCAAGAGGGAAATCTAATGTCAATTGAGACCATAATTTGAGAATTCAAAGAGAAAATTTAGGACATTTCCAATCCTACATCTGCATTTGGTTATGAAGAACTTCATTAGTTGTCCAAATTCCAAGTGAATGTGGATAATTTGGGTATGAAGATAAACAGTCTTCAAGGCAAGTTTTAGATAATGAAAGAGTTAGACTACTCATAAAACATTGCGTATAGGTACATATATGGATTGGATGAAGACTTGATCATGGTATTTCTCCAAAGATTTGACAATGAATTGAAAGGGAAAGAATTGTTGATACAATAGCAAGAAGAATGAAGAATTATTTTCAGTGTTTTTTGCATTCTCTTTTCTTGTTTCTTTGCACCTAACTTGTGTTGTTGCACTTTTTTTCTCCTTGTAAATGTGAATTATAATTCTGTAAATTATCTTTGTAATTTTTCCAAATTGATTTTTTAAGTTTTGTAAGTTGATGATGTGCTTTTGTAAGTAGTGCATAAACCCCAATTGTTTTCTCAAGTGGTGCTAAATGCTTAAAAAGTTTTTTCACCATTTCAAGTTGTAATTTCTCATTGGTGTTTTGGCAATTTTGTAAAAAGGAAAAATATGTGGTTTTGCATCATAACCACCCATTTTAGCCTATAAATATTGGTTAGGGATTCATAATAAGTTTTCAAAATATATAGAAGTTTGGCAAAATATTGTAAAAGGTGATTAGTCTTTCTACTCTTCAGAATCAATATAAAAAAGGTGTTTCTAAACTTTGTGTTAGTGATATATTTTGAATTATGTCTTTTGATTAATTCATGATATCTAATTTTCACTATGATTGTTATAAATTCTAAACTTTTGAGAATTGTAAATTCGATTACAAATTTTTATCTATAGTTGTAATTTATAATTCCAACACATGTGAAAATCTTGGTGGTAATAGAGGCAATTTTTTAGTTATTTCTGTTAGAAAATATAGAAGGTTATTATTTTATGTTATCAGAGTCAAATAGTCTCTTGGTGTATGTTTCATATCCCTAAGTATATAATTATATCTTTTTGACCCATTTAATGAGAGAGATTTTCCTCTTTTGAAAGTCAAATTTTCTCTCAACACTTTCATCTAGTCTATGTTTCTAACTTGACGAGTTGTTGCTTAATCTTCTCCATTCTCTCTCTCCTTCTCTACATATTCCTTTCTAAAAACTCCTTTTTGTACTTTTAGTTTAAAATTACTACCCCATGATTTACATTCCTTTGTTTGTAATTTTTTCCTGCTTTCCTATTTTGGCTTTTAATAAAGATAGTTTCACCTACTAATAGGAGAGGGAATTTGTTCCCCACATTGTTGACATGAAGTAATCGATTTATCCTCTTGACAAATTTTCACACCAATAATACACTATGAAGGAGATTTTATACCTCTCACATGACCTAAATTAATGACTTAAGGGCCTTTTAACAAGATGTTCATATGCTACTAGTCATGAAATGGAACTTGACAAGATTAATATGACCTCATATAGGACTCTTGATACATTCTTACATTGAAAAACCATGAATATAGACCTTATACAAGGCTAATACTAACTTTTGACCTCAAAATGCTTAATGGAACATCAATGAATAAATAAGATACTTGGAAAAACTAAATAATTCCTTGACATACCTATCTCTATGCCAAAATAGTCATTTTAAATGCGATTCAAAGAATATACTCAGCTAGTTTTGGTAGAAAATGATCTATCCCATGCAAATCAAGTGTCAAGAGACCAAGGTGACAAGAATAGTCAACATTTTGGCAAATTTTATGGGCCACTTGAATGCTAAGTATGGATCCATTAGACTTAACCATCCATTAGGAATAAGAATCACATGAGATTCACTATAACTCACTCTTAATGGGTAACCACATATGCAACATAATGGACCAACCCTAAATGAACTAAAAAATTGTATCCAACACACACAATAAAGAAATTAAAAGAAATAAAAATTGTGCAACAACACTTGGAAGAATGAGAAAATTACTAATCTAGTATGTAAAAGACCTTAAAATAAGGTTTGAGGTGTATCTCATGGATAGGGATAGGCAACACTTATCCATTCAACCTAGTTAAAAATAGAAACCCCAAAGGTATTTCATGCTCCTTTTAAGTACATCATCATATGGTTAATAAGGGTGAGTAAAATCTCACTTTTCATATTGATAACATGACTTATCAAATCTTAATAATTTGTCTTTGGTAATTACCACCATTGCATTACCTCCCTCATTGATCACCAAGTTCATTTTTTTGCTTTCTAACTAATCATCCAAGTCAAACATACTCTCTATATTGACCAACTCCTTTGGTAACTTATTAGTATTTAACTATGTAACTTAAGCCTCATGTGCACTTTTTAACTTTGACTGATCTTTGAAAAAAATTAGCATCTTCTTGAAATAAATGAGTAGTTTGGAGATCATTGTCAATATTTTTCTAACCTACTTTATTATTTGGGGTAGCAGGTCTTACCATTGATTTGACAAGCTAATATTGATCTTGCATGTTTTTTTTAGGCCTATCAAACTAAGATATGATTATTATAACTCCATTGGTATCCCTATTTTAGTCTTTAGGGACTATTAGCTTACTAAAAGGCTCAAACTCATGAATGAGGTCAAAGTCTAACTACCAAGTTTCATCAATGTCTTGTTGTCACATTGAAATTCACCCTGTTAGGTCTTAAGACCTATTTTAAATGACACAATGGAAACACTCCTAGGTGTGGGTGAACTATGATAGGAGTGAATATATAGAGAAGGCTAGCTCCTCAATTCACATTGCACCTAATTTAGTATTAGGTTGGAACCCTAAAACCTACACTAACAAATCCTATCTAAGTTACACTAATACTCTATTCATGAAAAGAGAGATATTGAAGCTAAAAACTTGAAAATGACGTGATGCACCCAGGTTGAGTATCTTTCGTACCTACCTAAAACAACATAATAGGACTAATAAAGACTAAATTTTATTCTACACAATATCCAAATTGGGTCTCTCAAGCATAAGAGTTTCATATGAAGGTGGTGGCCTATGGTATAACTAGAAGGGATAATCAAAAGTTCTTGCCTAAGACACAAGTAGTGAAATTATACAACTAATCACTTACATAAACAATTGTAAAAAAAAATGACATGTAAAAGATATGCCTACTTGCACCAAGGTGAAGGGAGATGGACATACACAAAGGAAAACACTCTCTACCACATGTATATATCAACAAAACACTAAAATCACATAAGATACAATCTTAAAGAAAGTAAAAATTAGTTTTTATTCAATTCAAAATCCTTAAGCCAAAATTACAAGTCTCTACAAAAGTAGAGTTTTGTTATACCCAATAGAGGGATATAAAATAAGGTATTTATATCCCTATATATAAAAAATGAGAGCCAAGATAGGAGAGAAAAACATTATAAAAATACATAAATGCTATTGTTACATCATAACTCTAACCCACTCAAAAGAATAAACAAGTGAAAATGGGGTCATTAATACCTCCTCAATGGACTAGGCCTACCACCTTGATGGTCTCTCATGGAACATGGGCATAGTAGTGAGAGAGGAGACTTGTTATTTTTATCACTAAGAGTGATTGAACCTGGTGGATATGCTCCTTTAAGATACTATATTTGAGAAACTATTGCATTAATTATCTTAACTCACCCATCTCCCCACATATGCATGTCAAAGCTTGTTTAACTTTGCTAGGTTGGTATGCCTACCCTCATCTTTCCAAGCTCATTTGTTTTGTATCAAGATTAACCAAAAACTTATAATGTTTCAAGCTCCATCCAAACTCAACCATGAACTTGGCTTTATCTAAGCTTACTTGCTTCACCCAATTTAGGTTTTTTTGCACAAAACCTATTATTCTTGCCTCAAGGTTGAGTCCTTTCCTTGCTTCACTGAGCTCAGACCCTTTTACTAAGAGATCAAGCTTGAGTTGTATGAATCATGAACTCATTAATATCAATAATAAAAAATTACTCAAGCTCACCTAATATGAATCAATCTTAGTGAATGTAAATTATGTGTGAAGTCATCTCAATCTATGTTAATTAACATGAGCTTAGTTCACCAAAAAAACTTGGTCAATACAGCTCAGATTCAATAAATGTATTCCACTTGTAAGTTTGGATTAAGGAAGAAAACACTACCCCTTCATCCATTTGACTGATTGAAGAAAAGGCCCGAGAAGCTAAGTTCTTAAGAGGGTCAAAATTTTGCCAACCTCTATAGGTTGCTTCCTTATTAATCAAAGAACTAGTGGCCTAAATCAGTACATTGGTAATGGAATTTTGAATCAACATTTCTTCACAAATCTTTTTACAACTTGAGGATCATACTTCAACCAAAAGGACTAGTTGCAATGCTCTAAAAATCCCCACCATTCTAATCATTTACAATATTCTCATGTTTTGTCTTCTTTAAATTCCTCAAAGCTCCCTAACTAACTGTAGATAACATCTATTTTGATCTAAATTTCCTTATACAAATATATGTTCTATTTGGATGCAAAAGCCATTGCTATAGTAAAGAATGCATGAAGAAGAAACACTATATTAACTAGTTAGATTAAATTATTTATGACAACCTTCAATTAGCCTTGGTAGAGATGATGAATATAAAAACTTATTTACACTTGTTGAACTTATTAAGGATTCATAGCTATCTTCAAACATCATTCCAATTCCATTCTAAAGATTTTTATGCAAGCATGACCTTAGTTGAATGCAACCACTCATTTTTTTAAGCTTGTTATTGTAGTCATGGTCAGAGACACAAGTGGTGACTTGAGGATCCTTCATTTCAAGACACTAAGACATTAATAATTTAATTAAAAATCTTAACCCATTATCTTATATAATGGGATTCATCAACTAAAAACATGAGAAATCAATTCCTCATGATACAATTTTTGAAGATGTCTTGATAAATGACCATTTTACAATCTTTTTTATTGTCATATATAATAATTTGAGCCTACATATCTTGGAAAAGACTTATTGAATATGTGTTATTGTTATTATCACTCCTTTTTCACTATAGAATGCATTTTAGGGATGTTTTCTTGTAAAGGTACATGATTTGATCTTGAATAAACAAGGCAAGGGAAGAACAATAAGAGTTACACTAGGAAAAATAGCTAAGCATGTTAAAAGATTCCCAATCCATCTCTTCACTTAGACCTATTATCCCAAGCCTTTATATTCTAAGAAACTAAAGAACACCACCTCAACAACAGAAAAGTATAAACAACACACTATAAATGTGAAGAACACTTGGAGGAATGTAAATAAACACTAAAATACTATATACAAGCTGAAGACATAATTGTTACTCCATCTACGTAAGAATGAAAAACATAGAGGTCTCCTCTGCTGCATGTAAACATATGATCAAATGATCCATTCCTAACATAGTCATGCCATAAATTGATGAATGCTTGTATTTTAGATTGGCTACATGACCAATCGGGTCTTAAAAAGATGCCCTCAGCTATGAAGACCTTCTCATGATCTCCCTCTTTGAGAAATGATTCCAATTTATTACTAATAAGGAGATCAATTGGGTTGAATATGCACTTAAGGGTGAATACACCAGTTTATAGCTCATTAACACTCAACTGTATTCCCATGTCACTATAGAATCTCTTTATCCTTGACTAAATTTAAAAAAAATCAGACTATTCTTGCAGAGAATGAACAATTTGGAGACCATCATTAAGGTTTTTCCCACTAATTAATTTGGGGCAGATGGCTCCACCATTGGCTCAACAAAATTATCTTACTCCTCTATGATGCCCATACACATATATAGCTAAGTTTCAATCATTGATGCAACTTCATTAACACTCCTACCTTGCTCTTTAGCTTTTGTTGGCCCACTTAGAGCTTCAAACTCTTCAATGAGATTGAAGTAATTCTACCATAAGTCATCCTTCTCCCACTTTGTCTTGGATAGATTGGGTATGAAATAAATCTATTCATGAAAATAATAATCTTCCAAGGTTATTCCCTCATTCAAATTCATGCCTCTAAAGTCACTTTCTTACCAATCCAAGAGAATAGGCTCAACCTATGTTTGTAATTACTCATACACTTTTTATTTTTGTGGAGTTGATTGCACTTGCTACTTTTGAAGTGTTGATACACCTTACACCATTAAGCTTGAATTATCTCCCCCTTTGGATAGGAATTATGGTTATGAGGCTAATTATAAGGGTATAACCACTCATATTCATGAGCCAAATAGTTTTACATAGGCATAAGATATTTAGAGCTACTAGTAGTAATAGGCATTTGCATATTAGATGGTTTAACATAGGAGAGCTGGGCTTGGGATTGCACATTGACTTGGATAGGATGTCCATAAGACTAATAGGCATTGTTGAAGGTTTGATATGGTGTATTTTACTAAGCCTATTGCTTCTTAAACACTACTATTTTATTACCCAAACCTTGCATGAGACATTTAACTTCTTGTAATTCAATAGGAATGACTACAAATGAGGTTGCATAGTTGGTGGCTATATGAATAGGTATTGAAGTAGGTTGATTTTCTGGAAACTTAGCTAATAGAGGAATTGGAGGCCTAGGTCTATTTTTTATAGCTTGGACTAAGCAATTTTATTCCCTTATAATGAGTTCATATGCATTTGGAAGAGTGTTTCCACCCACAGATTGAACCATTATAGCAGGGTCACTATCTAGATCCCTTAAGAAATATATGAAATTAATATGAGCTGAGGGTGTAATTAGGCATGGAATTCAATCCCATGTTCCATTAAACCTAAAACTAAAGTTAGACATAAGCTCATGGGGAGTTATTCTAATGGTAGTGATATACTCTATGAGGGTAAGATGGTCACTTTTGTCTTCAAATTGTTTACATAACCACCCCCTTGGTCATCCCAACCATGGATAGAATTTGACCTTAAACCTTTGAACTAATGCAATGATTTACCATTTTAATGAGGAATCAAGGAATATTACAACTGTGTTATGTTCTACAAAATTATGGATGACACACACATTAGCTATATATTAGATGTGCTCAACAAGAGTAGTCGTATCTTCACTAGTGAAATAAGGTATAATCCTGAGGGCAGTGGCTAGGTTATCACTATACTAAATAAGATTTAGAGGGTTACATATATTAAAGGGAACAAACACATATTTTATAGGTATAACCATGAAAAATAGTAGGAATTATACCTCCTTTTGGCTATAACATGTAGGATTGACCTGAAACTAAAAATATGGAGTTGTCAAGTTATTGGGATGTGTCTTCAACACTGCAACTTGATAAGAGTAGCACCAAATTCTTAGTTGAACTCTTGAATATGGTCCCAAAAAGCATGCCTAAAATTGTTGTCACATTAAAACGCACCTTATTAGGTCTTGGGACCTATTTTAATTGACATAATGGAAATAATCCTAGGTGTGGGTTACTTATGATATGAGTGAATATATGGAAAAAGCCAGCTCCTTTTCAAACCATAGTGCACCTAATTTAGGATGAGATTGTATCACTAAAACCTACACTAAAAAAGACTATCTAAGCTACACTAAGACTGTATTCATGAAAAGAAAGAGAATGAAGTTGAAAACTTGAAAATGAGGTGATGAACCACGGTTGAGTATCTCCCCTACTTGCCTAAAATAGCAAATGAGATTGATAAATACTGAATTTTATTCTACATAATCTCTAAATTGTGTCTCTCAAACATAAGTGTTTCATATGAAGGTGATGGTCTATGTTAGAACTAGAAGGGATAACTAAAAGTTCTTGCACAAGACAGAAGTAGTGAACTTCAACAACTAATCACTTGGATAACTAGTTGTAACACAACATATGACATGAAAAAGACATGCCTAATGGCACCAAGGTGAAGGAATATGGATATACACAAGGGAGAACACTCTCAAACACATGTATAGATCAACAAAACATTAAAATAAAACAAGATAAAATATTATATAAAGTAAAAACCAATCTTTATTCAATTTAAAGGCCCTAAGCCAACATTGAAAGTTTATTTAGAAGTAGATTTTTTCTATACCCAATAGAGGGATACAAAATAAGGCATTTATAGCCTTGTATATAAGAAATGAGATTTGGGAGAGAAGATTAAAAAACTAAAATAATGCATAAATGTTGTTACATCATAAATCTAGCCCACTCAAAAGAAGAAATAAGAGAAAATGGGGTCATTAATCCCTCTTCAATGAATTAGGCTTACCACCTTGATGGTCTCTCATGGAAGATGGGTGAAGTAGTGGGAGAGAAGAATTTACTTATTACTATTTTTATCATTGAAAGTGATTGAACCTAGTGGATATGCTCCTTCAAGGTTGCTATCTTTGAGAAAATCCTACATTAATTATCTTAACTCAACCATCTCCCTAAATATGTATGTCAAATATTGTTTGAATCAGTTAAATTGACATGCCTAACCTTGCCTTATCAAGCTCATTTATTTTATATCAAACTCAATCAAACCCTTCCAATGTTTTGGGAAAGTTATTAAGAGGGTCAATAGGTGTTTTTGAGGATCCAAGACTCTTATCAAAATCCTCTTGATCCTTCAAAATATTTGGAAGAATGGAGTCCTATTTAAAGATTCAAAAGGTTTCCAATCCTGTATCCTCCACATGATCATTTGAATCAAATACAAAGTATTCATTTTCACACACATCAAGTAATATATTAAGAACCTCCTCTAGATGTGTAGTAGTATCATGAAGGATAACATCCTCCTCTTGATCAAACATGGTATAATTCATGGCAATTAGATTAGGATAATATGGTTCCTAGAAATGGGTTTAGCCTTGATTATTAATTTAGTTTCATACCTATTCCTAAGAAAAATGTGTGACTAATTTGAGGATAGACAACCACCTATATTTATAGTGAAGTCCTGAGAAAGGCATAGAGCAAAGTAAGGAGGGAGGTCTATGACTAAAACATCTTGGGAGATATAGAGGCTTGGGTAAGCATATAGGATAAGACTCGAGTTTTTGATGATGTAAATGGTCTTAACACCTATACCATATATCTATAAAACCCCATATTTTATTAGAGTGTATTCAATGCCTAACATATTAGCCACCTTTTTAGGCATAATTGTGTTACTTGAACTTGAATCTATCATGTAGTTTTGTATAATATGATTTTCAATGATGAGAGAAATACAAAATGGAGGTGGTTAATTTACCTTACATTTTCACCCTTTGGATGGCACAAATTTTAGGAATATCTGATGTAATCTTTGTTGATCCTTGAACATAAAAGAACTTTAAGGCTTATTATAGAAAATCCCTTTGAGAAGGAATAGAAAGAGCCTCCCACATGGTCATGTTCATATTTGTCTTCTTCATTTTATCTATTATGCTTAAGGGGATTTGTCCTCCTTTTATCTACAAATTTGGAATAACAACATCTTCTCTTTGGTGTTGGTTGGTGGAGGATTTGTTTTATATTGAACAATCTAATTGGATTGCACCTAAGATGCCCCAATAATTAATTTTTTCTTGGTTCATTTCAAGTATTCCTTGATAAAAAAACCTCACTAGCTGACCCCTTAGAATGTTCAAAGAGCTCTCAAGATATGTTTTAGGTCTGAGATCAAGTTTTAGGGTCTCTTATAAGTCTATAACATAAGGAGACAAGGTTTACAAGGCCTATAATGAGCTAACAAAGTCTCTATAGATGTATCAAATCCAAAATGGAGTTTTATATTCTATGAAACCTCACTAATAAGCCTACATCATGTTAAATATTTTATTGATAATTATGAGACTAAAACAAAGTTAAAAGTAGCTTCCATGAGTGTCCAAAAAGTATCAATAGGCCTGTAAGATGCTAAAATTAAAGTTACAAGTTTAGGTACAATTTTAGGTCTTCAAGCAAAGATTTAAGTGTATGGAAATGTTACAAGGCATCTTAAACCTTATCAAAGTGATAAAAAAACTAAGAACATGCTCATAATGAGGTTTATAGGGTATAAGGTAAGTTAATATAGAGCTCTCAATGCATAAAAAGACAAGTTTCTTGGCTCCTCAAGGAGTTCTTATGAAAAAATAAGATACTACAATATCTTCTCAACATCTCCTAGAGACCCTCACATGGAATTCAAGGATAATTCCTATGCTTCTACATCATGTCTAGTGCTACTGAATGAATTAAATGACCATCAAGAGCATGAGGGAGTTATGAGGCATTGAAAACTACCTTTAGAGATATGTAACTCCCTCCATGGAGTGGGAATCATGTCAAGTCAAGTCAAGGCTCTAAATGTGTGTTTGAAATCCATTTCCAAGTTAACCATTCAACAAGATCTAACATGCATACAGGATGAGATGGGTGAGTTAAGGTAGTTAAAGTGTTAGAATTAGCTACAGGATCTAATGAATCTAATAGAAAACATAAATAAGAGATAAAATTGTAATAGTAATAAACAATAAATTCATATCTGAGATAATAATAGAAATGAATAAATAAATCAAATATGATGAATTACTATGATAATTCAATATTAATTTGATGTAGAATATATAAATAGCCATTACATATATAGAGCAAGGTGTGCATGATAAAGATTAGGGAACTCACATAATACGTGCATTTCAACTGATATCTGACTACATGACTAGTGGAGTATAACTCCACACTAACAAGATAGGTGTCCAAATAGTAATAAACAATAAATTCATATCTGAGATAATAATAGAAATGAATAAATAAATCAAATATGATGAATTACTCTGATAATTCAATATTAATTTGATGTAGAATATATAAATAGCCATTACATATATAGAGCAAGGTGTGCATGATAAAGATTAGGGAACTCACATAATACGTGCATTTCAACTGATATCTGACTACATGACTAGTGGAGTATAACTCCACACTAACAAGATAGGTGTCCAACTTGTGTAAATGATCAAAATAAGTTGACTACTAGTTAAGCAATCTTATCTGATCTTACTATGAATCATGGAGTGGAACTCCACTATAACAAGATAGGTGCCCAAATTGACTACTAGCTAAGCAAGCTTACTCTATCTAGTGAAAATTATTAGTAAACATAATAAAATAATTACAATAAGTAATTATTGCACAAAAATAAATAATAAATACAAGTAGATACAATAAAGCAAATAAATGCACCAACACCTCACCATAAGTAAATCATAGGTAGGGATATGTAGATAAGAGTCCTGGAAATGTGTAGCCATATTAGGTACTCTATAAAAATAGATGAGGAAAGGAGAAAACTCGAAGCAAAAAAATCCTCCTCAAAATGAAGGTCTAAGAGACCCCCCTGAAGAACTGATGTCTTGTACCCCCAAAAGAGATTGCAAGTGAAGATACTTGATCTTAGTGAAACATTTGGTGAAAGTATCTACTATCTGTTCCTCTGTAGGACAATATTGTAGACCAATAATCTCCACCTAAATTAGCTCTCTGATAAAGTGCATATAGATATCTATGTGTTTGGTTTTTTGATGATAAACCAAATTTTTTGAGATTTGGATAGTGCTCTAGTTGTCACAATAGATGACTAATGGCTTCTAAAATGGAACACCAAGTTTAGTGAGAATATTTTGAATCCAAATAGCCTCAGTAGTGGCATCAACATTGCCATGATTCTCAACCTCTATAGATGAAAGAGAAATAGTATTTTGCTTCTTACTCTACCAACAAATGGGGTTGAATCTAAAGTGAAAGCTATAAATGAAGTGGACTTATGATCTTCATAATCACCAGCCCAATCAGAATTTGTGTATCCTACCAATTCTAAACCTATACCTACTATATAATGAATCTTGTATTTGATAGTTCCCTAAATTTAGCTCAAAATGCACTTGGTGGCTCTCTAATTAAGCTCATGTGGTGTCTACATGAAGAATTAAACCATTCTAATTGCATATGAAATGTCAGGTTGTGTATGAGTCTAAAAGATGAGGTTGCTTACAAGTTGGTGATACAACGTGGCATCAACCAAGGGAGTGGAACAATGAACCTTAAGTCTAACTCTAGATAAGAAAGGAATCAATTTAGGCCTACAATCAACCATGTGAAATTGAGATAAAAACTCCATGGCATACTTGGGCTATGAACGTGTAATCCCATAAAAAGGTTGTACTATCTAAATCTTATGAAAATAGTGCAATAGGCCCATGTCTATCATAGAAAACCTATCATGAAGTACAGTCTTAACACTACTAATGATGGATGTTATGCTTCTTGTAACAATGAGATCATCAACATAGATAACTAAGTAAAATAGTGAATCCTCCTATCATAGAATGTAGACATTCAGATCTGAGTGACATCTCAAGAACCCAACTGAGAGAAGAAATGTGTCCATCTTGGAATACCAACCCTTGGGGGGTTATTTTATATAATAGAGAGACTTCTACATATAACACACCAATAAAGAATCCTGAATAAACCCCTATGACTACATATATATCTCCTCATGAAAATCCCCATGAATAAATGTGCTCTTCACATCCATCTGATGTATAACCCAACCATGAGCTACACCAATATCTAGTATCAAGCGAATGGAATTCATCTTAGCAATAGGTGAAAAGGTTTATGTATGGTCAATGCCTTCTACTTGAGAAAAAACTTTGGCCACTAAGCATGCTTTATACTTATCAATATTTCCATTCATTACAAACTTAGTCTGATATAGCCACCTACATCCTACTAATTTTCTTCTTTTAGGAAGAGTAACAAGATCCCAAGTGTTGTTTCTAATCCATGAGTCATACTCTTATTCCATTGTTGAATCCCACTCAACTATCCTTGTGGATTCCTAAAAATATTGTGGATCAAAAGTTGTGAAAATGTAGGAATGTGGAAGATCATGTTGTGATTGTGTTATCCTTTTATTTGATGGATCCTTAACAAGAGGGTCTGCATCCACCAAAGTCTTTCTAGCCCACAAAGGCATCGATGGGTGAGGATCAAGAGGAGGAGGAGGAACATGACCTGCTAAACCCTATTGGGGAGGTATTGCCTCATCATCTCTATGAGTAGAAGTAGGAGTATCATCATCACTACTATCTGATTCTTCTAAGGAAGAAGAATGAGATGTTAGAAGACAAGTCTGAAAGACTTTCTTCAAAGTAAATGCTTATCACTATAATAAGCTCACGTGAATCTTGGATCAATGAGTTGATATCCCTTAACACCATCAGAATATACCATAAATATACAAGTTTGGCTTTGTTATTTTAAAGCATGGTGCTTGTCTAAAGGTATGTAAGACCATGTTGGACTATTGAAGACTCTAAAATGATGCACATCTAGCTTCCTATTGCACCAATATTCAAGAAGTGTTCCTTTAAGTCTTTATGAGGAACTCTAATATATATATATGAATCACAATTAATTTCTTTCACCCAGTACTCAAGTACTAATGTTTTACATGAATCATACAACTTGCCATCTCTTTTAAGAATCTATTCTTCCTCTCAGCTAGATCAATTTGTTGAGGTGTGTATGCAACTGAATGTTGAAGATCAATTCCTTCAAGAGCACAAAATTGTTCAAACTTGTTGTTCACATATTCCCTCCCATTATTTGTGTAAAGAATCTTGACATACTTCCTAGATTGTTTCTCTATGAGAGCTTTAAACTCTATAAATCTATCAAATACTTCACTCTTGAGTTTCAAAAAATAAACCTAAGTATATTTGGAATAGTCATCAAGAAATGTGAGAATATAGTGGGTTTTACTAAAAGACAAAGTAGGTAATGGACCCATTAAATCACTATGAACAAGTTTGAGGACTTGTGCAGCCCTCCAAGCCTTCCCTTTATCAAACTTATCTTCTATATGTTTTGCTAAGGCACAACCATGACATATACCCCATAAAAATTGAGTCTATGGAAGTCTTGTAACCATCTCCTACTGACTAAGCTGTTGTAAATAGTGGTAGTTCAAATGACCAAATTTTTCATGCCATAGCTTGCTCACTAAATTAGTGTGTAAGAGCAAAGCTGTAGAGGAAGACTAAGGCACAAAGTAGGAGAATGAATAAATCTGAGTATTATTATCTACTTTTCCTACTGCAACTAAGGCATTATCCTCCAATTTTTTGATTGATATAAAATCAGGTGTGAACTCAACTTTTCTACTAGTATCAAAGTGAGTGATTTGGTAGACAGAAAGAAGGTTAATTGATAACTCTAACACTTAGAGGACATCCTCAAATACACCATTATCAATATCAACTGTACCTTTTCCTATAACATTTACCTTAGAATCATCACCTATGAGAATATGAGGCAAGGAACTTGGTTGTAATCCAAAGAAATGTTTTTGATCAGAACCAATATGGTGCAAAGCACTTGAGTCAATTAACCATGACTTGGGAGAATTTTCCAATGTAATTAGTGTCATAGCTTTCCCTTTACCTAAATTTGAAGGAGTGGAAGAATCCTTTGATTGATTGATGTTATTATTTTTGAGAAGACCCTTAAGTTCATCAATCTCTTTCTTCCAATAATCTTATTCGCTACAAAACCCCTTTTTGAAATAAGGGCAAGGAGTGCCAGTCCTTTGTTGTGAATCCTCTTTCTTATTAGTAGATTTATAATCTCCTTGTGGGGAAGATTATTGCCCTTTATTCTTATCTTTCTGTGACTTATTCTGATTATTCTACTTCTTTTTACTTGAACCTATATTTGATGTTGATGTTGAAACTTGCTTGTGTTAAGGTTGGATTGCAATTAGACCTTGAGATTTAGATGACTTGATTAGACTCATTGATATTAAATTTTATTCTTTATCCATTAGAATTTTAGAGAATACCTCAAAGGTGGGAATTTGATAAGATGTGCCTAATGTGAGCCTATGAGTCTGAAACTTAGAGACAAATGATGAATATTCAGGACCTAATTTATGTAAGGCATTGAAAATCAACTGAATGTCCTTTTTATCAATTTTACATTCAAAAATTTGTGATCTAAGATCTATGACTTTAGTGATGTAGTATTGTATTGTAGCATAATTTTTGGGATCCAAACTAATGAGTTCATTGTCAATTTGGTAACCACAAACCTCATCTATTTTGCCAAATAATGATGCTAATTTATCCCAATCTTCTTTTGGAGGTATACATTTATCAAGATAAAAATTTAAATCTAAAGACATGTAGAACTAAATACATCTAATTACCTTAGTAGTTTCAAAGAGAAAGTGTTGTAACTCTTATGCATCAGTAGGTGGAATAAGAAGAGTTGTTATGTAAGGCATATATCCTAGCATTATTAATGCATTTTAAGCAATCTATTTCCATGTGTTATAGTTGTATATTATTAATAGTGAAAACTTAAGATTCCCCATGATACAGTTGGAAATAAACCATCAAAAAGTAGAAATCAAAATATAGAACACACCACAAAAGCCCCCTGAATTACTTAGTTTTATCCCACCCAAAAAGTATTTTTTTGGCACTTTATAATTGAGTACAATTACAAGGATGGATTATAATTTTTTCAGCTTACAAAAATCTCAATTAGGCCCTTTAGTATAAAAGTATAAAAAATATGCACTTTTTACAAAACTTTCTACACCAATGTGTTGTGCTAAAAAAAACATTAAATTTTTTAAAAAAATGGGACCTCAATACGAGGTTGTATTTGAAAGTTATGAGCCTCTAAAATTGTAAAAATGAGGATGGGCAAGAGTTGTAGAAAAATCTAAATTATGGAAAAATATGGAAAAAAATAAATAAAAGTATAGCAGTGAAGAACATGAAATTTTAAGCTATTTAAAAAAAATTCATTCAAAAATACCTCTCGGTGTTCAAATAGCGAGCTCTCAAAGTTACCCTTTCAAATCTGCCTATTGATCTGTGAGGCTTGCCAATTTTTTTTTGGGTCTGCACAGTTCGTTCAGTCTGTACAAGCATACCTGGGAGCAAAAATAAATTTTCCTTCTAGGTGACTATGTCCAAATTAGACAAATTTCATATAGATGTATATGTTTTGACACCTTTTGAATGCAACCATGAGGTCTGTTTTGCTCAAAAACACTTTGATTTTCAAGTACCTGCTAGATTTGAGCATGGTGCTTTTGGATCAAACCCTTGCCAATTTTTCTTCTTGTGCCCAAGTTGGAAAAAATTGTAGATGGTTTTTACTATCTCGGGTACTCTAAACTCAATGGTGAGCTCAAATATTCTCCATAAAGCTCCAATTTGTGCCTATATACAAAATCAAAAAATTGATCCTATATCTAGATAATTTTTCTTAAATATTTAGCAATCAATAGATTTAAAATAGCTCTAGTACCATGTTATAATTAGCTACAAGATCTAATGAATCTAATAGAAAGCATAAATAAGAGATAAAATAGTAATAGTAATAAATAATAACTATATATTTGAGATAATAACAAAAATGAATAAATAACTCAAATATGATGAATTACTCTAATAATTCAATATTAATCTGATGTAGAAGACACAAATGGCCATTATTTATATATATCAAGGCGTGCATGATAAATATTAGGTAACTCACACAACATGTGTAGTTCAACTGATATCTGAATACATGAATAGTGGAGTGCAACTCCACACTAACAAGATAGGTGTCCAAGTTGTGTAAATGATTAACACAAATTGACTACTAGTTAAGCAATCTTATCTTATCTTACCATGAATAGAGGAGTGGAACTCCAATGTAATAAGATAGGTGTCCAATTTGACTACTAGCTAAGCAAGCTTATCTTATCTGGTGAAAATTATTAATAAACCTAATAAACTAATTACAATAAGTAATTAGTGCACCAAAATAAATAACAAGTAAATGTAATAAATCAAATAAATACATTGACATAAAGCAGAAGTTTTCCAAGAATATAACAACTTTGAAGGATCACATCCATCATCCAAAAGCATTCTTAAGGAAAAATAATAAATAATAAGGTCCCTTGTTGCACCACTATGCCAACCTTATTGAGAGAGATTAATAGAATACGCCTAATGCATTAGAGAGGGATTAATGACCCCATTTCCACTTATTTATTCTCTTTCATAGACTAGATTAATGGAGTAACATCAACATTCATAAGGTATTCTAGTGCTCTCTTCCTCTCTTTGATCTCATTTTATTATAAATAAGATTGAAAATGACTTGATCATGATCCATCCTCTTGGGTATGATAATAATCTACTCTTTTTGATACTTGTAATGTTGGATTAATGCCTTGGAATCAATAAAAGACTAAATTATCCTTCTTCAAGTATTTGAATCTTGTGTGTATTACATGAATTATTAATATATTCTTATAGAAATTTATTTTCTCTTGAATTTTTATCCAATTATCTTCACCTCTATGCAAGAACATCATCTTTTACAGGTTTTATAATATGTATCATTGGAATTATACATGAATTAGTTGTGTAAACTCACAATTCTAACCTTCTTCAAGGTAGATGATGGCCCTCCTAGTTTTGTCTAAGTTTCATGCCTCTATACAAAACACTTATGCAAGAGAGGTTCAATTTGAAGATTGTGTATGAGAATTCAGTCCTTATAGGTTCTCTTATGTTTCTTTAGGCAAGTGTAAGATATTTATTGACTCTTGGTGAATCACCTCTTTTAGTTTCATTTAATCCCTCTTCCCTTTTCTATGACAAAATCATAGTCATAAATGCAAATAGGTCATTTTAGCATAGTCTTAGGCCTATAACTGATCTTAAATTAGATGCATCTAGTTTACGTAGGAGATGGAATTGTCTAGAGGTTCATCCCAAGGATCTAAGGCCCCACACCTTGAGGATAATCCCATTATTTCCATTAGATTAGCTGATTGAATGAATGGGTGCAAGATCCAAGTGATAAAATACACGTGAATAGTTACTATAGATTTAGCTTCCTTAAGAACACATACAAACGTTTCCTTAATAGAAGGTGTTGTAGGTTGTCCTTCCTCATCAACAAGTGCATTAGTTGTTATAATATCAATTAATGCATATAATATTTATTTATTAATAAATACTTGTGTTTCTATAATACCAATTTATGCATGTTGGTTTTCATTAATAGGTGAAAGAAGTGATGCATGTATTTCTTCATTAGTATGTCATGCATTCCTATATGTTTCTCCAACTAGGGAATCCATCCTATTATTTATTACTTCTATATCTTTAATCCTAGTTTTGAGAGTTTGTAACTTTAAAAAGTATAAAACAATAAGATTTTTTTTATCTACATCATTACCAATATGTACTATTGAATTTCCCTCAAAAACTCTATAATCTATTGATTCATATGCATAGGGTTAACCCGTTTGGAGTAAAATTTATAATTTCTGAATTCTATTTGTGTAGAAAGTAAATTTAATCTATAAATTTGTAAATCTATTCTTAGATTTTTCAATAATTTAGTACATGACATATTTCATGACAATGACACCAAAAATATAGAGAACAAAGAACCTACTATTATCTTTAATTGAGGAAGCCCTATAACTAATGATTTGTATTAACCTCTACTTAATTGTCAACCCATGGTTGTATAACCTTACAAGGATTTTACACTATATATACAAAACTAAAATACGTGGAACACTGAGAAGGCTAATCAACACTTGTTGGAAAGGAAACACACTTGTGAAAAGTAAATCACATGAAAGTAAATTATTGGACAATAAATAAAAATAAATTAAATAATAGGAAAGTATATAATAATATAGATTTAAAGCTTCCCACATAATGAAATTGAAATACACACTTACATAAATGAAATTCACACATAATAAAAATAAACTATCTAATGGATGGGAAATCATACCACCAAATATTTAAAAGTGGGCCCTACCTCAATTGGAATTAAAGCTATAATCCCATCATCTTTGAATAAACATTAAATAAAAAAAAATGATAATTTTTAATCCTATATGTGTATCAATAAAATAATTACTAAATGTCTATTAAAAATCAGATTGTTATGTTATTATTTGATTATCTATTCTTTCCACGTTTAAAAAAATATTCTCTCACTACCCTATCATCTATAACTCTTCCTTATATAAAGATGCAAAGGTATTATTATATTATTTAAAATCCAAATAATTACAACCATAAAATTGAACTAAGATAAAATAAAATGAAGGAAAACATAATATAGCTTAGAAGAATAAGATGTAACCATGTGAAAGAAATAGAAATGAAATAATCTAAAGTGAATAAATGTGTTTACAAGTGGTTGTGGTGCATTCATTCTTAGAAAAAAGACCTTTCAAAATTTTATGAGTTAGTTTGAAGTGGTTTGATGGTGATAGTTAATCTTAACTATTCATGACCAGTAAAAATCTACATCAATTATTGTGGGTGGACTATAATCAATTGTTATGAGTGCCTAAAAAATACAAAAATTACTATGGGTGACCACAAATAGTAGCTACACACTAACATAAAAACCATTGGAATCTCTTACAATAAGTATATTACACATTATTCATTTATCATTAGCTATACCAAAAACATAATGCCTTTTAATTATAATAATTTATATGAAGATAACTAGTTTTAATTAAAATAATATGCATATACACTATTCATATAATATGTGATCTACACCACAGGGTCCAGGACCAAGTGTGAAGGGCACAACTAAGTTTAGTTATGTAGAGTGAATGCATGGGTTTAATTCAGACCAAAAAAACTAAACACATTAGATGGAAAAAAATTATTTACTTGTAGGAAATGCAACTTCTATTCAATAACAAAGAATAAGGAAATGGTGTAATGCATTACAGTGCATGAATTACAAAGTAGATAAGTGGAGAATGTTATTTTTAAACACAAAATATTTTTAAAAAATATCAATTACTAATGATTTCTCTCTTATAAGAACCCATTAAGACTCAATCTCTCTGAGTGCACACTTTAAAGGGTGGGCATACCATTAGTGCTTTACAAGATTATTGTCCCCTATAATACCACTTGAAACCAACATAAAACTCTCCTATATATTTTTCTAGGATTTGACACCTCCCTTACACACTCCTCCAAATAATTCACCACCTCAAACAACCCCTAACTAAGCCAAAACATCTTTTTATCATTTACCAAACAAAGTCACATGGGCAAACCTTGTTATTAAAAATGAGCATGTTACAAGACTAGGTTTAGGACCCAACTAATTTATTACCTTGTTGCCTAACTGACCTAGTCTAGGACCTAACTACTTTATTTATTTAAGAACTAGGTTAAGTATGCTGACTATGTCAGCTAAAACTTCAAAAGGGTTCAAGGTTAGATTCAACTATATAAACATATCTTTTTCACCATTTTCATTAGAGAGAGATACATATAATCATTTATCTGGTCATTTGCTTATCCACCATTCTAATTAAGGAGCCGTTGCTTAGGGTTTCATACTTCCTTTGGAGAGAATAATATTGTCTTATTGGAAAATTATTTTACATGCATAGGAGAAGTCATGTATCCTAGATCTGACCTATCTTTATTATCCTTACAAACCACAACTTCTTGAAAAGCACCATTAGCTAAGGGAAAGATTGAGGCTCAATAGTTTTGTCTTCAAGGTAAGTATTCCTAACTCTTGATCTACTTTATTAGTAGATATATTTGCATGTGTTAGCATATGAATATGTTTCTATCTCCATGCATTAGGATTACCTCTACATTGACTTGAGTAGAGTTTTTATTTGCATGTTTAATTTTATTTTTATTATCCTAATTTTGTGCCACATGCTTTGTTGAGCATTGGATTAGATTTACTTTACTTTGTCATTTACTTTGATAAGAAAACATAGGACCTAGTTAGGGTTATTTTGTGGTATTGCTTAAGTAGAGGCTTTGGAACCCTCTATAGTGATATTTTATGGTAAGAGACTCCTTAGTTAGGTCTAGCAGATCCATATTGGCCATGGCCCTGATTTTATTAATGTACCAACAAGCGGAAGGGATAGTTTGATTTATCTTCTCTGAGCTTGGATTGATTTATAGATCAAATTCAATTTACCTTGTATACATTTTGGTGAACCTAACATGAAATAACCCTTGAAAGTTTTTTTTACACACCTTCATATATTTTCATTTATTATTTATTTCATTCTTACATCACTATATCAAAGCTATCAACTCAGTCTAAATTTCTATATGCAGGTTTAACACAGTCACTTTAATAGATTCTATTTTTTTTGTAGGTCATCTTTAACCACAAGTAACTAGATCAATTTGATTAACTCAATTCATTGCTTTATGTATGAAATAGGAAATGCACCAGATCTACAAATCAATCCTAGCTTGGAGAAGATAGATCCTACTTACACTTTTGATTGGGTATACATTAGATAATCAAGGTCATGAACAATATGGATCCACTAGATCTAATCAAGGGATCTCTTACCATAATAATATCACTAGGGAGGGTTCTAAAACCTTCAGTCAAGAAAAACTACATAATATCCCTAACCAGGTCTTATGTTTTCATATTCACTATACTAATAACAAGTAAAGCAAAAATCTACTCTAGTGCTCACCAAAGTTTGTGGCACTAAGTGGGAGTAATAAACACTAAAAATAAACATACATAAAAGACATATAATCATGTCAATATATATGAAATCCTAATGCATGGAAGAGAAGTGCAAATGAATATATATGTAATCTTACAAAGGAAGAACAATGTTAGGAATACTTACCTTTGAAGATGAATTTACTAAGCCTCAATCTCTCCCTTGGCCAAAGTGCTTCACAAGAGATTGTTGTAGTATGTAAGAATGATAAGGATAAATCAGCTCTAGTCTACACAATATATCAATGCATCCAAAAGACTTATCCATAAGACAAGATCCCTATCTTTAAAGAAAGTATGAAACCCTAAGCTTGATCCTCAAATAGAATGGTGGATAAACATATGCACAATATATATTACTTCTTCTCATCTTCTCTTAGAAATGATGAAATTATTATGTTTATATAGGTAGATTTAACCTTAAACCCTTTCAAAAAAAATTCTGACAAGGTCGACCTGGTCGACCTAGTATCATAATTGACAAAAACTCGCTAGGTCATAGATTAGGTTAGCCAAGGGCCAACCTAGACCCTTAATACATTTTATCAATAAGAATAAGAGGTTGACATAGCTAACATAGTCATGTAAAATGTCAAAGAGGTGTTTAGGTTAGAAAAAGGGTTGATGAAGGTGGCAAAAGACTCGAGGAGTGTGCAAAAGAGGAGACCAAGCTTAGAAGAATGGTTTTTAGGAGACAATTGTTTAGATACAAGTGTAAAAATAAGAAACAATCCTATGAAGCACCAATGGTATGCCCACTCATTTCTTGGTGTACCCCTTAATGTGTAAACTTAGAGAGATTGACACTTGATGGGTTCTTATAAGATAAAGAGTGTCATTAATTGATAAAATATTGAAAATATTATGTGTATATATTCCTAAATTGAAGCTCATCACGTGTCATGTATGTTCAAGAGGGGATGGTCATTTAGGAAAAGAACATGATGCCACATAATGTTGATGCTGAATAAAGTAACGTAATAATAAAATAAAATAAATGAAAGGATAGAATTGAAAAATACATACTTTCCTTAACTTAGTGCTGTAGATAAAAGAGATGTGAGAAATGTGAAGGCATCCAATGTGAAGAACATTAGGTGAACCTGTAGAGATTAGCAAAACAAAAGAAAAAAATTAAAAAATTTATAACATGGGAATATAATAGTTATAAATATTCTCTATGATATTATGATTGTAGAACATTTTATGATTTATAAAAATAGTTAGTAGAAACAAAGATATGATCAAAACAAGGAATTTGATGGTAAATTTTTGAAAGGTAAATAATTTTGAATAGTAAATATAAATAGGGTGAAAAATAATTCATTTTCTATTTTTTATTATTTTGAGAAAAATAGAGCTTTGAGAGACCTAGTGAGAGCCTAGAAAGCTAGGATGGTGAGGAGGAAGAGGGACACTAGTCAAGAGACTAGAGATCAGACCATGGTATGTGAGACCATGGACTGGTCAAACATAATATCTAGAAATTGGAGAGGGCATGGACATGGATGTAGGGGTGCTATAGGGACCATAACTAGCACCACATTAAGAGGAATAATGATCAACTCAATCACACCACCGATGAAGATGACAGTAATAAGATAGGGCATAGAGGGTGGTTTTTCAAGATGAATTATCAATTGGCCTAGGGTAGAGCTGGTCTATAGAGGCACCACTGAGGAGAGGCTTGAGACATATATGGGTGGTGACTCCAAGGTTTGATTTGATTAGGAGGCATTCCATAGATGAGGTGCTCAAGGGATGAGATGATGGAGAGATTGTGCTTGATGGATGAGAAGATAGGGATATTTTGATTGGTGATATTAGGATAGGTAATAAATGTTGTAATTTTTAATTATCTTTGAGATATAATACTAGTTATATGAGATTATATAGATATTTTGATATATAAATGTGATCTGATATATATCTAGTTTAAATTTTAAAGATCCTGTAGATGAGGAGATCAGATGGGGATCCTTGGTGATAGGAGTACACCATGATATTATGGATGGGGTGCTGGCACCATATGACCCCATCACATTAGATGATCATGTGGTACCATCTAGCCCAATTCAATTATACTAGTTTAGACTAATTGGGGAGGCTATAAGGCAACTACATGAATGCATAGATGGGATACAACTATTAGCAAGTGTGGGAGCAGGAGAGGCATAGGCATGGTCAGGCCTTGGCTTAGGAGAGAGCAGTGCATATGGCTACCACTATCTAGTTGGGATAGGTATAGGCCCATGTAGCCAACTTATAGGGAAAAATTGAGATCTCAGACAACCTCTTTACAATACAATATTCAAAGGGGACAATTTGAGGCATCCATGGGTAGTGTGGCTAGGCCATGAGATAGACATGATGGGGCCCAACCATAGATTTGGAGCAATGTGTTTTTATATTTTAGAGAAAAACACAAGATATATAGAGATATTCTATTTTAATAGTTGGATTTTGATCTTATGTATTATATTTTAGTTGTGTTTGTGGATGCATGGATATATTTATTTTTATCAGATGTATTTTTATTTTGTTGTATATGCTATAAGAAATATATGTGTGGTGTTTTCTTTTCTAGCATTATGTAGTACACATGCATGGTTAAAAATAAACAGACAAAAAAGACTTAGAAAAGTATAATTTAATCAAGAAAAAATTCACTACACACTATATCAAGATGAGAAATATGTAATAACAAAATATGACTAAGTATAATAAATCAAAAAGTGGTAAACAAGAGGATAAAATGTTTTTAAACCATAAAAAAGATTGACACCAAATTAAAATAAGTAAAATCACACTAAATCATATTGGAAAGTATGAAAATAATGTAATAACATTGGAAAGCACGTGAAAGACTAGTGGTATAAAAATAAAACAATTAAGTTAATCAATCATACTAAATCACATTGAGAAGTATAAAAGATAAAAAAAATTGGGAAAAATGGTCTTAAGTTAATCACACTAATTCAAGTTGGGAAGTATGAAAAACATAAGAAAAATGGTTGGATTCTTACATGTAATTGGAAAGTAAGAAGATAAAAGAAAGTGAAATTTTAATGAATTAAGCATAAAACATACTAAATCAATATGGGAAGCATGTCAATGATGTGTAATTCATAATCAATCACCTTATCTCATATTTGACACATGTAATTTTGTTGTGACTTGGATATTGAAATTTTTTTGTGAGGAAGGCCAGGTCCTATCCATGGTCTTACACTAAAATTCATAAATGGAACACCAATGAGGTGGAAATAATGTTAAAATATGGTGAAAGGGGATGTTTGGAATGGTAATGTGAAAATTTTGGTAATTTATGAGGAAGGCTAGGTTCTATCCATGGTCTTACACTGTAACTCATAAATGGAATCCCTAAGGGAGTGATCAGTGAACAAAATAATATTTCTCAAGGGGAAATATTAGGTTTGTAGGGATTGAAAAAGGGAATGTAATAATCATAACTTAGGCATATTATGAGAATAACTTAGGAGACATGAGGCAAACTAAGGACATGATAAGACACTAAGTGACTAGTGACTATCAATATACAAAGGATACATGTTCACTATAGGTACAAAGCTATGTAGGAAAATAAGTGTGGTACTAAGATCAACTCATGTTAATGGTTTTGAACAAGAAAAATAAAATGGAAATAGCTTCCCACAACATGTTCCCCATTCCTTAAGACCTTTTACAGAGCCATTAGTCTACTATGAAGACTGGGTACTTACATGAGAAAGTAGGTAGCACTAAGAGATTTTTTTATTCTCCTTTTCTAATCTACTAGCCTAACGAACCCCAATGAACCTCAAAAATATCATGAGGCCAAATATGGAGTTTGATCTTTGATTAGAAAGAGGAGTGGTGCTTAGAATCATGCCTTTTAGTGTGATTTCACTTTTGAAATTTTTGAATGTTGCCTTTTAGATCATTGTCTTTTGTTAAATGATTTGGATTTTGAATTTTTTTAGGGATTTTAAGATTCCTCCTCCACATAGACATGGAATGATCAATCATGAGAGATAGAGTGATACACATGAATAAGCTTTAATATTTTGATAAAGGAAGTTAAGTATCCAAATATATGACTGACTAGAACACTTAGGCTTAACTATGAACCAACATGTTATCTCAAGTCTCAACTATGTGTATGCTTAGTTTGTGAAAATGAATAAAGGGGAAGAAGGGGAGATCCAAAGTGGAATAGTAAAAGGAGATTGTAATGAGATGAATTTTTTTCTAATTGATCACATGGTAAATGAGGAATGACTAAAGGGATCAAGGTTTGTATAACCAAGTGATAATAACAATTATTTGTGTTTATAGAGATAATATATCAAATAATTATGAAAAAGAACAAGTGAACCATAGAAAAGGAAATCAAGCAAAACAAGTATTAAATTATGAAATATAATCCATATGAGAACATAATAAGAATAATGACATCATAAGTAACATGTAATGAAAAAAAAAAGTCAACATGTAAGATTGTTAATTATTGGACACAATGTAAAATGATATAAAATAGATAAAAGTAAAGTTGGAGCATACGTCTAATCCAAATGAAGAGATAAATGTAAGAACACCATGTTTGTGTTCATAATTACTGATATATTTGTCCACATACATTATATATAACATATGATAAGTATTTATGAATTTGAATGCAAACTACAACCAAAGTCTCATCTATTTTTAGGGAAAGTTGAGAAAATACTTCATGTCAAATTTACTCAATAGAAAATGTAGTAATTCCTAAAGGATCATGCTGATGTAGGATATCATGTAGGGGATACTCAAGAGAATACATGGGAGTGGATTATATGGGATATGAGGGGATTATCAGTGGGGAAGATGCCAGTGGTGAAGGAGTCATCAGTGGAGAGGGATCCACGAGTGTGGGACTCAAAGGTGGAGAAATAGTAGGTGGAGAAGGGACCATATGTGGTGGATCCATGAGGAAATAAGGGGGATTCTTATTGTGAGGGTGACATATGGGGGAAAGGGTATTAGGCATAGGAATAGCCATGATGTGATCCTTCAGATGCTATTGAAGGATGCAAAAATGGTCGGTATGATGTATACCATATTGGTGCCAAAGATAGTATAACTCTCCATATTTGGGAAGATATTTAGGTAAAATTTTTGGGGGAGGTATAGCCTTATTTGTGGGTTGAGGAGTGGTGGGATATAAGGTGTTGATATATTTACGCATATTATGACAATGTATGGATGAATGATTATTTTTTCCATGAAAACAACATATACACTTATTAGTAGACTTTGTGAGTGTACTAATAAAAGGAGTGGAAATAGAAGATACAAAAGATTGGTATAATTAATAGTCTCAATTCCAATGATCAAATTTTTTGTGAATATCACAATATGGTTGATAAACACATTTAGTGGTCAAAGGAACAAGTTATGGTAAAGGGAGCAAACCATCAGTGAGATAAGGTGGGGATGATGACGAGACTAGACAAGGCTTGACTGAAGGAGTAATAGGATTAAGAATAGGAAGAGACTCAACTATAGAGGGAGTGGGAATAGAATATGAATTTGGATATACTAAGGGAGGGTTTGGATGCATAGAAGGTTAAAAGATAGTCTCAAGCATCTCAGGGATAAGTCAGCTAGAGGGGTCTTGGTATTTTGCATAATGATAGGGACCAATCATAACATGATCCACAAATATACTCATAAGAGGTTATTCAAAAATTGGAGGTGTGTGCACCATATCTACTCTATGATCAAGAGGAAAAATTAAAAAAATAGGAATGATATAGGATGGAATACTAGAAGATATATTGAAAGATTGAAACAAAGAGGAATGGTAATGAATAATTTTAGAATTTCAAGCCTAAAAAAGACCTCCTAAAAATGGATCATCTAAGGTATGTCCATCATCATAATCAGGTGTATGAAGAATAATGACATAGATAGGTATGACCTTTTCATCTAATGTGTGTGATGAATGGGATGTTGATTCTTAGTTAAGACAATGGGTATATCATCACAAGGTGGTTGACAAGAACAAGGTTTGAAAGAAAGAGGAAAATGAGAGATGAGATAAGGTGAGAGATCCAAGGTTTTGATCTTAAGATTGATATGGTTAGGCTCATCATCATTATAATCTAGGAGGTTAGGGGGTATATTCCCAATGAGTTCAGGGTGACCATTGTGACCTCTAGTGGAATTGATAGGAAAGTTAAACCATTAAGATTCATGAAATGGAACTCTTGGCAAGGTTTTAAGGGTAGGAATCTTGAATACGCAATGGTATTAAAAATTTTAAAAATTCAAAGGATTAGTGTCACCTTAAATCCTATAGATGGCTCAATTATGAGGAAATTTGACACATTGACAAGCAGAAGAAGTAACTACTCTCATGCGATGAGTTCATGGCCTACCAAGCATAATGTTATAGGATAGAGGAAATTTGAAGATCATCACCTTCACACAAATGGTGATAGGTGGGATGGTAATGGGGAGCCACACATAACCTAAAAGAGGCATTTGCCTTCAGTCATAGCCTTGACATGTACTGTGTGTGGATTTAAGATTACATTCAGAATATCTAAGGGTTTTGATAAAATTGGGAGAGGTAACATAAGTTTCAAAACCCTAATCAATCAAGGCATTCTTGACTTGGGCATCACCAATTTGGACACTGATAAAAAGAGGAAGATCATCCACATGAAGTAAAATCTCATCAGAGATCATATAAGAAATGGGGAGTTTGAGGGAAAAAGAAGTATCCATTATTTCATCAACATCTATGGACATCTCTTTTCACTATTGCAAATGATATATTATAATCTGGATAAGGTGGCTTTGCATCCTATTAGGGGAAGATGAAGGATGTTCATTTCAAACAAAAGATGAATAAGATGATTATGATTCTTTGAGAGGTCCACATAAGTTTGAGAAATGGGATTTAAAATGGGAGATTATTAAGCTCCGTGATAAGATATTATTCATCATAACCCATAAGAGAACTATTGGAAAGAGGTGCATAGTGTTGAAGGAGGTCCTCAGAAGGAGGATCTAAAGTGCATGTGAATTTATGTTGATAAGAGGTAGAATATTTAATTAGAGGATAAGTTTGTTGATCATTTTGAGAAGATGGGTTAGTTGATGTAAGTTTGGTTTGAGAAGAAGTGTTGATATAAATTTGAGTATCATTAGTGATAGGTAAAGAGGATGGAAAAATGGTATAAATGGTATGAGAAGTGTTATACAAGGGAGTTGTAATTAGATCATAAAAATATATAATATCTTCTTGCCCCAACTCTATTAAGTGAGTTGGAGAAGAGTCTTGGATAACATGAAATATGCGAGATAATTGAAGGTTGTGGATGGGATGAGGATCAATGAAAGTAACCACCCTTTGCATATTACTCATATTAACTACATTCTCTTAAGGAGTTGGGTCAATAAGACTATCAAAATTATTGGTAAAAAGGATAGGTTTGTCTTGGTTATCTTGGTGATTTGGAAGAGGATATTTATAGATGGCCAAATGAGCATTATCCTAGTTCGATGCTTGAGATTTATTTTATATTCCATGGTATTTGAAGGCAATGTCATAAGCTTGTTACTGTTTATGAATTATAGAATCATGGTCAAAATTGGGACCAAGAAGAAAATCCATATCCAAATTATGAAGTTTCCTATAAGTCTCATGAGAATGACCCCAACTAGCATGAAACCAACAAAATTTATTGACATCATAACAAGATTTCATAGGATGGGTAGGATCACGTTATCATAGGAAAGGCATTGGTAGATGATTTTTTAATTCCACTATAGATAAATTTTTATGAACATTGATGTTATTAGTTGAGGATAAATGAGGCTTAGTGATGTGGTTGGGATGGGGAGCTAGATCTAGAGTCTGGTTGGGAACAAAGCTTGAACAGTATGAATGGTATCATAAGATTCAGTGACACCATCATTTTTAGCATGATGATTCTTATTTTTGATTAACATGTGAGTACCTATAGAAGGTTGGGATGGTTAAAATTGATGAATTAGTAAATATTGATGCTTGGATTGGTCAATGTCTTCTTTCAAAGTATGTGGAGAGATAGAAAGTATAGAACTGATATTGAAACTTGGGAAAAAGAGCATTAGTAAAAAAATGAAAAAGGTTGTCATCTACCATATTATGATCACATTTGTTAGACAAGGTCTTCCATTATGTGATAAAAACTTGTGTGGTTTTGGGCTCAAGTTGCTTACAATTGATAAAATGGGCCAAGGTATTCTTAGGGAGATCACTAGTTTGTAACTTTTAGACTAGAACATTAACTAAATCTTCCAAACTAGTGATGGAATGAGATTTGAGTTAGTTGTACCACTCTAAAGCATCACCTATGAGTCTTTTATAATATCTTGGTAGTGGTAAAGGTATTTAACTTGACCTAGTATTTATATATATTTATAAATGTTTTTAAGTGAAGAGTAGGACTGGTTAACCCATTATAAGTAATGGTAGGCGTGATACCCCTGATATTAATATTAGTAATTTGAGATGTAAGAGGCTCATTTTCAAGATGCTCGATTATTTTATTAATAATGGGAGGTTGAGGGATAAGATTACCATGAGAATACGAAAGGGGAGTTAGGGGAACATTTTGGTTATGCATGCCCCATGGCATCTATTGAGGGTGGTTTTGAAGATGGATAAGATGATTTTGCATTTGCATCATTTGATTTTCATTATTATCTTGGAAGTCATTCATTTGATTAATATTTTGTAATAGAAGCTGATGGGTTTGATTGGTATTATTGGCATTGTTTAGAGGATTGGATTTGGTATTAGTGGCTTGGGTACCACTATGGGTGTTAGCAGTAGCTTGAGAATAATTGTTGGTAAGTGAGGCACTAGTGGCATAATTTTCTTGTGTGGCAAGAGATGTACTATTAGAGGGATGAGAAGAAGCAACACTAGAGACATGATTACCATGAGTAGCAAATGATGCACTAATGGAATAATTGAAAAGAGTAGGTCTTGGAAGAGGCCCACTAGATTTATAACCTACCATGTTAGTAGAGATACTAGGCATAGAGGTAGAGGAAATAAAAGAGTAATATGTCATGGTATGAGAAGGGGTCAAAATAGATGGAAGAGGTTGAGAAGAAAATAAGCTAGTATCTCCAAATCCATGTGAGAATGTGGGAGAAGGTGAATGGGGCTCATTGACTTGACCACTATGGTAAATAATAGAAGGATCTTTTCCTTCATGTTGAGGAAACTCATTCATGAAGAAGAACATTTCTGGAGTATATTCTAATTTAGGTTGATCTTTAAATGAGAAGAGAGGATTATGAAGTGACGATGAATGAGGAGGGGTCCCATAGTTTGTAATACAAGTGGATACATGCATATTATTTTCATCTAAGGTAGGAACCACAAGATTATTATGTGAGAACCTGTTAGGGTTGGTAAGACTAATCATATATTTTGAATTAAACTTAGTGTTATCTTCAAATAATATGTTCATGATGAAGGAGAGAGATTAGGGAAGTCAAAGATGAAGCAAAGAAAAAGATAGGAAGGATATATATAAGAGTACAAAGTCTACTAGGTCAACTTAGTATTGTTGGATAGAAGGAAGAAGAATACAAGGTTGACTAGGTTGACTTAGTAATGTAGACAAAAAAAAATAGTTTGATACAAAGTCAACTAGGTTGAATTAGTACTATAACCTGATAGGTAGAAAGGATTACTAGGTTAACCGAGTTGACTTAGTACTATAGTCAGGGAAAAATATAGTCTTTAAGAGACTGTGTTGAATAAAATGACAATATACTAAAAAAGGATTTTTTTTCAATGTAATTAAAGCAAGAGGTGAAATCAATCACACAAATAATTGGATTAATGAGAGTGATCCAATTGGCACATAACATGAAACCTTGCACCAATGTTGGCTAATATAAGTATTTTCAATACAACATATAATGAGCAAAGAACAAGTAGTCAATTGAAAATTAAATGCTAAGTGGTCATATTGACTATTGTTAGATTATTATAAAGTGTTATTTTATGTGTGATAGGAAATTTGGTTGAAAATAGGGAACTAAAAAGTAATCTATTGATAGTTTTAGGACATTTAAGCTAAAAAGGATCTGTGTTACCAATAGTACTAGCTTGGTATTGGGGTTGACCCTTCACTTCACAATCTCGAAGTGATAAGGGCATCAGGTGCTTTGCCAATATATACCATTAACCACATGTTTATATTTGTCCAAAAAACCAAGTTAGATTCTCCCTTGGTGATGAAATCTAAGTAGGTAGGCCTTAGGTAGACAAATGTTAAATGCATTTTAAAATTACATGATTTGGTAGTGTATGGAAAAAGAAAAAATAGTGTAACTAAATGGTATGTGAAAAACCACCTAATTAGACTAAGTGAAATACTCTAAGAATGCAAACCATTGAAAATGAAAGTGTGAACTAATTACTAGCATGTAGTTGTTAATTCCCAAATTAAGAATGGTACAAAGTTAGTTTAGATGACACTGTATCAAAAAATTATAGAATAGAGTTGATAGGGTCGCTACTATATTGTAGAATCAAGAGTCATTAAAAAATATGTCAACTAGGTTTACTTAGTATTTTAGACAAAAGATAGAATATAGAATTAATTCAACCAAGTTGACTTAGTTTACTATAAGATTACATTTTTGAAGACTACAAACTTATACAAAATAGAACTATAATGAAATACTAAATTGAAAGAGGTAGAAAAAGAGGACCCTTGGTGGATTGGAAGATACTGAAGATTGTAAATTTTTTGTCGAAGTGCCTTGAATGTTTCTTGCAAGTTATACCAACTAAGTCAACTAGTTTGACTTATTTTATGAAACCCTATTTGCTAAAGCATATGTAAGATGACTAAGTTGAACTGGTCAACGTAGTTTTTTATTTGGATGATAAATATAAGACTAAGTTGATTTATTCATCATAGTTATATGTTATATAATTAAATAAGTTTATTTTTTCAAATTGTTTGATCCTGTAACCTATATCTAATGAAGATCTACACAAAAAGAACATAGTCATTTTGATGTGACTGTGTGTCAAACATGCACACATAAGTTAGAACTATACAAGCCTGGTTGACCTAGTATCATAAATATATAAAAATAATAAAATGATATAAATGAAAAACATGAAAGAAAACATTCAAGGGTTAGATTCATGTCAGGTTCACTAGAATATATATAATGGGAAATGCATCAGATCTATAAATTAATCCTAGTTCGAAGAAGATAGATCCTACTTATACTTCTAATTAGGGATACATTAGATAATCGGGGTCATGAGAAATATGGATCTAATAGAACTAATAAAGGGATCTATTACCATAATTATATCATTAAGGAGAGTTCCAAAGCCTCTAGTCAAGAAAAACTATGAAATAACCCTAACTAGGTCCCATGTTTTCATATTCACTAAACTAATAACAAGTAAAGCAAAAATCTAATCTAGTTCTCACCAAATATTGTGGAAAAAAGTAGGGGTAATAAACACTAAAATTAAACATGCATATAAGACATATATTCATGTCAATGTATATGCAATCCTAATGCATGGAAGAGAAGTGCAAATTGATATCTATCTACTCTTACAAAGGAGGAACAAAGTTAGGAATACTTACCTTTGAAGACGAACCCACCGAGCCTTAATATTTCCCTTGGACAAGGTGATTTGCAAGAGGTTGTTGTGTTATATAAGGATGATAAGGATAAATCATCTCTAAGCTATGCAACCTATCAATGCATTCAAAATAATTATCTATAAGACAAGATCCATATCTTTGAAGAAACTATGAAATTCTAAGCTTACTCCTCAAGTAAAATGGTGGATAAGCAGATGCATAATATATATTACTTATACTCTTCTATTATAAATAGAGAATTAATTGTGTTTATATAGGTGAATCTAACCCTAGACCCTTATGAAATTTTTGGCTAACAAGGTTTACCTAGTCAAACTAGTATCTTAATCAATTTTATCAATGAGAATACAAGGTTGATATAGTCATGTAAATTTTCAAAGAGGGATTTAGGTTAGGAAAAGGGGTAATAAAGGTGGTACAAGAATAGATGAGTGTGAAAAAGAGGAGGAAAATCTTAGGGGAATGGTTTTTAAGAGACAAGTGTGTAGATATAAAGTGGCAAAAGGGGAATAATCCTATGAAACACCAATGGTCTTCCCACCCCTTTCTTGGTACACCCCTTAAGGCATGCACTTAGAGAGATTGATACTCGATGGGTTATTTTAAGATAAAGAGCATTATTAATTGATAAAATTTTGAAAATATTATGCATACACTTTACATACAAATTTTCAAACTTAGTCAACCCAATAAATTCTATTATGAGGATAAAACTATCCATTTGGATGATACAATATAAAAAATATTAGCATATTCAAAATCATCAAGTTTATTCTCACCATCTTAGTCATTTATTTACTACATTACAATCCTATTTTTTACATTTTTTAGTCTATAAAACTATAACCCTATAGTGAACTAGGTTGAATGGATTGAAATAGTTTTATAGCTTGGTTTCTTACCCAAGAGACTTAGTCGAATCATTTGACTAAGTTTTTGGATCTTGATTCAACAGAAAGAATTGATTAAGTAAATTTTGTTATGTACTATTTGCATACTTGGTCATCTAAATAAACCTTGTAATCTTCAAGGAAAGGAATTAACTCATATTACTAGTAATTCACTCATATTTCATTTTCCTACTTGCTTGTTTGGAGTAGCACACATATATTAAATAGGAAGTTTTAATTTATTGATTTAGTCACACTATTTTTATTTTATTAATACACTTATAAACCACATAATATCAAAAAACATTAAACAAATTCTACCCAATGTCTACGTACTTTGATTTAATTGCCAAAGGGGAAACCAACTTAGTTTTTTGCCTAAGTATAAATACATGGTTGATGATATATATTGGTAAATCACTTGACGCCTTATTGATGTGGGATTTTGAAGTGAGGACTAGGCCCCATTATCAAGCCAATGCCATCACCAATACAGATCCCTTTTAGCCTTAACTACCTTAAACCATCCTTAAATTGACTTTCTAGTTCCTTTTTATAGCCAACTCCCTATAAAATTTATTTCTAAAATTATAATTTAAAACATTTAGGAATTACCACATAGATTAGTATTTATATTTTTGTTGCTTGTTATTTGATAATTATATATTTTATTGAACTTGTATCAACCAGTCTTGGTACAAGGTTTGTGTTTTATGCTGTAACTAGATCAACTGGATTGACCTAGTTACCTATGTGTTTATTTCAAATATTATAAAAAATAAAACTAGATCATCGAGATTCATAACTATCAAAACTTGTCTTTACTTTCAAAGCACAGTCTATCTACTTGACTATATCTCCTATAGTCTTTGTAATCCCATAGAACACAGTCACTCTGTTCAACCCAAGCTCTTACAGACTACTTTTTTTCTTTGCCTTTAACACATATTCAACCTATGTTACTATGTGTATTTTAGACTCCCTCAATTTCACCATCTATAGAACATAGTCAACCAATTTAACTTTGTCTTTTATAGCCTATCATGTCTACTATCTTATAAGATAGTGTCTATTAGTTTGACGTAGCATCCTACCAAATGATCCTCATTTTTTACCAATTTTTTTAGTTTTCCTCCATCATGAATTTATTATTTTAGGATAATATAGAATTTAATCAAATAAACATGATGAGTTTTATCAATCCCAATAGGGTTCTTAAGACACATCCTATGGCACCCACTATTGATCAAAATAATGTTCATTTTGCCACCCACACTACTAATTATGGGTCTCCTCCCCATTCTTCCTTGACACTTAACCCCTTATTTTCATTAGAAGATGAGATTGAACTTGAGTACATAATTGAAATTCCATCCAAGCTATTATTCTAAACAAAACCATGGAGCATGTTCCTCACCATAACAACAATTCTAATCACACTCCCATATTTTTTTAAAATAATCATACTAATATACACAAACAATTATCCTATCATGAACTCATAAACATATTCCAAGACCTCTACCACAAGATATTAACCCCACTTGTCCCACTAAAGTCATGGTATGATCCAAATAAATTTTGTTGGTTTTATGCAAGTTGTGGCAATTCTCATGAGACTTGTAAGCAATTAAGAAATCTTGATATGTATTTTCTTATTGGTCCTAACTTTGACCATGAATCCCTTATATAAAAATGGCAATACATTTATGACATATCACTTAAAGCTCATGAGACTCAAAAAAATCAAACTTTAAACCAATTTAATGCTCATTTAGATATCTATAGACATCCCCTTATTAACCACCAATATAACATTGAAAAACCTACCCCTACTACTAAAAATATTGAAAGTCTTATAGACCTTAAAATCAATGATGAAAATGTGGTTAATATTACTAATATGAGAATATTAATTTCTTATATTGATTCAAACCCAAAACTTACACATCAAACCTCTTCCACATTTTGCATTAGTCAAGACACTTCCCCATTCCATCTCATTTAATTGGGGCATGAGGAACTAATACCCATAAAATCACCACCTCCAGCAACACAAATTGAGCATACCTCTCATACCTTTGATATAACTTGTATTCCTTCTCCAATTACTATACCTCATGAAAACATACCTTAACAAACCATCACATCATATAAAGTCACTCAACCCACTTAAAACTAACCTAAACTAACCATACCTTATCAAAATAAGTTTAATTACACATCCAACCCCCCTTCTTAGGAACTCTTATAACACTATGCACCTATATCTAGCAATCTTCTCACATGTTATGTTGAATGGGATCTTATTGTGGAACTTTCCCATCTTCCATCTCAAATTCCCTTCCTAGAGCTAATGCAAACTTCTCCTCACCATCATAAACACATAATGAAATTATTATTTGAAATGAACATCCCTTGAACTCCTCCTATAGGGTAAGAGGATAATTTATCTATATCTGAAGATAACATACTTAATAATGTGAAGAGATGTCCATATATGTTGATGAAACAATGGACATTTTCCTCTCATTTAAATTCCCTACCTATTCTATGATTCTTGATGAAATATTGCTTCATGCAGATGATCTTATTTTATTCATTAGCATCTAAATAGGTGATATCCAAGTTAAACATGCTTTTATTGATGAAGGTTTAAGCACTTGTGGTTCCTTCCTCAACTTTATTAAAACACTTGGATATTCTAAATATAACTTTAAATCCACACATAATACATGCCAAGGCTATGACAGAAGACAAATGCCTCCTATAGGTTTTGTTTAGCTTCCCATTACCATTCCTCCCATTACCATCTATGTGAAAGTCATGATATTTAACTTTTCACTTTATTACAATATCTTACGCGATCGATCTTGGACTCATTGTATGAGAGCAGTTGCTTCATCCACATGCCAATGTGTCATTGTTTTCATAATGCTGCTATCTAAAAGTTTTAAGGGGACATGAATCCTTATAATTTTAAACAATTCAAAGAATTTGGTGTATTTAAAATACCCACCCTTGAACCCTTATTGAGTGTTCTATTTTTAGAATCCCAACACTTCAACTTTCTAGTTAACTCCACTAGAGGTTATAATGGTCATCCTAAATTAATTGGGAATATTCCACCTAACCTATTAGACTCTGATGATGATGAGCTAGATAAGATAAGCCTATTTTTTTTTTTTTTTTGATCTTCCCCATAAAATCATCATTTAACTTCCTCTTTTTCTTCAACCTTGATCCTGTCAGTAACTTTTTAATGACATACTAGTTACTTTAACCAAAACTAGACATTTCATTCACCAAGCTTCCTCGATCGATAAAATACTTTATACATGTACTATCAACTTTTATATACCTAAATGTGATTATGTTTACACTTTATACATTTTATTTTAGCTGGATTCATCCAAGTTAGGAACACTGAAGTTCTTAGATATCATTCTTATCTATTTCAATCCTTTCATTCTTATTCTATCATTCCTTTTCTTATAACACAATATCATTTTTTCAATTACTATTCATAGGTTAGAGATGAAACACTCACATATTATTCCTCCCATCATAATAGAGCCTCTCAAGAGTATACTCATGTATCATGCCATGATAAGACCTTATCATTTTGATAGATATCATGACCCTTCCAACATGTTTCCTTCATAGATGTTAGCCACTTTGCTTAGAGCCACTACATAGCCAGCCTTACCTGTAGATGAGACTAGTCCAATTTACATTCCAACTTCTCCCTTCCTTGTTGATGGTATTCTTCCATTACCTCAGCTTGATCCCTTACCCACACACTGGGAAGATCAACCTTATTAAGATATTCTTATATTTATTGGTTATTGGACCAAAGATTTTCATCTATATCAACAACGCTAGGTTTTTTCTTCTACCCCTTCATTTATTCAACCCCCATAATAAATTAATATATGTATTTATTTATTTCATGAAACAAATAACCATTCTCTTACACACTACTAAAACTTAGGAAATACATTGAAACATTGTGATTTGTCATTGCCCAGTCCAAAGATAAGACCATACCTCCTCCAAAGCTACTTCTAGAGTAGATCTATAAATATGGAGAAGTCTATTGTTTTTATCATAAATTTTATACCCATCATAATGATTGATGTCACATGCTTCAATAACATCTCTAATATTTACCATAATATACACTAATACTAGTTATTCCTTCTTATACAAGTCATCCATGAATGAAGGTTCCTCCTTATCCACTAGTTGCACCTCCTCCTAGCTACATAGATGCCATTCACATCAAGATACCTATTATTTACATTGAGTATCCCATGCAAGAGACACCACATGAGAATTAATATTCTAATTCTACCCCTACCTTTTTAGTTGAGATGATACAAAAGGAAGTCTCTTCATAATTGTTTACAAAGATTGACGAGATTCTATATTACATCAAAATTTAGTTGCATAGAGATGTTTCAAATGTTATGGATAACATTTGTGGTCAAATATATTAGTATTTATGAACACGGTGTCATTTTATCTCACATTATTCTATTATAAGATTTTTATTATATTTGTGATCCATTTATATGCCTTATATGTTTCACTATTTGTCAAACATGATTTCACTTATCTCTTTTACATGAATCATTATATTATGATTTATGTGTTTTACATGGTTTCATTATATTTAAATTTTTATTATGGCCTATTCTCATTATTTTCATGAATGCAAACTCATGTTTATGATTTCACTTCTTTCATGGATTTATTTATTTTCTCTATAATGTTTGTTTTCTAATCTTTTACACTCAAATAAAGATAATTATTATTGTGACTTGGTTATACAACCCATATTCCATTGGTATTTTATCTTTACCATTTGATTAGTTATCAAACAAGATTTCTCATTGCACTACTTCTATACATCGATCTATTTTGATATCCCTTTTTCCCTTGTATCCCTTCCACATACTAAGCATACATATGGTTGAAACTTGAGATTACATATTGGTTCATAGGTAAGCTTTAGTTATTTAGTCAGTCATATCTTTGGTTATTTAGTCTCCTTTAACCAAAGTCTAAATCTCATTCATGTGTATCAATTTTATTACTCATGTTGGTTATTCCAAATCCGTATGGAGGAGGAATCACAAAATCCATAAAAAAATTAAAATTGAAATAATTTAAATAAAAATAAATGATTCAAAAGGTAATATAAAATTCTAAAGTCTAATCACACCAAAAGACATTATTTCTAATTTTTAGCACATCTTCTATTTCTAATTAAAACTCAAACTCCATAGTTGGCCTCATGATAGAATCGAGGTCTATTGGGGTGTGGTAGGATATTAGATTGGCATAAGAAAACAAAAAATATATATCTATAGTGCTACCTACTTTATAAAATAAGTACCCAATATTTATAGTAAATTGAAAAATTTGTAAGAGGTCCTAAGGAATGAGGAACATGTTGTGCGAAGGTGGGTCTATTTTAATTTCCTTGTTCATGTAACATTCATGAGTTGATCTTAGTATTCCACCTATTTGCCTAAAAAACTTTATGCTTATTATGAGAAAGTATCATTTGTATTTTGATGGTCACTAGACTCTTAGCATCTTTCCTTCATACCTAGTATGCCTCATGTTTACTTAGTTTTTTTCATCAATGCCTATGTCATGATTTTTACATTCCCTATTTCATTATAACAATCCTAATATTCCCACTTGATAAATATTGTTTTTTTAGTTGATCATACCCCATAGGATTTCCATTTATGAGTTGTATTATAAGACCTTGGATAGGACCAAGCATTCCTAACAAAATATTTCTTTATTTTTTTCCTTATTTAGCATTCACCTCATTGGTGTTCACCTTTTGAGTTATAGTGTAAGACCATGGATATGACTAGGACCTCCTCACAAATTACCACATTAAACATCTTTAAATTATTCTCACATTTATCTCCACCTCATTGGTGTTCCCTTTGTGAGTTGTAGTGTAAGACCTTGGATAGGACCAAGCTCTTCTCATAGAATATTCTAATAAAAATTTCATACTATAAGCAAGTCACAACACAATCACATCTTTGAAATTTGAGATAATTTGTGTTGCATTATGATTTACACATCATTTACGTACTTTCCATCTTGATTTAGTATGTTTTATGCTTACTTCATAAAAACTTCACTTTTATCTTCTTATTTTGTGATTGTGTGTATGTTTACAACCATTTTATTAAATTTATCATACTTCCCATCTTGATTTAGTATGATTAATTTTATTTATACTTACATTTTATTTTTATTTTCTTACCCTTCATATTGATTTAGTGTGATTGATTAAATTTATGGTTTGTTTATCTTTATACCATTCATTTTAACATGTTTACCACTTTATTAAAAAATTTCATACTTACCAACTTGATATAGTATGAATTATATTTATCTAAATTTGGTACAATATTTACTTTTACATGGTTTGAAAACATTTTGTTACCTTTTACTTCACCATATTAGTTTATTATACTTATTCATATTTTGTTTTTACACATTTCCTATCATGTTATAGTGTGTATAACATTTTATTATTATTTATACTTTTCCAAATTATTTGATCTTATTTTTAAACATACATGTGTATCACATAATGATAGAAAATCAAACATACATCATATATTGCCCATAACATATACAATAAAACTAAAATACATGTTTTAGAAAGGAAATACATCCATCCATAAACAAAAAATACAAATCATAGACCAATAAATGTCCATATATATATATATATATATATATATATATATATATATATATAACATGAGTTTGATATAAGATAATACAAAATACCATAGCTAAATCTCTAAGGCTATGATTCATCATGTCTATTTTTTGGCTGAGCCATGCTACCCATGGATGCCTATGATTGACCCCTCTAAATGATACATTGTAATGAGTTAGTCTATGATTGCAATTCATTGACATGCCCCTGTAGATTATCCACCTAGGCTTGCACACATTGATCCTCTATAGTAGTCACCATATGGGTAGCTCACTCCTATGTCAATGCCTACCAATCTTGGCCCTCCCCCTCTCCTACTCTTGTAGGTGGTTTGAAGTCATCTCCTTGTGCCTAAAACTATCAATCAACCTCCCCAACCACTCTAAACTAGATAACATAATCTGGGGTAGATGCTACCACAAGGTCTACCAAGGCAGATGGCTTGTAATGCGATAACTCCCCATCTAAAATATCATGGTGTGTAGTTACAATCATGAATCCCCATGTGATCTCTTTCATAGTAGTACCTATAAAATAAAAACCAAATATACATCACATCTCATGTATATATATCTCAAACCATCTATCTATCCTAAATACATAAATAATAATGAAACTGGTGATCTATGTTAAGAACTTAATAAAATAAAAAAATTGTACTAGTATTTACAACCATAGTCTCCCTATCATCTTGACTACTGAGCACCTCCTCTATCAGCTACCTCTATACAAGTGCAAATTTTAGAGTCACTACTCTTGTACATCATAGTCCCCTCCTCAGCTACCTCTCAATTGACCAATTGTGTTTAACAACCATCATAGGATATCCATGTGCAACTACTCATGCTTGTGTCCCCTCTCTTTGATGGTGTCTCTATATCCCATGCGATCAAGATAGTCATTATCACCCATATTGTGTCTTTGATGCCATCTATTTTGCATCATCACCTTTAACATCCATGACTATAACATTCTCTACACTAGGACTTGTTACCTCCTACTACTATGTCAGACCTACCCATGGTATCACTTGTTGAGGCCTAATAATAGGTATCTCTATAGGCAACCATGTGCCTCCTCTCCCTCTCATCTCTCTATCATGTCATACCCAATAAGTAGGTACTAATAAAGGGGTCACTAGATGTGGTAGGCCTAATTGTTTGAGTACATGAGTTACTGGATGTAACTCTACCCATGAATTATAATGGCCCATGATCCAAATGCATGCCAAACCCATAGGAATAGTATCCCAAGTTGGCCACATGAATACAATATCAATGTAATATTGCCACACTATGTGCCCTTGTGTCATAATCTATAAAGGTGGAACATGGGGCATGACATACACTACATGATCTTACCTCCATCATACCACCCAAGGTAACCTATCATCAACTACATGGGGAAACCAATCCATCTGATACATAGGGAATCTCTCATAAATACAAAAACTCAACAAAATGATGGGTCCCATCATCTTCTACACCTAGGTTAGCATACAATACATATCATGCTTGAGCTACACCAAAATGATAAAGCCTAGATCATATAATGCACCTTACCCAAGGATGGATTGAAATAAGGCTACCTCATACAACAATACCTTCCCACCTGACTTATGACACATCACACATGTTGTCATAAGTCCTATCATGACCTTTTGAATATCTAGAATGGTCGAGATAAATGCATCAAACAAGCTAACCCATAACCTAGGATAAATCCTCTTTAAGATTATCACCCAATAGGCTAGTTCTCACCTCTCATCCTCCACCTCTACTACATCACATATGATAATATTCCTAACAAGTGAAGTCCAAGAAAGGCATGAAAATCCTCCAAGGTGATGCCCACCTCTATGGTATCCCCCTTCACCTCCCATTGAAAAGTGTTGTTTAGTCGCTCCCATGCTCTTAGGAACATGATGACTAGCTCAAAACTAAGTGAGATCCTCCTCTTCTCCATGATACCTCCAAATACTAAGGAAACCATTGAACTTGATCCACATCTGATAGTCACTCTAGTAAATTTGGTAGTCATGATACATCAATCATGCACCAAAATCTCCATCGTCTCTACAAAATATCAAATAATAGATCATGTATTAGATCTTGATGTAATAATGATAAAATAAATTATTAAAAATTCTTAAAATAAATAAATTATTAATTAACTACTTCATCAACCTATTTTTATTATTTTTCATATTTTCCTACATAGTCATCCCTTTTAATACTAAATCGGCCCTATCACCCTTCTGTCATACTAAGTTGGCCATCTACTATGTATTCGACCCATTCTTATAGACATAATCAACTTTTTTGATACTAAATTGACCCTTTCCCATCCTTTACATACTATATCAACCCTCTACCACATATTTGGCCTCATTTAATACACTGTTTCAGCCACATACTATGTACTACATCAACCAAAATGTTCCATGTTAGCCATGTATATTTTTTCAACTAAGTTAGACCTCTATTATGTAGTCAACCACCCCCAATAATAATAAGCCATCCCTCTACTACATAGTCAACCACCTTGAATTCTCTCAAATTTTTAAAATGAGTTAGTAGGGTTGTCTCTGTTTGAAAGTTGTAGTGACTTTTCAACCATTTACCATAAATTCCTTAGAAATTTATTGGTCTGATTCTTTCCAACCTAGTATCTCGTTTTATGCCTAGTTTACCTAAAAAATTCCTTATGTCATTTTTGGCATCTATATTTATTATAATATCTATTTTTATATATCTAGATTAATTTCAATTAAAATTACCATTTTTTTAAATTAATGCATCACTTACCTAAGCTATATTGGTTGTGGTCACTAGGCATCCTCCACGTCAAAGCTGCCATCTCCTTATCATGATCACTCTTAGGGATCAATTGGGTCACTTAGAGTAATATTTTATTAGAATAGTAAAAATAAAAAATTAATTAATTTTCAACCTATCTATATTTACTATTCAAAATTATTTACCTATCAATTATTTACCAATAGATTCCATTTTTCAATCTTAATTAAATTTAACTAGTTCTTTTTCTGAGCTAAAAAATGTTCTAAAATCCTAATGTCATAGATATTTTTTCCACATATTACATGTATATTTTGTAAAAATTCCAATTTTCGCTTATTTTACAAGTTCACCTAATGTTCCTTACATTGGACACCTTCACATTTCTCTCACTTCCTTCTTAATCTATAACACTAAGGTAAGTAAAGGCATGCATCTTTAAATTTTATCCTTTCATTTATCTTATTCACTTCTTACTATAATTTACTTAACTCAGCAATGTGTGTTGCTATGTTTTTGTCCTGAAGTACCATCTTATGTTACAACTGCATGACAAGTAATGAGATTTGAGTGAGGCATATGCATACACCCAATATTTTTAAACTTTATCAATTATTGATGTTTTTTTCTCTTGTAGGAACCCATCAAGACTCAATCTTTGAGTGCACACCTTAAAGGGTGCACTGAGAAAGGGGTGGGTATACCATTGGTTCTTTGAAAGATTGTTATCCTCTATAACACCACTTAAAACCAACAAAAACCTCTCCTATACATATATCTAAGATTTGACACCTCCCTTACATAATCCTCTAAGTAATTCACTACCTCAAACAACCCCTACATAAGAAAAAACCTCTTTTTTTATCATTTACCAAATAAAATCACATGGGATGATCTTATTCTTAAAAATGAGCATGTTACAAGACTAGGTCAACCTTGCTGACCTAGTCTAGGACCTAACTACTTTATTTATTTAAGAATTGGGTTGATTAGGATGGCTATGTCAGCTAAAAATTTGGAAGGGTTTAGGGTTAGATTTAACTATATGAACATATCATTTTCACCATTTTCATTATAAAAAGATAGATATAATCATTTATTTGTGCGCCTACTTATCTACCATTCTACTTGAGGAGCCATTACTTAGGGTTTCATATTTATTTTGCAGAGAATAATATTATCTCATGGAAAAAGTCTTTTGTATGCATAAGAGAATCCATGTAGTCTAAAGCTAACCTATCTTTGTTAGCCTTACAAACCACTACAACCTATGCCAAAACACTATTATCTAAGGGAGAGATTGAGGATCGATGGGTTCATACTCAAGGTAAGTATTCCTAACCCTTGCTCCTCTTTATTATTAGATAGATATGTATGTGTTAGTTTATGAATATGTTTCTCTCTCCATATATTAGGATCACCTCTATATTTATTTGAGTAAATTTCTCCTTTACATGTTTACTTTTATGTTTATTATCCCCATTTTGTGCCACATGATTTGGTGAGCACTAGATTAGATTTACTTTATTTTATCATTTATTTTGATAAGAAAACATAGTTAGGGTTATTGTGTGGTATTGCTTGATTAGAGGATTTGAAACCCTCTCTAGTGATATTTTATGGTAAGATACCCCTTATTTAGGTCTAGTGAATCCATATTGGTCCTGACCTCAATTGTATAAATGCATCAACAAGCAGAAGGGCTAGTTTGATTTATCTTCTCCGAACTAGGATTGATTTGTAGATTAGATTTACTTTCCTGGTATACATTATGGTGAACCCGACATGAACTAAACCTTAAATTTTTTTTCATGCCTTCATTTATTATTTATTACATTCTTACATCACTGGATCTAATCTATTGACTCAATATATTTTTATGTGTGTATGTTTAACACAATCACTCAAATTGACTCTAATTTTATTTGTGTAGGTCATCTTCAACCATAGGTCACTAAATCTATCTATTTGACTCAATTCATTATTTTACATACAAGTTTTTAAACTCAGTCAAGCTAGTCGACTCTTTTAGTAGGTTAAAATTAATTTGGATGGTAGAGTATAAAAATAAAAAATTCAAAATCTTCACAATCATTAAGTTTATTATTACCATCTTAATCATTTCTTTGCTTCACTACATCCTAATTTTTCATAGTTTTTAGTCTATAAAACTATAAAAGTATAGTGAACTAGGTTGATTGGATTGACATAGTTCTGTAGCTTTATTTCTTGCCTAGGAGACTCAGTCAACTCATTTGACTATGTTTTTTTTATCTCTTTCTTTAATAGACATAATTGGCCTAGTTGATACTATTTTTTACTATTTGTATACTTGATCATCTAAACTAACCTTGTACTCTTCAAGTAAAGGAATTGACTCATATTGCTTATAATTAACTCATTTTCATTTTTCTACTCGATTTCTTAGAGTAACATACATAGACTAAATAGGAAGTTTTAATTTATCGATTTAGTCACACTATTTTTATTTTAATCACACACTTCTAAACTAAATAATATCAAAAATCATTAAACAAATTCTACCCAAGGTCTACCTAGTTGGATTTCATCACCAAGGGGGAAACCAACTCTATTTTTTGGCAAAGTATAAATACATGGTTGATGGTATATATTGGTAAATCACTTAACACACTTATCATTGTGGAATTGTGAAGTGAGGGGATAGGCCCCAATACCAATCTAGTACCATCACCAATATAGATTTATTTGAACCTTAACTACTTGAAACCATTCTTAGATTTCCTTTCTAGTTCATTTTTATAGCTAACTCCCTATCATATTTATTTCTAAAAGTTATAATTTAAAACATTTAGGAATGGACACATAGATTAAAACTTATATTTTTGATACTTGATCTGTAATAATTATATATTATATTACAAAACTTGTTTAAGCTAGTGTTGGTACAATATTTATGTTGTGTGTCACAATTAGATCAATTAGACCAACCCAGTTGCTTGTGTGTTTATTTTATTTTATTTTTTAAATAACACTATATTGTCTAGATTCATAACTATAAAAACCTCTATTTACATTTAGAACATATTTGATTTTCTCAATTATATCTCTTAAAATCTCTATTTTCCCATAAAACATAGTCGCTTTATTCAATCCAATATCTTACAGATTGCTTGTTCTATTTGACTTTAAAATATAGTTGACCTATTTTGACTATGTCTTTTAGACTCCCTCAGTTTCACCATCTATAGAACATAGTTGACTAGTTTGACTATCTTTTGTAACTTGTCATGTCTACTATCTTACAAGATAGTGTTGACTAATTTGACCTAGTATCCTATGGGATGATCTTCATTTTTTACTGATATTTTTAGTTTCCCTCATTCATCATTAATTTCTTGATATATGATAATACATAATTGAATCAAAAAAACATGATGGGTTTTACCAATACCAATAGGGTTCCTAAGACACATCTTGTGGCACCCACTATATATCAAATCAATGTCTATATTGTCACCCGTACTACCAACTATGGGATTCCTCCCCATTATTCATTGACACTTAACCCCTTTTTTTATTAGAAGATGAGTGTGAACTTGATTACATAATGAAAATGCTATTTTTTATCAAATAAAACTCTCAACATAGAGGAAAAAAATCCTATAACCATATATAATATCATGATGGACCTCATACAGGAGAACCCCATTCACCTTCCCTTAACTTTTCCCAATGATTTGGGGAAAGCTCTTTCTTTTTTTCACAGCCTTTCCCATCTATTATGTCTCCTTCCCACACCATTACATCATCCTCCATGTATTCTTCTACCTTCATGCGAAGTATTTCTACAAACATTATAGGTTCAACTTATAGTAGGGCTATTCAAAATACCCACATACCTAACTATGCTACTAATGCTTATTTTTCTACCAATGATACTCATGCTACTAGTGATATGCATGATACTACCTTATCCCACACTCATAGTACATCTCAATATCTTAATACCTCACATAATACTAATGCATCACATGTTGCATCCACTAGCCAAAATGCTACTCAAATCAATCAACTTTTATTACAAATGCTTAACTTAATGTGTACTTTTCAAACTAATAATGTAAATCAGATGATGCAAATTCAAAATTAGCTCATACATATCCAAAACCAACCTCACCATGTTCCATGGGGAGTGAAAAATCCTAATTCCCCCTGCCCCCCTTAGGGATTCACATGGTATCCTCATACCACAACCTCCACTTATCAACAAAACTATCAAAGATTTACAAAATGATCCTCTAGTACCTCAAATTTCCAACATTGACATAGGAGGTATCACCCCCACCATCACTTATAATAAATATATAGATCTTATCTTACATCTAAAAACATTTCGAAACATTTACAAATATTGGGTTAAGCTTAATACTTTCACTTCGACTAAACTCTTAGATAAAATGATTTCAAGAGATGATTTATATTGGTGTAATCAATTGAAAACCACTCTATTACTATCCTAGAATACTTGTTCAACTCACTAGTCTAAGAATTCCAAACTAGTGATCTTTTTGAAAATAGATTAGCTCATTTTATAAATTGTAAAAAACTTGAAACTAAAATGAAACAAGCCTTCATCAAATGATGGAAAAAAAATTCTAACAAATCTGAGCATAATATCATGATAGATGTCAAACTCTTCCACTTATTTACTAATGCTCTCTACCCTAAATTGAAATATTTCATTAGGACCATTTCTCCAAAAAATTTAGAATAAGCTCTTGACCAAGCCAAATGATAAGACTTCCTCATGCATCAATTTGAACCATCTCAACCTACAACAAGAACCCGTATGCTCATAAAAAATAAAAATAATCATATAATCAATGATGGTGTTACTAAAAATTATGAAACCATACACACCATCCAAGCTATTTCTCCAAACAACACCATGGAACATGTTTTTCCCCCTAACAATAATTCTAATCATACTTCCACATTTTATTTAAATAATCATACTAATGTACACAAATCATTATCCCTAGTATAAATTCACAAACATCTTCCAAGACCTCTACCATGAGATATTAACCCCACTCATCATATGAAATCATGGTATGATCCAAATAAATTTTATTGGTTTCATGCAAGTTGGGGCAAGTATCATGAGACTTTTAGATAATTAATAAATCTTGATATGGATTTTATTCTTGCTCCTAACTTTAACCATGAATCCCTTATATGAAAATATCAACAAGCTTATGACATATCACTTAAAGCTCATGACACTCAAAATAAAAATCAAGCTTTAAACCTATCTAGTGTTCATTTAGTTATCTATAATGATCACCTTCCTAACCACCAAGACAAAATTAAATAGCCTACCCCTACTACTAAAAACATTTAAAGTCTTATAGACCTTAACACCAATGATGAAAATGTGATTAATATGACTAATATGAGAAGAGTAGTTGTTGATATTGATTCAAACCCAACACTTTCACATCACACCTCTTCACTATTTTACATTATTCAAGACACTTATCCATACTAATTGGATTAGGTCATGAGGAACCAATACCCATACAAGCACCACCTTCAAAAAAACAAATTGACCATACCTTTCATACCATTGATATAGCTTATATTCCTTTTCCAATTCCATACATTACAAAAACATACCTCAACAAACCATCACATCATCTAAAGTCACTCAACCCACTTGCAACCAAAATAAACCAACCATACCTCATCAACATAAGTTTAATTTCACATCCAATCCACCTTCCCAGGAAATATTGAAACACTAGACACCTATATCTAGTAATCCTCTCAAAGGTTATGATGAATGGGATCCTATTATGAAAATTTCCCATCTTTCATCTCAAATCCCCTTCTTAGAGATAATGCAAACTTTTCCCCCCATCATAAATGCTTAATGTAAATATCATTCAAAATGAACATCCCTAATCCTCCTCTTATAGGGAAAGAGGGTACCTTATTCACATCCAAAGATAACATACTTCAACAATGTGAAGAGATGTCCATCCATGTTGACAAAATAGTGGACACTTCCCTCTCACTTAAATTAATTATCTCTTCTATGATTTCTTATGAGATATTACTTCATGTGGATGATCCTCCTTTATTAATTAGTATAAAAATAGGTGATATCCAAGTTAAGCATGATTTAATTGATGAAGGTTCAGGCACTTAGTTTTCCTCCCTTGACTTTATTAAAACACTTAGATACTCTGAATGTAACCTTAAATCCACATGCAATACATGCCAAGGCTATAACAAAAGATAAATGCCTTATATATGTTGTGTTTAGATTCCAATTACCATTCCTCCTATTACTATCTACATGAAAGTCATGATATTTAAATTATTAGTTTCTTACAGTATCTTACTTGGTCAACCTTGGACTCATTGTATGATAGTAGTTTCTTCATTCGCATGCCAATGTGTCAAATTTATTCACAATGGTTTAATGTACAAGATTAAAGGGGACACAAATCATTAGAATTTTAAACAATTCTAAGAATGTGATATATTTAAAATACCCACCCTTGAAACCTTACCTAGTGTTCCATTTATATAGTCCCAACACTTCAACTATCCATTTTACTTTACTAGAGATTATAATGTTCATCTTGAATTAATTTGGAATATTACACCTAACCTCTTAGACTCTAAAATTGATGAGCTAAATGAGATAAAACTAAAGATCAAAACTTATGATCTTTCCCCTCACATCATCACTCAACTTCCTCTTTCTCTTCAATCTTGATCCCATTAGTAACGTTCTGACAATATACCAGTTACTTTAAACAAAACTAGACATTATATTCACCACACTTCTTTGATTGATAAAATATTTAATACATGTACTATCAAATTACATACATAAGATTATGATGATAGTTATGCTTTAGACTACTCATTTTTAAATGGATTCATCCAAACTAGAAATGATAAATTTATTACATATTATTCTTCTCTATTTCAGTCTTTTCATTCTTATTCTATCATTCCATCTCTTATAGCACCTCATATCAAAATTTCCACTATTGCATTGGATGAAGAGGTAGAACGTTGCTTCATATTTTCCTTGGATTTGATCTTGATAGCATTGTGATATGATTGCCCCAATGTGTCAAAATTCAATAATTCCAACTCACATGGATATAAGGTGAGACTCCACTAATCTACTTTCATACCTTATGTTGTTTTATCAAGTTATCTTGTAGATGAGTAGAGTAATCATGGAATATGTTGGTGTAGTCCTCCATTTATCGATCCTTGAATTAACACATTTGTTAGAAATTATTGTATTCATATTCAAAGTGTCTAAGAGGGTAGTATTCCTCATTTATTACATCATTAAATTAGAATGTGCTCTTGTGCACTGAAGGCCTCCCATTAGTGAATAACCAAATGGACATCTTTAGTACTGCAAAGGTAATCTTCTTAGCATTGATGAAGCAATTGAATAAAAATTACACCTCAAGTCATTAAATCAAAGCATCCAATGCTTTGGTGTCAATCTTAAATTTTAATAAAGGGATGATGAGATTGACCTATACTTTAAGGGGGTTTATTATTGAAACCATTATTAAGCATATTGTAGAGGTGTAGTAGAAGGCATCGGGTTGAGTTGTATCATCAACTAATAGAAGTGACCAAAACATTCAATGTATTATGCCTCTAGTGTGTCAATGATGATCCTTCATACCTATATGGTTACCTTATGTTTTTTTAGGCATCATCCATCTTAATTTTAATCTGGCATTCTTCTAGATATTTTGAAATGAACTAATTGATATAACTTCTTTCTCAAGTTGTGCTTGGGTGTTTATGGGCATAAAAAGGAAAGAGATTTCATGCTCTGATACCAATGATATGCACCATGGGTCCTAATACCAAGTGTGTAGGGGACAATAAATTTTGGTTGTGTAGAGTGAATGCATATATTTAATTTAGATAGAATAAAACTAAACACATTCAATAGAGCAAACGTCTTTACTTGCAATAAATACTACTATTCAATAATAAATATTAGGGAAATGATACAATGTATTATAGTGCATGAATTATAGATTAGATACATGGAACATGCTATTTATGTTATGATTGTGTATGGCATCGACCCTTAGTTAGATGAATATATTATATAGTTATAAATAAATAAATAAAGAGTAGTTATAACTACTATCGATTACAAAGAAGATGGTTTAGTAATTTCAACTTCCTTATTGGATGATGGTTGAGCTTCCAAGTTGGTGGTGACTAATGATTAAACTGACAAGATCCTTGACCAAAAAGTTTCACCTAATAATACAAATAGTTAGATTAGGCTGACACATGGATGTGTTTTAGTGAAGAAAAGTATGGGCATGGGAGTATGAGTGAGTACTAGTTAGGTGTACAAGGATACAAGTTAAGTAATGTGAAGTGAAGTGCATTGGTTATGATCAGGTGTGTTTTGAGTGTGAAAGTCTTTAAACACATGCAATAATTATGAACAAGTGTGTAAGAAAACTTCATGCTAAGGAGTGTGAGTTGTGTGTATAGAAATAAATGAGTAGCTTTTTATACTATGAAAGATCTATTTATGGATCAATATGTGCATATAAACATAGTGTGGGATAAAAGAGTGTGTATATAGAAACAAAGATGTGTTTTAATAAGTACTAAGTATAAATTTGAGGGTCATTTTTTTGCCTCAGAATATGTGGTGTCTATTAAATACATACCCTTGAATCCTTACCTAGTATTCTATTCTAAGAGTAGTGATGCTTCAATCATCCCATTGATTTAGTGAGAGGTTATAGTGACCACCATGAGTTTTTGGATAACATCCCACCAAACCTATTTTATCTAAATGAGAGGTGAACATAAAAATCAAAACATCGAATCTCCCTCATAACATCATAACTCAATTATACCTAATTTTCAATCATTTTCCTATAAAAGGCCAACTAATTAGATATTTATTACTATGGTTATACCAAATAAATCTATTACCCATAGACCACCTTCTAGTGACATTGTGGTTGAATACCTCAACATGGATCTCATGACTCTTGACAATGAAAACTATTACACATTAGATGACCCTTATTGGCTATTCCCAAGAAAAAAATGTGAAAGTATTACATTACCATTCCCCCCTTAAATAATCTTACAAGCAATTTCCATTTCCTCTATCATTCATGTTGTTCATAGTTATTGTCTAGGTAGGTGTTTTATGGTTTTTTGGGGATTTTCATAGAAAATACATAAAACCAATAAATTGTTTAAAAGAATGACAATATTTAGATTTACACTATAATATAATCAATACTACAAATATGTCCTAATTTAGCATGTGCAATAAATAAAGTGAGTACAAAAAAGCTAAGGGATAAGAGAGCATATCTTGTTTGATATTTTATTTTGAGGTATGATAGTGATAAAAAATCTTCACAAGATTAATTCATAGGTTGTAACCTTGTTCATTTTATGTTTTAACTATTTTTCCCACTAAATGATTGCATTGAATAGGGATAGTAGCATGAATGTAATTGACCACCTCCAATGCATATAAATTTACCTCTCAATAATGATATTCAATTTTCCAAACCTTATGGTTTTCGGATGAAATATATAATTTTTTTTGGATATCATGGTAAAGGATTGGAAAAAAATTACCAAGGCATCACTCATCCTATTTCCACATATGATTAGAATGACCATCAAGGTTTGGGCTATATTGGCAATACTAATGTAAATAATTCAAATATACATTTTACCAATATAAAAGCAAAAGAACCTAAAAATGAAAATGAGGTACATAGGGAACAATTCCATAAATAATATTAAATGCATCAAAATGATGATTCAAAATAAAAACACTTACAAATGCAACAATTAGAGCATAAAAATATTCTAATTGTAATGCTAAAAAAAGAGCAAGAATAAAATTTACTAACTCAAACTCAAGAAAATAAAACAAACATTTTCAAAAGAGAGTTTATAATAAAAGAGGTCAAAAAACAAGAGATAATTAAAAAATATAATGTTCCAAATGTGGTTACAAAGGATAAAATCACAAGCCATTCATCATATCAAGGCCATTTTACTATCACTGCTCAAGTTGAAGGCAAACAATTTTTAGATATCAAGGTTATGTAATTTCAAGATACAAAGTTTTGTTCTATGCCATTTCTCAACTCTCTTGACAATAATATTCAACATGTTGATGAAACTAATATACTCTTAACAAGTATGGGATCAATTCATTTAATATATTCATTTGTTTCAAAAGAATGCTTTCTTACTTTTAATGTTATTAATAATCCAAGATATCATAATGTTGTGCTTAAAAAATCAAGATTACACTTAATAGGAGTAGTGGTTGATAGAAAAAATAATTTCATATCCTTTGATCATCAAGGCAAAATTACATCCTTTACCAAAGAAGTAAGTATATATTTAGTTATCATACAAATAGATACAAAAAATGGCACACCAAAAAGGTCACAACCATAATATGACACACATGATATAGGGTTTCTATAGAGGCATCTCCTTGATGAGTACATTAGTTCCTAGTAGCATTTTTCTTTGTACTTGTCTTCCTTGCACAACATTTTTCAAATTTTATGCCATATTACAAAAACATCCAAAAAATATAAAATATAAAACATTCAAAAATCTGAAAAAACATTTTCAGCACTTATATGTTCTATTGACTCCTTGCCATCTGTGTTAATTCCATAGTAATGGATGGCATATCATTTAATCTTTCATACACATGTGTGTCATGCTTCGATGCAAGTGTGATATAGGCATACATGAATAGATGTTGGGCCTTTATTCTACTAATGTTATATGGACATTGGGGACATCCACCTCTATGATCATGATACTTCTAGGATGATCACTATATGGTCACTCTACATTATCATGTTTTGAGCTCATATACATACTTACACATGCCTTTATCCATGATTATATCTTACACAAGGTACTTGATATGATATGCACTTGATGGTTTTTTCTAACACATTTGATCTATGGGCTACTTGACATGTTTATATTGGTTACTTATGCTTTCCTTAATGCACTTTCTTGAGTGCCTTGACTTGCTATTGACTTGCTTATTTGATGAGCATTTGAATATGCTCCTTCATTTGTGGCCCTTGTGCCTATGTATGTTTTATTTTAAATTTGAACATGTCATTTATTATTTTATAGACATTTGAATATGTCATCCTTTATTTAATAGATATTTCACTAATTAATGTCCCTTTGATTGTGTAACATTTGAACATGCCCCTTATTTGTCATATCCTTGGATCATTACCTATTCGTTTGATTTTCAGTGATCTTGTGTGTGTTTTTAATTTGATTTTTGAGCTTATATTATTAATATATAGATGTTTCCATGATTCTTATCATACATATTAGGCCTTCATGTGATCATATTATTTTATGTGCTTCAATGATACATTTAACTAGACACATTCCTTCTATATGCTGTATGGTTTCATTCACATATTATATAGTTTTCTTATCCTTTTGAGGCAAGGTAACTAATAATTTATATTATTCCCTAACCTCAAATGGGGGCCATATCAGTGGGGGAATGCTATACATGCATGTTATTCATATTTGGCACAATTTTTAGATTCAGTGGGGGCATGCTTTGGAAGCATGTTATCCACACTTATTAACCAATTGGTACTTGTATCAGTTTTCAAATTCAGTGAGGGCATGTCATATAGGCATGGCTTACACACATTCATAGTTTCAGATTTAGTGGGGGTAAGATTTAGAAGCATGTTCTCCACACTTATTTAGTATTTGACACACCTATATTTTGTGGGGGCATGTTTTGAAAACATGCCCTCCACATTTGTACTTATTCCATTTTTTATATTTATCCATGTATAGTGGGGGCATGATTTGGAAGCATGTTATCTACACATAGATTCTAAATTGGATAAATCACATAGTTATGTGATTCAAATTCATAGTTGTGATAGAATTCTATAAATGGGTACCATTGTTATACATAGTGTCACTATGAGACATATCTAAGGTGCATATGCTATGAAATGTGCCCCTAATATTGAAAAATCCAAACCAGTTTCAAATTTACAATCACTCTTAGGTACTATCATCACCATCTAAGATATACTTTTATGCACTAATACCCAAGATATACTTTTATAGATTGTATTGAGCCAATCTACTATGGTAGTCCTCTTTTGGTATGGTTGAGGTGATTAAATCACTCAATATTTATAATTTTTTAGGTTGGACTTGATTGTATCATCCATCCTTACCAATTTTATAGTATGAGTTGACTTTGTTCATTCATGCTCACCAGGTTACAAGTATGACTAGGTTGTATGGTTGAGCTAATCTCAACTCTTGAGTTTAACTCACCTATTCTCTAAGGTTGGGGGCATGTTCCTTCCAATATCTCTATGTGTCCTTATATATATGCTCTTTTCATATTGATATATATTTTTTCTAATCTTAGTTGTAGATCATTATAATGATACATATTTCAAATCAACTTACCAATAGGCAAGGTAGTTACATCGATACACATGTGTACTCCTAAACCTTTCTTTTTCAATTTCAATATTTTCAAATACTTTCAATTACATGTTATATGTATTGATTATGTACTATAACATGATTTTATTTTAGGTCAGTCACCAACAAAGCACTCAAGTTAAACTCAAGCAAAATCAAAGTGTTATACACACCTAGTTACACATTCCTTTCATTTAAACTATCAATTTCATTACTATATCAAAGGGGTGGAGTTTTTAGACATTATTTTATGGATTATATAGTACCTCAATCTTTTACACTTGGAAAACTCAAACCTAGTTTTTCCTCTCAGTTATTTAACTTTACCACTTTTTGAAGTCTCGCATATTCTCTGTATTATGCCCTTTATTCTATCTCTTAGTCTGACTAGTCTTACGTTAATGACCCAGACCTTATATCTTGCATAAAATGTTTAAAACCTACTTATCTTACACCTCTATAAGTTCTGAGTCTTTACCTAATTTCTTGCTCCCTAGACATTAGAATTTAGGACAAATACTTAAATTGACATTAGTGTCCTGCTCTAACACAAGTGTTTAGTACCCTAAAGTCATCTAATTTTCAAATGAAATGTATCTTAATGGTAATCCTAAATGGTTTATTATGATTTACTTCTCTAAAGGTATTGATATAAATATCAACCCTCATTCATTGCATATCAAAAGCATTCAATCAAGCACTCAATAAATTAAAGCTTTCCTATTTTCTTTTATTTTCATATCAATCATAGAAACAACACATACACGATTCTGAAGTACTAAAGGAGTAGCCTAAAATCCCAATTTTTAAATTTACAATCTAGTTCATTATTGTACCTTATTTGCACATATTGCATGATTCACACACAAGCTAACACATAAGGGAGAATTACATTAGTTTCAGGCCCTATTCATAGTATTGGATATATAGGTAGTTCTCATTGATAGAGGGGTCATTGGGGTCATCTCTACACCATGTGCCCGCTAATAGATTTTTACCAAGGTCACTATAAAGATGAATAACTAGGGCTTTGCAAATTCATGAGGAGAAATATTCCATGACCCAAATCTAAATAGGACACTTGTATTCAAAACTAAAAGTATGTAGGTGGTTGCATCCTTTTCTAGTAGGTATTCTATATAGGACACTTGTGTCAGCTTCAAACAATAGCATCAATGCAACTGTCCTAGGCTAATGCTAGTGTCTATGGCTCTAAAAGCATCTAATCTATAATATGTAAACTATTATAGAATCATCTTCTAGTATGATTTGTACTTATTACATATCTATAACTACATTAGCATCATAATAAGCTAAGTAAATTGATTATTTATCATTTCCATATCTATCATAGTTGTACCTAATATTTTTATCTTAGCTTGCTTTAATAAATTTAGTATATATTTATATCTAAGTTTATCACCTAGTTGGCCTAATGTAGATCTAATTATCACCCTTATGCATGCCATTTCTAGATTATTAACCCTATCTACCCAATTAGGACTCCTAGATCCAATTTGGGGTTAAATTTTTACCTCTTAATAATAGAGGACATAGTCACCAAATGTTTTATGGTTTTTGTGGATTTTCATAAAAAATACACAAAATGATAAACTATTTGAAAGAAATGGAAATATTCAGCTTTACACCAGAATACAATGAATAATAATAATCTTTCCTTATTTATCATGTGCAATAAATATAGTGAGTATAAAGAAAATAAGGGATAAGAGATCATATATTATTTGATATTCTTTTCTGAGGTATGAAAGTGATTAGGAATCATCACATGACTACATCATAGGTTTGATCTCATTCATTCTATGTTTTGACTATTTTTTACCCATTGGGTGGTTGCATTGAATAGGGATAGTAGCATTGACATAAGTTTATACCTTTAATGTAAGTGTCTAGTCAAATATATACACAATAATGGATCCAAATTTGCACTAGGTCTGCACTATCACCTGCATAACTACCTTGTGTCTTAAATCACACTTGTATGTGTTCCAAATTCATCCAATGAGAAAAACCCTAGATCTTTTTCATTGGAACTCTTATAACTTGGTAAAAAGGACTTAACACGTGATTTTAACTAACCCTATCAACCCTATTTATTTATAAATGTTGACTACATAGCCAATACTTGAGATAGGGATTGAGACTCACATGTAGGTCTACCTCCTGGATATGTATGTGTAATTGTAAATATGTAACTATATGTTATTTCTCCTAGTAAACCTTGGTACAAGTGATTCAATAGTATATTTGACCTTTTGAATGCTTCAAATGTTCAATTCAATATTGTAATGTAGTTTGATAGCTTTAAATATACAATACTTTCTAATTTGGTAATTGCCAAATCAAATTATTAGGTAGGTATAATTAGACTATAGCCTTTGTATATATAGGGACATATTGATTTTGAATTAGGATATAGTGAAACATGAAAATGCAATAATAGGATGGGAAAAGAGTGTTAAATAAATGATCACAAAGTGAAAGATACATAAAAGGATAAAAAAATAAGCCTAGAAACTTGTGTTGTAGTTAGACACTAGCATCAACACTAATGTCTAAAATATATGAAAGTGTCAAAGGGTTAAAATATAAAGAATATGAAACAATAGGTAGGTATTTTTGGAATACATTTGATAAAGAGTAATACAATAACACATAGGCCTAAGCATCAAGTAAATCAAATGAAATAAGATGGAACCAAAGAGGTCCATAAGAGGCCATGTAACTAGATATATAATCCTCAGTCAAGAGTGTATACATGTAAAAAGGATACAAAAACATGCTATGAATTTGTGCTTATACTAAATATGGGTGTCTACATTAGGCCTGAACCTTTAGATTTTCATTTATATGCAAAAGAAGAGTATGTTTCTCCTTATTTAAATGGGATACCTCATAATGATGATCCTTATTCACTCTCTTTTTATAGGTTTATCATGGATCTAGTTTCTTATTCAATTACACTAGATGAACTTGGTATTTTTAAGCCTCTTTGGAGTATGCTTGATGATTTTTACATCACCAAAATATACCATCTTACTATATTTTCTCATCCCTAAGTTTTCTTCCTCTCGATATGTTGGCCACACTTATCCAACCAAAATGAAAGATGATACCAAAATAGATAGTAGTTACTTATTGTTCATTTAATAAGTCCTATGAACATGCAAACTAAGATTTTAGATATTACAAACAACATTATATTAATAAAAGTACTAATTCCAAGATCCTACCATATATAGTCAACCACCACATCTATTTACTCCTAGGTGATTTTATGACTACCACATGATGGATACACATTCTTTGACTAGTTTTTAATGTATTTGATAGTATATAGATGTATTTTATGCCAAGCCTAATAATTTTCCTCTTGAACTAAATATGCCACCTCCAAATATGATAATAATATTTATCTCCAATCCTAGGGAGTTAAATTTCTTTTGGTATGAGTGTTATACCTAATATATGGATAGATGTAGAGCTATTAAATAATGTTTCTACTAGTTTATGAGGCATGAGTATTAAGTTTCTTATTAGAGTTCACATGACTTGTATAGGATAGATAAGAAACATCCCCTACTACTATAACCCCCTCTTTAGCAAAAATATGTTCTTCCTCTTTCAAAATTGGAAGCTTGCCTTCACTATATATGTTATTATTAGTAGGAAGATCAACATCCATTATAGGATGCCTAATTTATCTCTTGAGCTCATTCAAAAGGAAGTCCTTGATTATCTCTTAGAAAAAATAGAGGATACCATAGTTCAAACAAAATGTCATTTGAAATGAGATACAAAGGATGTTATTGATGGTTTTTGTCATGATATTTCATGATTTTTGTGAGCATATATTTTATTACGTCATATTATTAATTTCATAATTGTCACATGTTTTGATTTCACATTACTATCTTTAGGATACATGTTTCTTGTTATTTGTTTTTTTGTACTTTATTTTTAACTTTTCTGCACTTTATTTTATTGACCTATTTTTTTGATATCATACCTCTGTATTCATCCATTTCTTCCCTTGTGGTTCTTTGGTCTATTTTTATAGTATTCCCTATTGGGTTTTGATTTGGTCATCATTTTCCTTATGGTTCTTTGGTACCATGTTATAATCTCTTTTTTTGGGTGTTTTCTCTTATCGATGTTTGGTCTAGACTCTTTGTAGATTTGTATGAATTCCATAATGACATTACTATCATATTTAAAATCACCTATCCTTTAAGGTTTGATTTATTATCCTAATTTTGTGATTTAATTTAAATTATCATAAATTTTCAAATCTCTTTTATGCCTAGTCATTTTTGAAGAAAAGTTTTGCCTTATTATGGTTAGCTACTAGCATATATTTATTATATTACCTTTTTTACATGGAATATGTTTTATTATTTTTGGGAATCTAATGTGTAGTTCCTAAATAATAAGGTGTCTGAAGTAAGGGAAAGATCTAATTTAATATGGTAAAATATAGATTTTATATCAAGTAAATTACATGAGGAAGAAAAATAAACTTATCTGAAAATAGATTGAAACAAATGATTTAAGAGCTGAAAATTGAGACGAAGGATTGCGACACTGTCTAGAGTCAGGATTTGGCCTTAATTTTGTGATTGGATAGGAGTGAAAAAAGTGGATATAAGTGTCATTGATGCTATAGTCCACCTCTTCCACTATTTTTTGAGGATCTGAGCATTCTAGGTTTTATTCACTGGATTAATATAAGCTTGTGTACCAAATTTTGGAGGTTGAAAGTCAATAGAGCTTACTGTAGGTCCATTTTAATCTCTAAAACCCTATATTCATCTGCACACATGCAAACAATAAATGTATCAAAATTAAATCAGGGAAAAACTTATATAATCAACATGAATGATAGATGCAAGAATGACTTTTGCCTAGGCCCTTGATCAAACATTCAAGTCTATGTGTGATGCAGAATGTTGAGATATACTATTGACTAATTTTTATTATGTGTAATGTGCCAAGATAGTAAGTGCTAGATATAAAATGCATTGTGAAATTATTTATATAAAATAATCTTTATTTTGAATTTAAGAGCTTTATTTGCATTTGGTCGATGTTGGGAAACTTAAGGATGAAGCTAAGAAAGGGGATACAACTCATTAAGTGAAGGAAAGTGACTGTTGGAACTCAAAATGGCCCTAAAAAAGAGTGTTGGAAATGGACACTAGTGGCACTGACACTAGAGTCTAACCCCAATGATCCTGTCCTATAGTCCTGGGACTTAGGGGATGGAAAGAGGACAAAAAACCTGACTTGGCTAAGGTGGAATGACTATTTGAAAGGTTTAGAAAGATCAAGAATAGGCAAAAAGGTGACTTAAGCATAAAATAAGACCAAAATGAATAAAATAAAGGACATGACCAAATGTGAACAAAGTTCATATTCTCCAGTCAGAGTCTCCTATGAAAGGACTATGAAAAGACATGATATGTATGGTTGTTTGACTAATTTAGGGTGTATACATTTGCCACCCTTTTATTCTAGTGATGTAATGAAATGAAGTAATAGAGTAAAAGAAAGAAAAGAAAATGTGTACCTAAACCTACCTATGTGGAGATAAGTGTGTTGAAAGAGGGTCCAACTCACTTTTTGACTAAGGAAGTGGATGGAAAGCTAAATAGTGCCTAAACAAAGAAGGAATCCCTAAAATGGATGCCCCTTATACTGAATCTGGAAATAGAATTTATATAACATAGAGAAGGAGGCTAATGCTTGCCCCTTGTGTTGAATCTGCCTGGAATGAGAAATGCTCAGAGGTCTAAAACTAATGTATTCCCTCTTTCCCACATAAACTAATGTAATCTAGAATGTGTGCATAGAATCTATATACTATGACAAGCAAAATATATCATTACCCCACTCTGAATAATCTAAACTAGAACTGAGAAGTGCTTAGAGGTCCAAAATTTGGGTTTGGGTAATGCTATGGACCAATCACTATAGATGATCATATGGTCCAACCTAGTAACAACTTGGGTATAATCTAAAACTCTGGTAAATGTGTAAGAAGAGAATGGCATGCCTTTCCATTCTAATCTGTATAATCTTGAATGATGAAAAAAATGAACATATGTGCCTTGCCCTTAAATCTTATATGTGAGTGATGCATATGTATAATTTAGAAATCTATATAACCATATTTATTTGTTGATTTTACTACCCAAACCCTATAACTAAATTAGGAATAATACCCCAATAGGTATTTGATTATTACCTTATGTGAGAGGTGGAATATAGACACATGTACTTTTTGTATTCCTACTAGAGAGACCACAATTACCCTAGAGGATGTGTACCATATTTTGCATTTACCAATTAGTGGATGGTGGGTGACATTGCAGGATGAAATAGGTGTGGAATTTATTGATCATGCATCCTTGTACTATGCTGGTGTGCCCTCAAGCATACATAGGAGAGGCAATGATAGTAATGTATTATTGTTAGTTATTATGCAGTCGAGTGTTCCATGTCTATAGAAGTGGTTGGCCATGTTATTGGCTTCATGTTTTGTTGTGGATGAGAGTGGGGTGTCAATTTCATACATGATATATAAGATCATGTGCAATGTAGAGGTGTATGGTACTATGTTCTCATAGGGTATAACTATGATTTCTCACTTATATAAGGACCTTTATAGGTTTACTTAGGAGGCATTCAATGGCATCTACTTTATTTCATTGTTAGGATTATGAGCACATAGTGGTTGTGCAATTGATAGGATTATCGATGGAGAGGTGGGCACCTCTATAGCCATTTGGAGAGTGGTGGATGAGTATGTTGGCTATTCAATTTTAGGATAGATCACTATAGATGAATTTTAGATAGATTGGTGGCTCAAGATATAATATGGAGGCCTTATAGAGGATTCCCTAGGTAGCTTGAAGATGAAATGCAATTACAATATATGAGGGTTAGTTGTTGGCTACATGACCATTGGGTTGGAGTGTATGAATACTTACAATATGATTAGGTGACTAGATAATTTGGGGTACTATAATATGTGCCCCCTATAACATGGATGTGGGTGAGGATTACATGGGCACCAATGAGGGTAGGAACTCATGGGAGACCTATCGAGGTTGAGTTAGCACCATTACCTCTAGATGTATGAGACATGGCTATAGATATTCCTGATATAGATGATGTTAGATGTACAAAGGCATATACCACATGGTGGATGAGGCATCGATAAGCTTTGTTATATCATGTTGGTAGAGGGGATGCCCTCAAGTTTAAATATCTTACTCTGATCTAGATGATGGGAGGTAAGCATTGATTATATTTAAATTATGTATAAGTTTGTGCTTGTTTGAAAAATTTATATCTAATGTAGTGTTTGTAATTTTGCATGCAGGTGGAGTGAGAGGTGCTCAGGATGAATTACCTACTAGGGGAGGAGGTGGAGATGATGGGTTTTAGGAGACAATAATTGAGTCAATACTTTGAGAGCTTACATGACATGTTCTTAATCATGTGGTGGAGGAGGGTTTGATAGAGTGGGTGATAGTTAAAACTATAATTTATGCTAATTTGTTTTATAGGGCTAGTATAGCTACAACTATATATGTTAGAGCATTGGGAGAGAGAGATGAGCTGAAGGCTAAGATAGATAGGCATAAGATGCCTCCACCTGATTATGGATCAGTGAGTATGAGAATTATGGATGAGTACACAATGTTTCAAAGGTGTTATGTGTATTTGCATGAGGAGCATGATTAGTTGCAAAAGTGAGATAGTCATCATAAGAGGCATTTAGGATCTTGAAGAGGTGTGGGGTCATCAAGTGCTAGGATAAACTATGGGACTAATACAAGAGGAGAGAGTGAGACTGAGAGTGAGGGCATGATGCCCATTCATGATTGATTGAATCTTGATATGATGTACATGTTTTAAACACTTCATTATATATATGGATATTATTTTGATTTCAAATCATGTGTACTGTGTTATGGGATTTAAAATATTTTGTTATATTCATTGTATATGGTTGTTTTAGAAGTAGTTGATTTTGTATTGATGTTGAGGCTATGTATGTTTGGTAAAATGGTACTTGGGATATGTGATTTGATTGTTTTGATAAGTGTGATGCTAGTTTTTTTATTTTGAATTGTTTTAAAGTAAGGAACTTATTTTGGTTTGTAATTATATGTAAACAAAAAATTTGTTGGTTTTATAATTAGGAAATTTCTTGGGGTAAATTGAGTTGGTTTAAGATTGGTAAATTATTTGGATGGGTTGAGTTGGTTTAATGTTGGTGAAATAGGATTTGGTAAGATATGGAATTTGATAAGCTACTTTTGTCTATGGATAGCTATTGGGAATTAGGAATGTTAGTTGTTAGTATGTGGGGATGTAAGATATCACATAGTGTATATTAATTCTTCGAGAGAGGCTTAAGAATACAAAGGCTAGCTAGACCTTTGGCTCCATCATTGCCTTACTAAGTGAATTTATGAACCAATGTTGGTATGAATGTGCATTGTATCACTCTATGTTATATCACTATCTAAATCCTATTGGCCAACTGAACAAGTGCCCATACTCCTCATGTTGTGTAGGGAGATGCTCTGTATCCAATACTATCTACCATGTACTAACTATAGCTAGATGTGGAGATTCTATAAAATATAACTTTATTGGTCATGGAACTAAAACTATGTGCTATGAAGAAGGATCATCTATCCATAATTGTATACCCTATGGCCTCTATTGTGATGTGCATGTATGAGCCATTATCGATCTAGAGCTAAAACTTGTGATGAGGGCTCATTTAATCTTAACTATAGCGGTTTACTATGTCAGATAGGACTCAAAATATATGATCATAGTGAATATTTCTCATGTGTAGTACTCTATGATGTGGGTTTATGTAATCTTAACCATAGTAGATTGATACATGAGATAGGACCTAAAAAAGCTGGTTATAGTGAATATTTCTCATGAGTAGTACTCTGATGTTGTGCTTGTGACTCTGTTGGATATGTATATGAAACTACACTATGCACTCCTTAGACTACACTACTATATATAGTTTGCTTTCACTGTAGAGGTTTCCAAACATTCTAAATAGGTGGAATAAGAGATCTCCTATAAGACTCTATCCTAGAACCCATATTTCTCTCATGATGAGTGACCAATGATTCATGTGAAGGAATGTCATAGGATGACTCAGTCATGGATGAATGAGGTCTATGGTTCCATGATGAAGGAGATATTGGTGACCCCTATGTGAATGTTATGATGCTATTATCAACACATCTATGAATGCAATCTCTGAGTCCATAACAATCATTATCTTTGTGCCCACAGATATGATGATAGTTATAAAAGGGTTGATGTGGTTGTTTCTATAGGATATGTGGATCTCATCGATGATTAAAAGGTAATGTGATTAACCTCCTATCTAATAGTGCATATAAAATGTTAGACGGGTTATCCTAATCTAAATCAAACTGTAGTGGTGCTTTGGTGTTATTCTCTATAGTGCATACTCTAGGTTGTACTTTGGAGACTAGCTCCCTTTTCTTAATCAATTGCTTTTCTGGTTGTGGTCTCTTGTCTTGTTTAGGACATGGTGGATGTTGGATGCTAGGAGATCTAGATACTGATATGAAATCTAGAGTAATTTAATCAATTTAATCTACCTCAATCAATTCTAATTTTTTTCCAATGCTAAAACTGTGTAGCATAAGTTCCTAAAAGAGGACTCTATTTGATATAGTAGATACTCGAGGAGAGGTTAGCGAAGCCCCTTACTAAAGATATGATATATATCTAAATATTCTAGTTTGTATATCAATATTAAAATGTGATTATTGAATCATAAGATATAATCACTAACTAGCTTTGAAGTATTCTGATGTAAAGTTATAAGCTTCTCATATGTGACACAAGGGCCCATGTTTTATATGTAATGTCTGATAAATGCCTCCTCTAAGTCATCATATGTGTGCAAGGAGCCAATGGGGAGTAGATGAAAGAACCAATTCAATGCCTCCCCCACTAATGTCTAATAGAATAACTTGAGTAGAATAAAAGGACTCACATGAGATGGCAAAGCCTTTTGAAAGGCCTAAAGGTGTGCGAATGGATCTCCAGTTCCATCACAGTGAGGCAATGATGGTATTTGGAAATGCTACGGCAATGAAGATTTTACAAATGTATTAAGAAGAGGGTTACAATGTATATCATTGGCATACATCCAAGACTTATAGGCCTTGTTTTCCAAGGTAAGGAGATGTACTAGGTGTTGTAACTCACCAACTGCATGCATTAAAGAGATAATCTCCTAGGATGGTACATTAGCATCTTAAAGTGGTTCATTTAATCATTGAATTTGATTGTTAATTTTATCCATGGGAACACTAAGTTTAGCAATTGGATCATAAAGAGGGGGTGTGCTCACCTGAACCTTGGGAGTAATGGTAACTTATAACCTACTAAAGGGATGTGGGCTACCATTCTCTTTAGGTGAAGAATGAGAACTAGGTTCTACTGTAGTGAGGGGTGGCTTGGGAGATTCATTTTTATCTTTATGTTTTAGTGTATCACATTCTAATTGAGTAGAAGATGTGCTATTAGCATGAACATGTGCATCATTTGAAATAGAATCATGCATATAAGTAAAAACAACATTTGGAAGTGCATTATGTTTGAGAGGAGTGAGAAAAGAGTTAGAAATATGAGATGCATATTCTTCTTCACTATGTGCATAATAATCATCATTGTTCCATGCAGTGTCATCATTGGAATATTTTTTATAATCACTCTCTTTTTCATATTCATTTGCATGTTCACTATCATACTCATTATCACTTTTAGTGCAATTAGGGAGAGGTGTAAGAAAATAATTTAATTATTTTCTAATATGCAATAAAGTATCATTTGAAATTGGAATATCATGTGCATCAATGTTATCCATGGATGGAGTACATGCATTATTTTCATGAGAAGTAAGATAAATATATTTATCATTTAGATCTTCTTTTGGAAAAGTAGGGTTAAGAGCATGAAATGCATCATTTGGACTATGCATTGACAATTTTATTCTATTGTGTTTATATTGTTGTAATTTGAACATATATATATATATATATATATATATATATATATATATATATATATATATATATATATATATATTAGGTTCATTTGGAAGTAAATTATCACCAATAAGAGGTTCACTTGGAAGTGCATGAATAATTTGTTCATTTGGTGTATTGTGCATTGGAGAATGAGGTGAAAAGTATCTTTCCCTTTCATCAAAATTATTTTCTTTAGAAGAGGGAATAAAAGAGATAGGTTTGAGAGAAAAAGATGCATCTATTTTTACTTCACTATCACTATCACGTATATCATCATATTCCTTATTATAATAATAGTAGTTATCTTAATTATAAATAAAACCATTTTCCACATTTTTGGCTAATGTATAAATTTGTCCAGTCATTGTCATAATTATGAGAAAATTTTAGAAATTGATTTATGGGATGAGAGGGAAGAAATGCCTTAGTGGCCATTTTATTTCTTTCACCAAAGAGAATTTTGAAAAGTACTATTAATAAAATTAATGCAAAAGTAACTATAAACATAGAGATTTTGAAAATATTTTTGGTAATTTAGACAATGTGTAAAAATTCCATAATAATTTCCTAAATATTGTAAGGGAGGAAAACTTGGGGTTTTAGGACCTAGTTTGGAAATCTAGGGTTTTGATATAATGTTTTAGAATTTTTGAAAATTATGCTAATAAATTAAACTCTATAAATAGTTTTGAATAGAATAAATGCACAAAAATTGATACAAAAATCAGAGATTTGAAATTAATTTTTTTCACAAGAAAACTAATAATATTGAAATTTTGATATTATTTTTGAAAAAGTAAACATTTTGCGAAAATTCCAAAATATTTTTCTAAAATTTGCAAGGCTTGGGGTTTGAGGACCTAGTTTGGAAATCTAGGGTTTTGAGCTAGGGTTTTAGAATTTTTTAAAATTATGCTAATAATTAAATTCTAAAAATAGATTTGAATAGAATAAATGCATAAAATTTTATTCAAAAATAAAAAAATTTGAAATTAAATTTTTTAAGCAAAATTTTAAGGGAAAACCCTAAGGGTACCTAGAGTTTTAGATTTTTGATCGAAGTAAGTTAGGTTCTTCACCAAATGTTTTATTATAGATATAATTTAATATGGTATAATATAGATTTTATATCAAGTAAATTACATGAGAAAGAAAAACAAACTTATCTAAAAATGGACTAAAATGAATGATTTAAGAGCTAGAAGTTGAGATGCAGGATTGGGACACTATCTGAAATCTACATTTGGCCTTCATTATATGATTGGACAAGAGTGTCAAAATTGGATAGTAGTGGCACTAATGCTATGTTCCACCTCTACCATTGTTTTCTTGAGGAGCTGATTTTTTTGAGTTTTGTTTGCCAGATTAATATGAGCCTGTGTACCAAATTTCATAGGTTGGAAGTCAAGAGAGCTTGTTGTAGGTTTGTTTTAATCTTCAAAACCCTATATTAATCCACACACATGAAAATAAAAAATGTATTAAAAATAAAAGGGGGAAAAACTAGGTTAGGGGAAGAATGATCACATGATCTAGAACCCCTATTGTCTTGATTGATACCTACAATAACCCTCAAGCTAGGGTCTTAGATCCATTATAGTTCTCCCTTAGATAATTTACATAATCAATGTACATGATAGATGTAGGAATGAATTTCACCTAGGCCCTTCCTTGATCAAGCATGCAAGTCTATGTGTGATGCATAATGTTGAGCTATATAGAAGTCTATGTATAATGTGCCAAAGTAGTAAGTGCTAGATATAAAATGTTAAGACCTAGGAAGCACAACTGATTACCATATACAAGCAACTAACCACAGAATTAAACCAAAAGCAATAAGTAACTAGAAACCAAAAACAACACAAAATTTGAGAGACAATGCACAATCTTGTATTTAGTACTCTTCAGAAGGAAATACAATAAATAAGTGCCACAGTCTTCTTCCCACACCTCAAAGGCTTACCACACACCTAGGGCATATAGATATTCTCCCTCAAGAGCTCACTCTCTCTTAACTATGGTCAAAACAAACAACTCAAGCACAGAGCTATTATTCACCTCCAACCAGTCAGTAACAATACTGCCAGTACCAAGCACTCAAAATTACTTCAAGTAGATCTCCTTAATCTTGCAACAACCTGAAAATCAACCTGATCTTACTTACCATGTAGATCTTGTACCTGATCTTGCACAACTTGCAGATCAACCTAATCTTACAATTGGAAGAAAACTCTTTCTTGTCTTAATTACAATACAGCCCATGAGTCTCTTAAATAGACCTCATGCAAACAGTAATTAGACATCCAATTACAATAATTAGATCCACAGCTCAAGACTAAAATTAGCCTTTAACATGCAAACAATTGGTTCATTAAACTAACTGTTCGTCAACTAGTAGTTTTGGAACCACACAGGCGACCGACATCAGTCCCTGTCTGCCTGGAGATGACTGACGTCAGCCGATACCTGACTGATGTCAGTTTCTCTACTCACTAGATATGACCGATGTCGATTGATCAGACTGACATCAATTGCTCTGCAACTCAACAACCTCTTAGCAACCTCCTCCATGTTTACATCAGTGAAGCTTTTAACTCCACAACCTAATAATCTCCCACTTGGAGATAAATAGTTACACCTGTACCTATACCTGTACACCATCTAATTTGTTTCCTAGCTTGTATTCCTCTACAAGATCAATCTTAAAGACCAACCACCACACATCCTATGGTACAACACCAGTCAACCAAGTAACCTACCATATCTGATTCTACATACCCATGTAGAGAAGTGCTTGACCCTGCATTGCATGTATACCTGATACTAGTCCCTCTCAGATACTTGAGAATCCACTGAACCACTTTCCAGTGCTTCTTTCCCAAATTGACCACAGACTCACTAACAACTCCCACTGCTTGGGAAAACTCAAGTCTAGTACACATGTACTTAACCTCATCATGTGATTGGGGACACTGCTCTATTAACCATCCATCCATAGGTGTGCTAACCAGTTCTGCATCCTGCATCCTGAACCTCACCACTACCTTAATCACACAATCATCCTGAGACAACATCAACCTGTGATCTTCCCTGTCTCTAGGAATACTCATGCCAAAGAATCTTGCTGCTCCCAGATTCTTCATGACACACCTCTGAACTGACTTTACCTTTAGCTTAGAAACTCCCTACATGTGTGACCCTTCAACAAGCATACACACTACATACAATAACAGGATAATGTAGCTAATATTATCCAACCTGGTAAAGAAAACACAATGGTTACGATGACATTGACTAAAGCCCTGCTTTGTCATCCACCTATCAAACCTCCATTGTCCTGTAACCTGCTTAAGACCATATATCTTGGCCTTCCGTCTCACATGTCCATTCACTCTCTTCTTTGACCTGGGAATCCATTCATCTTTCAATGCTTTCACTCTAGCTGGCAACTCTACCAAATCTCATGTTTGTTTCTCTTCTAAAGAATTCATGCCATGCTCCCACTGTTTCCTAGATTTTACCTATTCTGCTTCTTTAAAACTTCCTGGTTCTTAACCATCAGTGAGCAACAAGTAATCTAAAGAATGGGAACAATGAATTTGAGGCTTACTTACCCATTCAGTCCTTTATATGGGCATTTGAGACTCTTTGACAGCTTGTTGTCTACCCATAATCCATTTTAATAGTGATCGATGTCGGTCACTTCTTAGTCTGCATCTAACTGACATCGGTTCCATGTGACTAACCTGACTATCGATGTCAGTTTCCTAACCGATGTCAGTCTTAACCTACCTAACACCACTGACTCTAGTCTGCACATGACCGATATCGGCACTTGTCTATTCGACGTCGATTCCCCCTAACTAACGTCAGTACCTGTGTTTACCTATGAGTGATAAATTTTTATCTGCAAGCTTACTTTGAATCATTCCCTTGTTCAAACTACCCTGCTCAGAATTATTCAGCCCCTGTGACTGATCTCTGTCTGTCATCTCCTTCTTGAACACCAAGGCTTTCCTGTTCTCGTCAAAAACATCATATTTCCTCTTTGTGTAATAGACCCGATCCTTTCTTGTAGCTTCAGTCCCAAGAAACCTCACTTTCTTTTGTTGCTTACAAAAATCTTGATCTATGCTATCTGGATCTGAACTCTTACCCTTTGACTCAAGAACATGCATCTCCTTCTTATTCATGTGACCAAGCCTATGAAGCCACATCTTCAAATCTATAGCTAAAGTAGATAAACCAGAAGGAGAATCAGTAATACAAGTAGATAGATAAAGAGTACCTACTTTATTACCTCTTGCTAAAATAAGTGCACCCTTGGTAACCTTCCAAGAGTCCACTGTGAGAGTTACTGTGCATCCCTCATCACCTAAACTTCCTACAAAAATCAAATTCTGCTTCATGACTGGGATATGCATGACCTCCTTCAACACCCATGTGTTGCCCGTTTGCAAATTTTAGTTTCACTTTCCCTTTGCCAACCACTTGACAAGGCTTACCATCCCCTAAATAAATCTCTCCAAAGTCTCCCTAGACATACTCATGGAAAAATTCTCTATTTGGGGATGCATGGAAAGAGGCACCAAAATCTAACACCCAAGATTCCACTTTATCAAGGGAGCATACAAGAGCATCCTATGCAACAATACTTGCAACAACTTCTTCTTCATTTCCTTCTTGCTGATCTTCAACCAACCAACAATCTTTCTTTGCATGCCCTTTCTTTCCATAATTCCAGCAGATTTTCCTGCCGGGCCTGGATCTAGATCTCCTGCCTATCTTTGACCTTGATTTCCCTTGCTCAATCTTCTCTCTTTGCCTTCCCCTACTTTCAACACTCAAAGCATTCCCTGATGATTCACCTGTGCTTTTCCTGTGAATTTATTCATTCAAGATTACACTAACAACATCATCCACTTTCAAGATATTTAAAGCAGACATAGTATTGCTAACTGCCATTACCAAACTATCCCAACTTTTAGGTAATGAGCAGAAGATTAAGAGAGCCTTAATTTCATCATCAAAAACAATATTGACTGAAACTAACTGGTTTACCAAACCATGGAAATCACTAAGATGACTATGTACCGATCCACCTTCCTATATTTTCAAGTTAAATAATTGCTTCATAAGAAATACCTTATTCAAAGCTGAGGGTTTTTCATATAAATTTGCCAAAGATTTCATCAACTCTATCGTTGTCTTAGCCTGTGATAAGTTGGAAATCATAGACGATGCAAGACTCAACCTTATAGTTCCCAGAGCCTTTCGATCAAGAACATTCCATTCCTCAGCTTTCATATCCAGGGGATTGTATGCAACCCCACCCAATGGTAAGTATAGATCTTTCTGATACAGACAATCCTCTATCAGTATCCTCCATAATTGATAATTTGTGCCATTGAATTTCTCCATTCTTAGCTTATTTTATTCTACCATTGCTATACTCCCACTCAATTAGAAACCCCTGAGAGTGACCTGTAATCAAACACAAACTTGCTCCCTACAACCTTAGCTCTGATACCACTTGTTAGGACCTAGGAAGCACAACTGATTACCATATACAAGCAACTAACCACATAATTAAACCAGAAGCAATAAGTAACTAGAACCTAGAAACAACACAGAATTTGAGAGACAATACACAATCTTGTATTCAATACTCTTTAGAAGGAAATACAATAAAGAAGTGCCACAGTCTTCTTCCCACACCTCAAAGGCTTCCCACACACCTAGGGCATATAGATATTCTCCCTCAAGAGCTCACTCTCTCTCAACTACGGTCACAACAAACAACTCAAGCACAGAGCTGTTGTTCACCTCCAACCAATTAGTAACAATACTGCCAGTACCAAGCACTCAAAAGTACTTCAAGTAGATCTCCTTAATCTTGCAACAACCTGTAAATCAACTTTATCTTACTTACCATGTAGATCTTGTACTTGATCTTTCACAACCTACAGATCAACCTGATCTTACAATTAGAAGAAAACTCTTTCTTGCCTTAATTACAATACAACCCATGAGTCTCTTAAATAGACCTCATGTAAACAATAATTAGACATCCAATTAAAATAATTAGATCCACATCTCAAGACTAAAATTAGCCTTTAAAATGCAAACAACCGGTTTGTTAAACTAACTGTTCTTCAACTAGTAGTTTTGGAACCGCACAGGCAACCGACGTTGGTCCCTGTCTGGCTGGAGATGACCGACATTGACCGATACCTGACCGATGTTGGTTGCTCTACTCACTGGATATGACCAACGTCAGTTGATTAGACTGACATTAGTTGCTCTGCAACTCAGCAACCTCCTCCATGTTTGCATCAGTGAAGCTTTTAGCTCCACAACCTAACATAAAATGCCTTGTGAAGTCCTTTATATAGGGGACTCTTTATTTTTAATTTGAAATATTTATTTGCATTTGGTTGACATTTTAAAAATTAAGGACAAATCTAAGAAAGGGGATAAGACTCAATAAGTAAAGGAAATTGACCGTTGGAACTCAAAATGGCCCTAGACAAGAGTGTTGGAAATGGACACTAGTGGTACCGATGATATGGTCCAACCCTAGTTCTCCTATCCTACAGTCCTAAGACCTAGTGGGATAGAAGGAGGATAGAAAACTTGACCTTGTTGAGGTGGAATGACTATTTGAAAGGTTTGGAAAGATCAAGAATAGGCAAAATGGTGACTTAAGCATAGAATAAGGCCAAAATAAATAAAACAAAGGACATGGCCAAATGTGAAAAAATCTCATATTCTCCAGTCAGAGTCTCCTATGAAAGGATTGTGTATATAATAATCTTTAAAATTACACATCTACCCCTTTCCTTTCACTTGAGGGACATGTGGGTCAGTTTCAAGATTGCACTCTTTTACAAAGTGTATGTTTAGGAGTATCTAAGCTTCTTTGCCTTTAGATTCTCTTATTTAGTGGCTATGTGTAATATCTCTTGTGTTATTAGTATTTTTCAACCATTATTATTCTTAAAAACATATATGGAGGGTGAAAATATAAAAATCCATAATATCATAATAAAAATATATAGACATAAATGATCAAAATTCAAATCACAAAAAAAGATGTGATCATATTCATTAGCACACACCCTATCCTATAATAAGATCAAAATCCATAGGTAGACTCATGATAGAGATGAATTACATTGAGGTATAATATGAGAGTAGACTGTGGTAATAAGTCTTATAAATATCATTAGTGTTACCTCTCACACAAGTACCCAAATCATTATAGTAAATCATAAACTCTATAATGGAACACATTGTGGGAAGGTGGGATATTTTTATTTTTTATGAATACTAACTATTGTAGCATATAATTACATCCTTATGGGATAGTTTTTAAAGATATCTCACTCCCAGCTACAATATTGGAATAACCTTAGGTTATGGGTATCCTGTAGTGAGGTTGAACATCCGGAGAAGGCTAACTTCCTCTTGGTAGATCACCTAAACTAATACTTCTACTTGGAAACTAGATATAAAGGGGGTTATAGGATGATTAATAAGAATAAAATGGTGATACACCAAGTTTATTGACACTCACATAGATTGAAATAAACACTAACTTAGCATAAGACAATTTTGGTTCACACAACCTCACTAACTAGCTAATTTGCATAAGTATTTTTGAAACTAGGCTCACCAAATAATACATGAAGCAAAGAGGAATTATAAAATTCAAACCAAGCATCCATTAATGGTAGAAAGAACTCAAGTTCATACTTATATCTAATTTGAAAACACCCAAACATAGGCAAGAAATAAGGATACTGGACATGGAAGAACACTTATTCACAAGGCCATCATGCACAAGCTTGATAAACACAATTTAGAGGCAAGATATAGGTGAAAAATGATCTTTATTTCTTTAAAAGGTATTTATTACAAATTTTGATAGGGTTTTTCCTTCTCAAATGATAATATATTACAAAAATGGGGGAGAAATGGGAGATATAAGAGAAAAGGGGAAGAAAGGGAGAAGAGGTAAACAAACAAAATTCAATAAATAAGAAACAACCCCTTCCATGGAGTCTCAATCACCTTTGGATTAATTATAGCTAATACTTTCTCAAAAAATTAACCTTCATTATCCCAAATAGTCTTCAAGCCCTCTCTTTGGCTTAGAAACACACTAGAAGATATAAAGTTTTGAGGATGAGGATGTCATGATCCACTAAAAGGCAAAAGTCTCCAAAGACTTTGAAACCTCATTAAATGCTCCACTTGCCTTTCTCAACCTCCAAACTCTCCTCTTGGACTTCTATGCTCCCTCCACTTGCTCTTTTAAAATATTTTAGGCAAAATTCAATTGACTTAACATTTTATGCTTAATTGACCATGGAGGCTAAGTTCTAAAGTTTCCTTTTTTATGGTTTCTTATATTTTCAAATTCACTTTGCTCCTCTAACCTATAATAAACTCCATGAAACCTAAAACTCTCATAGGCCCCATTGATGAAGGTCACAAGCTTGAGCCATCCTCAACCAATTGCCCTGAAACCTATTACCAAGGCCCTTTGGTACCCTAAAGACCACTTTTAGACTTATAGATGACTTCTAGACATCTCTAGCATGCATGAGAAGAATAAAATGAAGATTGAGAAAACCTTTAATACCTGCAACATTTCACAAAATGTCAAAAAACTATATTTTTGAACCTTTAGCTTAGCAAGGTACCATAAAATCCATATTAAAGATCTCCAAGTGCTATATAATGATTTTTTAGGTCCCATTAAACCTTTTCCATGGATTTAAACAATTTATTTCTTTGAAGACCTACAAAATTAAGCATTTTTGAGCCATTTTGGGCCTCTTAGGCACCCAAACGTGCCATATTATTATAAAAATAGGTTTTTTAGGAGATTTATGGATTCATCTACACATTCTAAGTGGTTTATAATAAATTATAGGCCATTTGATGGACCTATGAGTCCAAAAACTCAAAACTAGTAAAAAAGCTCCTTTATAAGCTCAAACAAGCTCACCATCAAGACAATTGTGCATGAAATGTGAACCTCTATTCCACAACTTATTTAAATTTATGTTAATTAATTATTATTATTCAACGCCCCTTAAAATATTGGTCTCCCATGCAAAAGGTATGAAAATAAACACACGTAAAGATGATTGTCTATAGGGTTTATAAGCATTTTAAATATGCTTACACTCTTAAAGATTGTTCATAAAACTCAAACCCTTTACCAAACTCAATAAATAATTAATTTAAATTAAATATGGGTAATCAAAACATACTAGAATCACTTATCCCCACTCTTCATGGTATGAAAGAAAAAAGCATCTGAAGAAGGGTTAAAACTAGGTGTCTTAGGCTTGAAAAGCTCGAATTTATCGAAAGAAACAATTTGAACTTTAAACTACTATTATTTTCTTGAAAAAATTCTAGTCTCATCTTAAAAATCTCATAACACCTTTTCAAATGATCAAAAACCAACTTTGCCTTTTATGCCTTTGAGACTGCTTATGGGTTTTGAGCTTGCCTAAAGGGTTTTCATGAAGTTTAGAGTGTAATAAATATTTAAAGGTGTTTAATAGGATTAAAAACATACCATTATTATTTTAAAATAATTTTACAAGCCTTTAAACATTAACCACACATTAAAACTCCAAAAAGTATGCCTACATGAATAGTGGCCATTCTAAGACATGGAGGGGACTGTGTCAAAATAGTGAGCACTTTCACTTGTCACATGATCTTAAATAGATTATTTATGGGTATATTAGGTAATTAATATTAATATTACAAATTTTCAAGTATTTTTAATGTTTACTTTGTCTTGTAGACCATCCCCCCCCTCCACAATTTACCTTGAGTTGCTTGCATGCTTCCTCTATGCCTAAACTTGTCTTTCTTCAAAATGTTGTATTAAAAAATTGAATTTTATCACTTAAATAGGATAATATGTGTTTTAAATATCATATTATACCATTTTAAGACCTCTCTAATATCTAAACTCCTTCTTAGCACCTAGAATTGACAAAACTTCAACTAGCCTCTAATGGTTGCCTTTTTAACTGCAAGGGGATTGTTTCAAAATAGTGGGAAAGTTAAATATTTATATAGACTTTAATATGTAATTGGATTATTTTTTGGGTAATTTAGACCATTTGGATCAAATTTCATGCTTTAAATCAACCTGTAGATGCCCCAAAATGGCTAATATCTCTAAGACATGCTCCAATGTTGACCTTGATTTGACATAGGGTTAACTATACTAAAATATTAAATATTTTACATTGTAAAAAAACATAAAAAATATTATTAATGGTTATAATAATTGATAATGATTCTTTCCACCAAATTTCATGATTGGATCCTACATATTTTGGCCTGTAGGCCCATTTTGGCAAAAACTAGTAACACATGTTTGCTCGTTCAAATTTCACAACTGATTTTTCCTCATTTTTTCCTTTTTTTGTTCCAAAACAAGGTTAATGTTATTTTAATATGTCATTAATACCTTAAATTTCATTATTACACCCTTCATTGGTTTTTTCTCAACCTTCCATGTCACCTTTTACCTTATCAAAAGACCTCTCATGAATGTATATAGATTTCTACAAGTGGACATTGAAAGAAAAGGAGGAATTATATGGGAGTATTATCCTTATTTTCTCCAAGGATACCATAATTTACATCTGATAACTACACTTACATGTTCTTGATGTCATGTTTTCCTGTCTAACAATGTTTTGACTATGCTTGGTTGCTTGAGGTGTAAACTTGTGTATGACTATAGAACCATGTCCCTGAGGATCATATAAATCATATTGATGAGGTTAAGATATAATTTATTCTTTAAGTTATTAATATATATAATATTTATCATGTAACCTAATTTATAGGCTAAAATTTTATCCTTTTCTTGTCAAGTTGAAGGATTTTTAACCTTAAGATGACTATAGGTACATATTTGAAGTAAAAAGACTGCATATTAGTTTTGAAAGCCTCAAAGCATTTGTTAGAATGTTTAAACCCTATTTAAATCCATATATCACCTTATAATTATCTATAATCCATACCTCTCATGAATATCTTCATGCTTGAAAGCCATATCAAGAGCATATTCTTCAACCTTGGTTGTAGCTTGCCTCCATTGATTATTACCCCAAGCTTGAACATAATCCTTCATGATGAAAACCAATTATTTTTATTGGTTTTATTTAGAGATATTACCTCAATTAAACTATAATATCTTTATACCCTCTTTCTAATAGCTTCAACTTCATTTGGTTTAATGTTTGAGCCTTCCAAAAGGATGGTTGTAGGTTACCTTTCTAGGGTGAAAAAGACCATGTGCCAATGTTTGAAAACCTCTCCATCCATATTCATGATATAAAATCCTACCATATTGATGAAGAGGTAAGGGGGATAAGTTAAAAGAACACCATTATCTGGCTCTGGTCTTGAAGAAGGTCTCATTTGGATTGAAAGATATGCTTGTCTTGAATCCTCTAACCCAATCAAGTTTCTTGCTCTTGGATCACTATGTTTGATGGTCTCTTTGAATGTTTCCTATTTTGTACATATATAGGAAATTATTTATGGATTTAATCCACTCTTACTATCAAACACATTTCAATCCCTACCTAATTACATTCATCTTCTTAATAAGCTTCCTCTCACATCTTCACTAGTTTTTCACTAACATCTTCACTAGTTTTTCACTAAGCAACTTCCTTGGGTCTCAAGGGTCAAATCTTGGCTCAAGTTTCAAGAGATAAATTTTTTATCATGGATGGTATGAGTTGAAATAATTATACTTTAATTAATCACTTTAAATTTATCAAATGCACTCCAACATCTCATTTCACATACAAGGCTCATCTTGGGTTCCTGAGGATTATAGCCCTTTTTTAGATGTTTCTCTTTGGTTTGACCATTTTACAACATTTATTGAAGATATTTAAAAATATTATATCAACCTCTATTACCCTTCAACTAATAATGAATTTTCATTATCTAATTCCATTCATAGGTATCTTTTCTAGCCTCCTCTTCATTTCAATTAGCCTCTTTCAGGCCTAATTAGCCCTATCTCACAACACAGTAGTCAAAATCCATAATAGGAAGATAATACATGTCTCAAACCAAGTTATACATTTATAGGACCTTTAATTTTCCTAGAATACAAATTTTTAGCAAGTTTTGATGGTGGAAACTTGTTAAGGTGTGGAGCTAAAAGCTTCACCAAATGAGTATTTTGCAGGTTGCTGGTGTTACACAGTCACCGGCGTCGGTCAGGAGAGACCGACGTCGGTCAGGAGTCGACTGGGAAATGCTGGCATCAGTTATGTTTAGCCGACATTGGTTAGGTGTAGACAGACAGGGACCGATGTCGGTCACCTGTGCGTCCAGAATGCTATTTTCATGGATAGAACAGAATGTTTGCATGGTAGGATTAAGTGATAGTCTTAAGTCCGCATATCTATTTTAAGTAAGACTATTTTAGAGCCCTTGATTAGGAGGTGAATTTAATGGCTGTAGTTGTATGCTCATGTGTCCTAATATTATATATAGGATTAGATCTTCATAGCTTATAGTGTTGAATTGAATAGTACAAGATTGTATATGTGTATCAATCTAGGTTGTTGGAATTGATTGTAATTGAGAGAGAGAGAGATCTTGAGGGAAAGAGATCTAGAAAGAGATATGTACATCTGAGAGAGGTGTGGAAGAAAAGAAGTTTCTTCAATTGTATTCCTTCTGTAAAGAGTTTAATACAAGTTTTCAGGGTGGTTTCTTGTATCTCTTATTCTTTGTTATTTTTGATTCTAGTTACCTATCATTCTGGTTTAATTCCACATTTAGTTACTTTCATATAGTAATCAACATTGTTGGTTGATCCCCAAAAAAACTCATTTTACCACCCAGACCCTAGTTATAGGGTTTCTTGTATGCACACAAGGTTGAGAGGCTTAAAAAATCAATATCTTGAGTTTTTGAGTGTTTACAATATCCAAACCACCACAAATAGGTCTGTTTATACTCCACACACCTTTTACAATAATTGAGACACCCTATTCACTCATTTTATGCTTCAAATTACAAAAAATGCAGAAGGCTATGTGTAATTTCATTGATTGTGCAGGGTATAGACCAGTCAATTTGTCTTCCACACTTCTCTTGAGGAACTATAAAGGTTTGTACATATAATATCACTATAATCCTTTCCTAAATCCATATTCATTCACTTTCCATTGATCCTTTACATTTCTCTTTTGCATTATCTAATCATGTTCTTGACTATTATGTGTGCATAGTCAAGGTCTGTAGTGTTTGAAAGCAAGTTTTTAGGTCTCAAAATTAAAACAAGAGTTTTAAAAATATATATTATATTTTTTAGGCTCTATGGTATCCTATTACACCTCTTATAAACAACACTCTATCACTTTGGTGCTTCTTCCATACACTTTCTCTATATTCTATCCATGACTATATCCATCACACCAAGACACAGGGTTTATAACTATTTCCACTCACCTGATGTTATTTATACCTTTATATTAGGATATAATATATTATAAAATCATTATACACCATTTAAACAATGAGTATAACTCCCAAACATCAATTTTCCTTCAAAATTCCTAAATGAGGGTACTCTCTCCCTACACAGACCTGTGAGGGGTAACAATTACTCCTTGACTTCTAATGGGTCTTATTGACCACTATGAAAGTTTATTAGGATATATTTTACCCTATTACACCTATTATAACCATCAGATAACCCTATTGTCCCCTCTATTCCTCTTGTTTAATAAGAATCTTGTTTGACTATTTTCACACACAGGCATCTACAGGACTTTTTATAATTAAGGGAAAAGATAGATGTCATAATATTTATAGAAAGTATCCAAACCCTAGTGAATGGAAAATAACAAATAATAATTACTCACACACTTCCTTTAATCACCCAAATCTCTTTGACACTCATTTTCATTCACTCTATAACCTATAGGTTGACTATGTTTTCTCCAAACTTGAACATAGTCCTCCATAGATGAAAATCAATCCTCCGATTGGTTTTATATATTGAAGTGATGTCACCATTGGTAAAATTGGCTTGAAATCCACTCATATAGACCCTCTAATCTTTAAAAACTTGATAACAGACTTGTAGATAATAATGACTATGTAAGATCCATACATATGACTATGTATGCATTGTTAGAGTCCTTCATGCTTCATTTCCACTTTGAGAGTGTCATCATAAGGTATTTTTACTTTGAAGTCTATCTCAAACATTCCTACACCCCACATCTTTGATATAATCTTTATGAAACATGCTCACCTTAATTGGTCACAAGACTATTGACTGCATGAGGTGTTTTCTTACTTAGAAAGAGGTGCATATAGGTGATACCTACATAGTTGAACATTGAATACATTTCCCCAAGACCTTATTAGGGTTATAAAGTTTGTTTTTCATCTATTTGGATCCATATACTTCAAAATCAAGCTATGCCAACACTCAAAACACCATACTCTTGCTCACTGTTTCCTATAATTAACTATAGTTGATTATGTTGAGGAAAAATAGGGGTCTTATAGGTATACATTATCTTTGAAATCAATGTTACATATCCTATTATCCATTTAAGGTAATTTAGAGGCAAATTCACCTAGAAAATTTTTGTGTTTCCATTAGGCCTTTAGGCTTAGGTTTGTACCATGGGACTATAGACACCTACAATCAATTGTAGGATAGTATCTCAAGCAAAAGACACTTGTAGGTGTTGATAGTATCCCAAACCTATAATTACAACCTTGGTTGATGACCTTTAGACTAAAAATGTGATCCTTAACTCAATGAGGCCACCCAATCATGAAGATATGCCTCAATTTCAACTTTGGGATGTTTAGGTCATTTAAGTTTCAAAACCTGTAGATAACACTAACAAACTTGAGTGAACAAATGTGCATCTTGGGGACCTTCAAACACCTCTTTACTCTAGTCACAAAACATCCTTATTTTACAAGGTTATACCTCTATGTGGGGCCTCTAATATGAGTACATTTGGATAGACCAAAACCCTATATGACATCATCATTTATCATCAACTAAAGGGGTGAGTGCTCTATTTTTGTGCTTTAGGGAAACTATCCCTAAGTTCATAGTCATCAAATCTTGAAGTGACTCCTCACCTTTTCTTGCTAGTCTATTGATTCAAACATGTTGTCATTACCTTTATAACATCTACAAACCTCAAGGAGGCTCTAAAACATGTCAAGACCCTCCTTATAACTCCTTCATGACTCTGTATAAGCCACTTGTAGGTGGTCATTTGTAGGTATACAGGTAGTGGGTGTGAGTTTAGGTAACATGCATGATATGTGATCCCATAATTGGTTATCAAGATATACCCATCTTCCCCTTATCTAATGAATACTTCAAGACATGGTAGAACATTTCTATACCACCACCTTAATTTTCTATATACGGTCTATAGATGCACTTACAACAACATGTAAGGTCATGAATGTGAAATGGTCAATGTGGTCATGGTATATAAACTTTTAATGAGGTTTATAACACTTTAACACCTTAAAATGGAACTCTTAAATCATAAAAAGTATAAAAATAATCAAATTCTCTATCTTAATGTGACAGACTCCTTCCAAGGCACCTGTATATGCTCATTCCATGGGTTGACTATGTATGTGTGTTGCATATGGTTATCACAACTCTTTTGTGCTACTTGAGAATTTTCCCTGATGTATTATGCTTCAATAAGGTGTCCCATGCCTTGAAAACTCTTCAACACATCTCTATAACCATGATTAGAGCTCAAAACACCATGACTGTAAGTGGGAGTAAGCAGAGAACTGAGAAACATGTTTACAACTAGACAATGGTTACCTCATCCTTGTAATTTGATATTTTTACTTTGATTAGGATATCCTTTTGAATTTTAATCAACCTTAAAATGGATTCTAGACTTTCTTAAAGTATGCTTGATATCTCCTTAGTCTATTAAGGCTATAGGTTACCCTATAACATCAAATGCAATCATGAATGAGTTTAGACCTTAAGAAGGTCACCAATTATTAACTATATATCATTATCCTATATGTGAAAACCAATTCATTTATTGGTTTTATATATGTTTGTACTTAGTAATAAGAAACAATTAAGCTAAGACCCCCAAAGGTATTACCTCCTTTCCTTGATCCTCAAACCATGGTTGTAGATAGAGATTGCTCAAGATATACTAGTCCTCATTTGACCCATCAAGGATTTAATAAACTTTTTAGTATTTTTTAGTGAGGAACACTTGAATAAGTTTATGTGTAATAAAGAAGAGGAGGTATATTATCCCTCAAGCCTAGGTTCTGCTCTAAAATTGATCAAATGGTTATTTCACAAGAATAACAAGGAAAATAGGTTTTATGCCATAAGTAAATTCTTGGAATGAGTTATATAATTAAAATAATTGTAATATGTCCTATTTTACCCTAAAATATAATCCTATAAAACCATTATTTATCATTAAATTCTAAAGTAAATAAACAAGGGAAAATCTAGACCCTGACTAGATGAGTGGGCCATCTAGACACCCTTGGACTGTTAGTGATTGTTAATAAATATGGGGAGATGAAATAGATCAAAAATTACACAAATTTTAATGTCATTATGTTCCCTATCATGTCCCAAAATATTATATCCCAACGCTCTCTCTCTCTCTCTCTCTCTCTCTCTCTCTCCCGATCGTACCGAGTGAAAATCTGAGGCTCTCCTTGAGATATCCTAAACTGCCCAAAATAGTTTTTATTTAGAATGAAGAACCATAATCATACCAATTAAATACAAAAATTTGGAAATATATTTATGATTTAAATGAACTTTTAATCCTTTTGGAATGCCTGGACGTCCATTAATGGTAGAAAACCTATATCATGCCTAGTTTACAGCTAACGAGTTTTCCTTACCTCTATTGGTTCTTATGATGGAATATGATTTTATAGGATCCAAAAACCAAGAAAAATCTATAATTTAATATTATATTTGAGTCCTTGAATCAAGAAACATCTCCAAAAACCTATTTTTCTAAAGCTCTAAAAGGCTCCAAAATGCATCCTTTTACTCCTAAACTCCTCTCCTCCACTCCAAATGACTTCAGATGATCAAGAACATACATAAAAGGGTAAAATATGCCATAAGGATGTGGGTCGAAGTCAAAACCAATTTTAATTCCTCAAAAAGTTACTTTTTCACTTGAAACTTCTAATTTGAGGACCCTTAAGTCATCTAATGCACTTTTGGGGGTCTTTTGGGCATAATAGCTTATCTAGACATTTTTTTTGGATCGTTAGAATATATGAGACTTTGTGAAAACCTCCTTCATTCCTCTGAATGATTGAACACCCTCAAAACCAGCTGGATCTTTCACTTGTATTTCTAGACTTGTTTCTAGGCCTTTTCCTTGAAATCACCAAATTCACCTTAAAGCTTGCTTAAAGTGTTTCAAAAGCTTGAAAGTGAAATGTGTTAGATTCATTAGGTATGTATTTTATTTCCACCATTGGATCACCCAATTGATAATAAATCTTCTCAACTTCTCACACCATACTAAGACTTCCTAGAATATTATACTGCATCATCAAGTCAGGAATAGAAAGGGACTAGTCATGGGAGTAGAAGGTTACTGAAAGGTCCAAGAGAGTGGATTGAGAAATATAGGAAAAGGTTTTGTATGTAGGACAATTTTTTTCAACACTAACCTTCATGGGATGATATGAATACTTAATGTTTTATCCTACACTCTATGCTTGCTAGTGGGGTCTTCTAGGTCCTAGATGTTGAAAAATGTTAGTCCTGTCGACTTGATTAGAGTGCCTTGTTTTCTTTAAGGATTTACACATCAACCTTGTGGTGCCTTATCTTCATTTTTATATCCATTTTATAATTCCAAATATCCACTTGATGGGTTTTTATTCTAGTTGATCATGTCCCTTTTTTTTACATCTATTTTTATTTATCTTTGATTTATAATTCTCTCTTATATTTTATTATTACTCTTATTATATTTTCAGTTTGTGATTTGAAATATAATACCTTGGGAATAAAAACTGATCCTTCCTCAAAAACTCCCATCACCTTCATATTTACACCATATTTGTAATTATGGTTATGACTCTAGATGGTTATGCCTTCATATAGTACACTATACTGCAAACACTGATTTAAAGTTTACAATTATTAGAGTCTTTACTTCCATATGTCAAATATCATTTTTTGATTTATGTTTTTATCTATCTTACATTGGATTTTTTTACAATCATTTTTAAATATTTCATGTCCTTTTTTTATTATTTATTCTCTTATTTTATTTTGGATAATGCGTTTTTATTCTCTAGTGCAAACATTTATTTCAACTTTTAATTTATTTGAGTATTTGCTTCAATGTGAAATATATCTTTGTTTGAGTTAGGTTGTTATCTCTCTTATATTAGATTTTATAAAAATCATTTTAAGTCTTTCATGTCCTTCTTGTTTGATTCAATTTTTAACTTATCTTAATTTAGATGCATTTTACATTATTTCTTTATTTGATTTTGGTTTTCAACTATATTACTTTGGTGTTTTTACATTAATTTAATTATCCATATTTGATAATATTTTGCATATTTTTACATTAGATATATAATTTTATAGCTATTTTATTCTTTGTTTTGTTTTATATTTTCATTTATCCTACATTTTGACGTGAATTATGACTTTCCTTACAATCTCCCACATAAGTTATATTGTTATAATTATTTTTTATTTCTTACATTTGATAAAAATTTTTATTGAAATGATATTCAAATTATATTAATAAACCAATAAGATATATAATATAATCATAAAAAATTTAGTGGAATAAGTCACACTCCAAAAGTCACATTGTTGGGGATGAAATATTACATCAACAACTAATAAAAGATGATGAAGCCAAAGAGATATAAAAAAAAGCCACATAACATAGTTCACACTAATCATTATAAGAAAAAATAAGGTATGAAGAAGGATGAAAGGGACCATTAGGTTTATCACCCCATCCTCCCCAACCCCTAGTAGACAGAGGGTCTATAACATGAGTTACCCTAACCATATTCTTCCTTTTATTTATATCTATCTTCAAAAATGGCGAGGGAAATTTAATTGAGATGGTATATCCCACCTAAAGTGGCCAAAACTTCCACCTCTACCATCCCCACTAGTAGCTTTAATGTCTCCATCCCAACTATTACCACTTGTACCTCCATGGCTACCATGATTAAAGCCTTAGGGGGTTTCCCCAAGTTTTTAACATAATTCAAATTATATTTAAAGATGTAGGATCTTGTATTACGTTTAATGGAGTTCAATCTAACTATTTTTATGTATATTTCCTTACATTGGCTGAAGAGGATCATTTTGTATCTACTGTTATCCCACATTTGGTATGTTTTATAATAAATTATTAAACATTTTTTGTTTGTCAAATTTTCTCTCTACTTAAGATGTCATTTTATGCTCAATTTTTTTAACCATGCATATGCTCACATTTTTTAGAAAATAATGAAACATACAAAACATCATTACATCATAACATGATACTAGAACCATAACAAGTGTTATATTAACATTTACAACCCAAGTTAAACTAGGAGTAAAATCCAATATATATATATATATATATATATGTAGACACACACACATGAGTAAAAACTATTTATACATAATATACAATCATATATGCCCAAATCTATGACATAAAGACACTTTGATAACTATATAGATGTGGGACTATGCTTGCCAAAAAAATTATAGACCTACAATCTCTTAGGGATCTTTCCATACTCATGGTCCTAAAATTCAAACCTCAACTTGTCCCTCTGCATGAGATAACTATCTCTCCTACCCTATGATCCTAGAATTAAATCCTTTCTCTTTCTTAACACCTTCAATAATGATAGTTACATGTGTTCTTTGACAGATGTCCAAGGTAGTCTAAGCCATATCCATTTAATAATATATTGAAAAATCTCCTCCTTCTTACAACCATCACCAAAACAACATCATATGCTCAACATTTTATCTCCTATGTAGCAAATATAACCAACAAAAACTAAGTAGTATACTCCCCCATAGATGGTGTTATAGGATCTAACATAGCTTTCATATCAGTATTTGATAGCATTTCATCTAGGATATCATGGTGAGTCACCTCAATCATGGCTCCCCATTATGCCTCAACTACCACCACATCTACAAAATCAAACCAAATCAATGTCAAATATTGATATGTTTAAAAAACACAAGAAATATATCACTAATCCTATGATGCATTTATTTAATATTATTTAAGTAAAGTGATTAAAAAAACTTAAATACATCTTTATACATAAATATGGTTGTCTATCATATAATTTTTGTTCATCTATTGTGTCTCCAAATAAAATTTCATCCCTTTACTGCCATATTCCATAAAATCCCACCCATAGTTGTCATTGTATCACTAGGATTTGATACCCTGATGATCTCTATCATTACTAGGTGACCCATGTGTTAGGTATTTTTGGGACATCATACATCATAGACACATCAGGATATGTCCTAGCTCTTCCTTTTCCCACCTTACTAATTTATTATCTTATAGCCTCATCCTGTCCATAGGTGCATAATAAGGTCTCAAAAGTAGGGAATCCACTGGTGGATTCTATCAATTGATGTGGGTTTTATGCACACCCCATAAATATTATGAGGTAGCCTCTAAAATTTTAGGATCAGTTAAAGCTATCACTCCAAATAACAAGTTATAAGGTATTTGGTTTTATAACAACCTATTGGTGGAATAATAGTGAGCAATACATATTGTTTACCAAGGATAGGTTGGCTATGCATGAACCTAAATGTACTTGGAATGGGTGGAAGGATGATGGTTTCAACTAATGTGGGTAGGAATTCTAAAATAAACTCAAAAGAGAAGAATGAAGGATGAAAAAGAGGCTTGTGGACCACACAAGATGAAAATATTTCAAGACCAACACTTGAATGAAGGAAGGATAAGAAATTCTAAGACCAATATTTATTGTAAGCTACTATAGCACACCAATAATCAAACATAATAAGGAGTCAAAGGGAACCAAAATATAGTAAACTTAAACACGAAAAAGTAAATTTTTCCACATTTATTAGATTTATATTGCACATCTATGAAGGGAGATTATAATTATCATGAAAAAGGTATTTATATCAGTTGTAGCTCAAAATGAATAACTGTATGAGAAAGATAACTAATGTACAATAAAAGAACTAATATATCATAGTGACATCACTTCTTACACAGTCCATATAATTGGGCAAAAATAAATATTTTCACATCAAGGTCGCATTAAGAGAACTTCTCAAAATTTCATATTAATCTTAATAGCCAAAATTATCCTCACTTTAGGATGGGAGGTTATAAATATAAATAGGCTTGGGATGGGGAAGGCCTCATATCTCAAGAAAAATCTAATAATATAGTTTAAAAAATAGGATGTTTATCCTAATCTCATGAAAAGGATGCATGTGTAGTAGTAAACCTAGGATAGACTCCTTTTAGTTAAAAATACAATATATACATGCAATTCATACATGGAACCAAAGTTCTAACTCAATAAAAATATGTAAGTACATAGTTATATTTAGATGGGTGCTGATGTGGCACCATTAGTAAAATAATATGGAGAGACAACTATAGGGACTAAAGTAGTCACCGAAGTTCCCTATAGGATTAAAACTATATCTATTAGGGTTTACAAGACTAAAAATCCTAAAAAATGGGAACCCTATGTTGATGGGGTAACACTAAAAGTTAGATATGTAGTTGTTAACCTAGAAACTATCTCCTTAGCCTTAATTTATTAAAATAAAGTATGGGTTACATCAAACTCCATTAATAATGCCAAAATTAAGGAAATAAGGCTTGACAATATTGATGGTTTTAGCCATCAACTTTGAATGTTCCATTTTTGAACCCTTGAACTCAACTCCCAAGTTTTTGCCTTGGTTACTCTATCCTTCACAAAACTTATCAAGCATAATATTTCATCATTGATTTATAAATTATACCCTCCACTTCCTCCTTAGAGTTATTTGTTATTGATTTAAGTAGGTTCTCTAATTTTGGACTATTGACAAGTTTACTTGTAGGAGTGATCATCTCGGTGACCTTCATGTCGTTAAAAATCACCAAAGCTTGGTTCTCATGATTTAAAAAATGTATTTACAAGGAATTCACCTAATTTTACCATGTAATGGAAACATCTCTCTTAGTAATAACATATTTTAGAGCCTAGACTACATCTTGACTAGATATCAAATTCAATTTATTAAAATAGTTCTCTTGGAATAATGGATCAATAAATTTAGTCTCTTTTCCAATTATTTAAACTGGTGTCATAACTTAAGCACCTTATTTCTCTCTATTTGTCATTTTGCCATAGAAATGCAAATGGAGTTCAAAATATCATACAACCTTGTGGCTGCACTTTTCACACTCTCAATAATTTCTAAAGGGGATTGAATAGTTTGCCTTTGAAATAATATTTATTCTACCTCATTTCTCTTGTATCCTTCATATCCTCATAATTTGTCTCTAAAAAATCATAGAAATTTTCATTGTATTCATTGGGATCATTGGAATAAGGCATTTAGATCAATTTTAGCTTAAAATTAATAATTGTATTAGAAAGATAACTCATGCATAATCAAAGAACTAAGATATTAGAATGACATCACTTCTTACATAGTGAAAGATGGATATGTAGTTTTTAATGACCTGTAAATATCCTTATCCTTAAGTGCTTAAAATAAAGTGTGGGCTGCATCAAAATATTTATTAATAGTTTCACAATTAAGTAAAAAAGGCTTGAAAATATTGATGGTTTTAGCCATCAACTTTGAATGTTCCATTTTTGAACCCTTGAACTCAGCTCCCAAGGTTTTTACCTTGGTTACTCTATCCTTCATAAAACTTATCAAGTATAATATTTCATCATTACTTTATAAATTTTACCCTCTACTTCCTCCTTAAAGTTGTTTGCTACTACTTTAAGGAGGTTCTCAAAATTTGGCCTATTGACTAGTTCACATGTAAGAGTGATCATATTGATGACCCTCATGTCATTTAAAATCACCAAAGATTGGTTCTCATGATTTATAAAATTTATTTACAAGGCCTTCACCTAATTGTGTCATGCAAGGGTAACATCTCTCTTAGTAATAACATAGTTTAGAGACCAGGCTACATCTTGACTAAAAATCAAATTTAATTGATTGAAACAGTTCTCTTAGAATAATGAATCAATAAATTTAGTCTTTTTTCTAATTAATTAAATTGGTGTCATAACTTAAGCACCTTATTTCTCTCTATTTAGAATTCTACCATAGAAACCTAAATGGAGTTCAAAATATCATACAACCTTGTGGATACACTTTGCACACTCTCAACAATTTCTAGAAGGGATTTAATAGTATGCCTTTAAAACAATCTCTACTCTACCTCCTTTCTCTTGTCTCCTTCATAGCCTCATTGGTTATGTCTAAAAAATGTTAGAAGTTTTCATTGGGATAATTGGAATCCATCTTAGCCTTTTTTGATAAGGGAAATAAATTTTCCCTTTGCTCAAATTCCATCTCCTCCCTAGTATTGAGGTTCACTTACTTCCTCTTCCTTACCCACTGGATGGTTCCACTCTTATTATAAAACCAAGTAGATACTATATGTAATTATGTAACAACTAAATTTAGTCTCTCATCCCTCATATTCTTCATCTATTTCACCCATTGGGGAACAATAAGTTTCTCTTTTCTTTTTGTGTGTTGAGGTCTTAAGATGTGGATGGTGGAGGAGTCATAGGAGGGGGTGTTATTATTGGTGGTGCCATTAATTCACTTATTTAAATTTGGAAATAGATAGGATGATGAATAATTCTTTCCCATGGGGAAGGTTCCTTTATTGGAGTTACTTTATCTACTTAGTTAAACCAAGGTCCTATCTATAGTCATAGTGGTTGATTACAAGGGTAAGTCTGACACATTAAAAACTCTAGATAAGTTGACTATCTATTTGGAAATGGTGGAATTTTAGGATTAAAAATAGAAACAGTGACCAAATTCATAAAATGGACTACCTTATTGGGATTTTATTGACTTGGTAGATGAAAAAATAGATGAATCAATGAAACTAGATACAAGAATAATTAGAGGTAAATCTATAGTTGGAACTTTTGTACTAGAAACATATGAAACAAGGGAAGAAACTAACTCATTAATGTTTTATCTATGTTATTTTATTAGGATTTTTTGATCCAAAGTGTCAGCTAGGGTTTCTTATTGTTTTTGACCTCCCAAACTCATGGCTTTAGATTTTTCCAATATTGACTCTTCATCATCTTGGGGTGCCTCTTCACTTATTTATGGTCATGGCCCCTTAATTATTTCTTCATATTATTATTCATCATATGGATACTCAACTAAATATATCACCTCCTCAAGCTCTTATTTCTCTACTTCCTCTTTTTCTAGGGTTTCTTCTATGGTGGGAATATGAAGTGTTGGCCTTTATTCTAACTGCTTGCCCTTGGATGAGGTGGAAAGATATTCAGGATTCCTATGAAAAGTGACCCTAAGACTAATGGAAGTTGAGGGAGAGGGTGAAACAAATAAGGGATCTATAGTGGGAGAAATCATCACTACATGGGGTGATGAAGAAATGGTTGGTGGGATAATAGTGGTGGAAGGAAGGGTGATTAGAGTTGGCATGGTATGGAGTGATTAAGGGGAGGTATCCTTAATTATGGTTGTGGATGGAGGTAAACTTCATATAGATGCCTAAGCAAACAATAAACAAGCTTGTAAAGATTTAGGGAGACTAAATTGAATGGATATTATGATAGCTAATAGAGGCATCATAGCATAAGTGATTTTCTTCTATCTATCTAAAAAAATTATATATTTCTACTTTATTGTATTAATTCATAAAACTATAGTTGTATCATCTAAAGATGTGGAGGGTGACCGAGGACTAGGCAGGACTTTTAAAATGTCTTCCTTATTTAAAGATCAAAATCCCTCTAACTACTTTACTCTTCTTGTAAATATATTTATTCTCTTGCTAGAGAGGGAGGTTGGTTTTTTTCCCATAAATCATTAGGTTAGATTGGAGGCCAATGATACTGAGCAGACAATAAACAAGCTTGTAAAGATTTAGGGAGACTAACTTGAATGGATATTGTGATAGATAATAGAGACATCATAACATAAGTGCTTTTCTTCTATCTATCTAAAAAAATGTATATTTATACTTTGCTGTATTAATTCATAAAAATATAGTTGTATCATCTAAAGATGTGGAGGGTGACTGAGGACTAGGTAAGACTTTTAAAAAATTTCTTTCCTTATTTAAAGATCAAACTCCCTCTAACTGCTTGACTCTTCTTCTTGTAAATATATTTATTCTCTTTCTAGAGAGGGAGGTTGGTTTAGTTCCCATAAATCATTAGGCTAGATTGGAGGCCAATGATACTGAGCAGACAATAAACAAGCTTGTAAAGATTTAGGGAGACTAAATTTATGGATATTGTGATAGTTAATAGAGGCATCATAACATAAGTGCTTTTCTTCTATCTATCTAAAAAAATTATATATTTCTACTTTGTTGTATTAATTCATAAAACTATAGTTGTATCATCTAAAGATGTGGAGGGTGACTGAGGACTAGGCGAGACTTTTAAAATTTCTTTCCTTATTTAAAGATCAAACTCCCTCTAACTACTTGACTCTTTTTCTTGTAAATCTATTTATTCTCTTGCTAGAGAGGGAGGTTGGTTTTGTTCCCATAAATCATTAGGCTATATTGGAGGCCAATGATATCTTGATTCTCTTTATGCCTATTCCTTCATAACCTCAATGTCATACTAAATATCCTAATCCCAAATCATATACATTAGCTTATTCTTCATTCTTGTCTAAACCTTCGTATCATCATATGCATTTAAAAAGACAACATCATGATCATATTCTTGGTGACCATATAAAATGTTCACCTTCTTATTTTATTTAAGGAGATGGAGATATGCCCTAAAATTGTTCCTAAGGTCCCATTCCCTAAATGGTGATACCTTCAAATTATTATAATACATCCTGGCCTTCCCCACTTGGTTGAAATGTGATATAAACACATATTGCATTTGTCCAATAGAGGGGTTTTAAAATAATAGGCTAGATGATTCTAGCCTAAATCCTCATCAATATTATGGTATATTTTGTAGGCAATCTCATTTTATACAATTTTATTTAGAACTCGGTTTGGTAGGATTAAGGTAGAGGCTTTTTTGCCCTCTATTTTGATTACCATACCATTAGGGTAATACCGATAGTCCCTCATTTTGTTAATAATTTTTATTATGTTTTAAGATAATATTGACATTTGGGTGCCATGAATAACTTGGTATACAAGGGGATATATATCATCACATATCCTTTGGAGTTCACTTTTGAATCTATATATGAACATGAAATAGTAATCTTCACAGATTCAATTACTCGATTATTCTATTCAGGGATACCATACTTGGCCATGGGTCTTCTAAACTATGCCTAATATGGCATCCAATAAGTAGGACATCATGTAATTTCCATTATATGGCCTTTGTTCCATTGAATTGAACATTTGTGACTTCCACCCAACACTTATAACTTCACCCATTGTGACTATTTTGTTTAAACTTAATAGAATATCTAAGAGGAGGACCCATTCAACCTAAACATGTGTCATGGTAGGAAAAACCATATAATATATTGAGGAGATCTATGCAAATCCTAATACCAAGTATAAAATTAATAATGCTATTAGAGGAAATTCCCCCTTAGGATTCTATATTTGCCTGTTGACTAGCCATTGTTTTAATTTTCCTTCTACTATATTAGTTTCAAGACACACATTAGAGGAGACTTGGTTGTATGAAGTTTCATGGGTAGGGAGTCTAAGATATATCTCTAATTCCTTACTCAAAATAAATGTATCAACATTTTTGCTTTTCTTAAGATGTAAACAATCCCTAGAAAACATTCCATTATTAAATAAATCTCTAAATAGGTCTATGTAAGGCATTACCTTTGATTTTTTTGTATCTTGGTGAAGTCCCATTTCCTTGATGGACATTAAGTCATATATGTATTGCTTATCATAAGGGGATATCTAGTCTTGTGTGGAATATGGCATCATAGTCTTGGATATCTAGTCGAGGGCACTTTTAACAAATATAGTGTCTAGGAATTTGAGCCTCCTAATGAATGGATATACAAAAGGTGCCTAAACATGCACTTACTTTGAAGGTAAGTCCATTCTGTTAATCTGGATGTTGTAATTCCTTTTGTGAATCATCTATGTCATTCATGCAAGCTTACTGAGAAAACTAGAGATTTTGGATATTTAAGGGTTTGAAATTACAGTGCTCAATCAATATAATAATGTCAAAGTGACTAGCCTTCACATATGTTTTGCATATATTTCCCAAAGGTTTGATCTTTGAACACATTCATGTGTCATAAATGCAAATAATGTTATTTTTATTTAGTTCCCATTTCAATTCTAAATTGTTGATTTGGTAGGTTTACTTTACTTTCCAAATGGCAATAATTCATTAATTTTATATGTCTAGTCAACCAGTTTGAGATAGTTATCCCTTATTCATTTACCATCACTTCAATTTTGTTGTCAAATTTATTTATGAATATTTTATCCATGCATCTTATATATTGTGACACTTGTCCATTACTCACTTTTTTGATCCTTTAGATTTATAACACTGCTTTATGCTTTAGGGCCATGACTTAACATGATTGAGCCATATGTAGGAATATTATACATATGGGAGCTCAGGAATCAAAGATATCACCATTTATATTATTTGGACTATGTATGTCCTAGAAGTCTCTAGGTGAATGAAAAGTAGACACCTGACATGTTCTCAGATCCTTTGGAGGTTCAAAGAATTGGGGCCATATGACTACTAAGACATTGAATTTGATTTTATAGCCTTGAATTTATGGTTGGTTGAAAATGTGAAAAGTGTCACATGTGATGGGATCATAAGATAGAAGGCATTAGATTGTGGGAGCTTAGGATAATTAGATTGTGTTAATATTTTTAGGGTTTTGGTTGATGACAATATTCCAAGTGTAAAATGCTCAAAATTATAGAATCTTAGAATCATTAGACTTCATGATTTTTGGGATTTTAACTAATTGACATTTTGTAAAGCCTATATATTTTTGGGTTCATGAAAATGCTCCATGTGGAGTGTTTCTAAGCTTAGAGACTTGAGATACTTATAATTTTCTTTGAAATTTGAAGGCTCCATGTAAGGAAATGTCTCCACCTATAAATGTATAAAAGATATGGATTCTGAGGACTTAGAAACTTTGTGAAAGCCAAAGGATCTAAATAATTTATAAATTTTAGTTGTCCTAATCCCATGTCATAAAGATAAGACCTGATCATTGTTGATTTAACAAGTTTGGATGATACTCATATAATTGTAAAATAATAGGAACACTAGGATAACTAATATTACATCTGTTAGTCTATAAATCAAATCACCCATTTTTGAAATGAACCTATGAAACCCCAAGGTTCAAAATATTTTAAATAATCATTCAATATTTTATTTTCATAATTTGAACTTCTATAAATTTGGACTTTTGAAAAAACCTTAGACTTTCAAATGAATGAATTCATATTACAGACTTCTAAGGTATAATAAATCCCAAACAAATATTTCCAACACTGATGGGTCCCTATTTTTTTTAATTTTAAAATGGGGTGTGTGTGTTAGGTCACAACAATATCCCCATATTCCTGTCATATGAAATTATACATGGGTAATTGATCATGCCTAGTTATTGGGACCCATTCAATCTCTTTGCTTTCTCTTTTCTCACGCCCTATTCTACACTTAAGGGAGGGTGTTGGAGTGGTCATATTCACACTACATAGTGGTTTGAGTAATTTCTAAACTATTTTTTATCTTATCCATGTTCACACCCACTCATGGAGTTAATCTTAATTCGAAATTTGTTTTAATTATTGGATTGTTTTCTATGTGTGCAATAATAATACATTGTTATGTTCCTATTTAGAAAATCTACCTATATTTGGGTTGATCACAAAAACCAAGTGGTTATTTTGAAACCAACTCATTAGCTTATTTAGTAGTCACTCCTCGTGCTTCTCATTAATAGGTTGTAGAGAAAGGATATAGTAGAATGTACAAATTATAGAGGAAACAGTATAGAGACATTTTATGGCCCATTATTGTGTATATTATATTTACTATCTATATATTATTCTCCATTTTTATATGGTAATGGTTTGTTAGAATTGATCCTATAGTTTTATGAGTACATATTTCACTCTAATATAGTATCAGATCCTACTTATTATATCCATTACTTGGGTCATACATTAAAATATGCATTATAAATTTGCAATGAAATTGATACATTAGATATCTCATTATGTATTAAGATGATAATATTTGGTGTCTCTAAAGCACATCCTGGCCACCTCCATGCCTCTATTTCTTCATATTGAAGATAAATACAAGCATATCTAGTCATATCCATTCTCGGTTACTCTACCCAATAATATATCCAATAAATACATATCCTCACCTATCATCACGTATGTCTACTTCTATTCCTACTCATGGGACTTCAAAATGAATAAAATGCCTCCAAATATTTTCTCAAAGTGTTGGAAATATTTTTTTATAATTTAAGTGATAGAAATATGTTATAATCTTGATGGATGATTTAATTATCATTGATATAGTATCATTCTAATTGAAGCATTAAAAATTGGATCCCTAATTTTTTGTCTTTACTAATCATGTTGCTAGGGTTACTAACCACTATATGTCAACTATTTTTATGGATTTAATGTCTCACCCTCCCTAGTTACGATCTCTCCACCTCTCCTTATAGTGGTAGCTATTAATTTATCATCGTGGATCACCTCATCACAAAAAATTAAACACTTAGCTTAGATTCCTTTTAATGTATCCTAACTTCTAGTCACTCTTCACTCAATCTCCACTCTTGACAAGCACCTAACCATCTTTATCCAACTTAAAATACAATGATCACTCTATGAAATGAATAATTTTGGCATAGAATTCATTATTATAAGACAAGGTGCTCAAGGATCTAAATACTTTTTTTTATAAATTACCAATAGAATGTGCAAAGATCTAGGGATATATTTCATTGATCTAGCACTCTAATTCATTCCCCACCATAATACAAAGAATTTTGGAATGATTAGGAGCTCAAAAAACCTATCCCACAACAAGATTCCATCTTGAAATCTCTTCATTTATTTGGGATTGATATTCCTTCTCCAACTCTTTATAATGGGTCAGATCACACCTAAAAATGTGAAGGAAAATCATAATAAATATACCAACAAAGAAATAAATTGGTTGCCCCTCCTTAACTATTTGATAAGGTCCTCTTGGATCTACCACTAGCCACTGACTTCTCTCAACCAACATTCCCACCATGGCATTCACATTAGATCGGGCTTTGATTGATTCCATCAACCATGATTCAATCAACCCTAATATCATGGACTACTAACTGTCATCCTCCTCAATAACCTAGCCAACCCACCACTAGTCTTAAAAGGTTATATTTAATATATTATGAAATATTTATTCAATTAAAAAAATTTAAATAATTTCATTCATATGAAAATCAAAATAAATTTGATGATGCATTGGTAGTAAATCTTCTTGCTAAGACACTCTAAATTAAAAAAAGGTCAAGGGGTCAAACCCCAAAACCATCTTATTTTCTATTAAGACATTTATTAATAAGAGTGGTAAAATTAAAGGTTTAAAAAAAAATTGGTATCATTTTTTAAAGGGAAAAAAACTTTATTTTTGAAAGAAGCTTTTATTTGTAATTCAGGTATTATAAAGAGGGGAGATTATTTTTTTGAGCAAATTAATTTTCTACGAAGGAATATTATAAAGGGGGTTTAAACATTTTTTGTAATGAATAAATTTTCTAGGTGTTGCCCTCACTCCCTAGCTCTTATATTGTACTTGCAGCATGTGTCTCCTTTCAAGTGTTGAATACCTAAGGGTGAGTTTTGATATGATAGGTGGTCAAATCCCCTCATAAAAACACTTTTTTGTGTGTTTTGTATGTAGACACATTAGCAGTGGTCTTTAAATCTACATTTTGAGGGGATAAATTTTGTTATAATTTGTATATTTTTCACTATTATTGATTTTTCATGTCTTTGGGTATGGATTCTCATATGTTTGAACCCCTTAGCTAATCCATATACACCACATTGAAAACCAAAATGAATTTGCATTTGTAGATGAAAGGATTTTGGAAATTTGTGCTTAGTGACTTTCCTAACCTTACAATATGAGGAACTTTTTTTCATTCACAACCATGTTTTATATAGTTTTAAGTCTCACATTATACATGCCATGTCACTTAAGGAACCTTGGGACACTATTACAACATTTATTTGAGGAGGTCACTTCACCTCCAACTATACCTCTTCCTTCCTCTATTAGTGAGGATATTTTTTGTGACATTATTGATGTTCCTCCACTGTATTTTCCTATTTGTGAGGATGTAATTCTTGATGATGATACACATTAGTAACATTTATCATCTCCTCCTTTTGATTATTCTTTCCTTATTTCCATTGTTATTAAGGACATGTTTGTTGAGGATGAAACACTTCCACCACCTCTTCCTAATGATCATGTTGTAATTTAATTATTAGTGGTCATGTGGATGAGGTATCTTCACCTCATCCACATACTGATGCACATTATAATATTATGAATGTTGCTCCTATTTTTAATTTTAATATTATTATTATAGTAACCTACCGTACCCTAAGAAACCCATTGATCATATGGCCTCTTTTATATCACTTCATGAAGATAATAAGAAATTAATGAAGCATAATTATTTTTTCACTCTTGATTCCTTAAAAATATGCGATCATATTCACCCTATAGAATAAACTAATTAGCATGAAACATCAGTCTAAGATGTTGGAACTTCATACCATTTTTCTAGTCTATCATGTAAAGTATTGAATCTAGTAAACATACACTTGATGCACTTTTATAATGTGACTTACCCTCTCCTGAGAAACACATTATTCATGTTTCTCCTATTGTTATAGTTGATGCATTTGGGGCTAATATTATTTCAAACTCTACACATTCCACTCCATTTCTACCTACATACATGCATGATTCTTTTGAGAATCATACCAATTATTTTAGATTTCATATGCTTCATTCAACTTATGGTAATTGGGAAGTGTCTATAGGGTATTTCTACCCCTATACAACATGTTATGCATATTTATTATCATGGAATTAGTTATGATGTAGATGTTTCATTGGGATATTTTTATAGAGTTACATATTTTGTTCATTCCACTCTTCATGAAGATAGTGAGCTACATATGAGCTCTTATCTACCTTCACTCAAGCCTAAGAAAATTGAGATTATAGTGGTCAGACATGATCCACCTGACACTTTTTTGGATGTTACCTCGCATTATTCTACTATGGAATTTTCACCCACTCATATGTAGGTATCTTCATCCACCATTCATGTTCATTTGGGGTGAATTTTTTTTATCATTATTGGTAATGTCCACAATATTATTTGAAAGGAACCTATAAGTGAGGTTCCTCCACCATTCAGCTTCTTTGATCCTCGTGGCTTTTGATGCTCCTTAGTTGCATGAAATGTTTAAGGTAGATTCATTATTTTGGATCATACATATCTCATTTCATAGATGGCATCTTTGATAAAATTTATAGTTTCTTGCAATACTTGGTGACATATTTTGTTGGATGGGACCTATTTTTTAGTCGCATTGAGATTCATTGAGTTTTTTACTCATGTGTGTATGCTCCACCTTGAGCACTTATTTATTGTTTGAATATCCCATCAATATCAAGGACATATTATTAAGATAATTTCTATCTATATCTATATATTTGATGTTGATAGTCTCCATATTTTTTATGGAGCTTGTTCTCCTTCTAAATAGTACCTAGTCTAGTGAATCCCAATGTCATTATTTTAGTTTTATGAGTAGTTGGATTAGACAACTCATATAGATATGTTTTTGAGTCACTACACCTATTTCAACATTATATGGGAGGTTCACATATTTATTCATGTGTCATGCTCCTTGCTAGTCCTTAGTGTACCATATTTTCTATTAGAAATAGTTTATTGTGTGCACCTACTACAACATTGTGTTGAGATTTTGAGTCATGATTCTTGGGATGTATTGTAGAATAAGTCCTCTTCTCAATTTTCATTATGGTTTTACTAGTTTTTGGGTAGCTTATAGTGAGACATTTCATCCATGGTGACTCTTTTTCCCTAATTTTTCTATTAATGTTATTTACTGAGTGAGCCTCATATAGAGTACTAGCTCATATTTTAATTGTCAGTTGTAATGAATTGAAATCCATGTATTTCAATAAGATGGATTGGTTAAAATAGGGACACTTTATATTTCATTGTGTATTTTTACATGGGTACCTGATCAAAATAGTTTTTGGGACCCACTCGCTCTCTTTGTTTTCTCTTTTCTCACTCCCTATTGTGTGCTTAAGGGAGGGTGTTGAAGTGGTCATGTTCACATTATCTAGTGGTTTGAGTTATTTTAAAACCATTTTTTGTCTTAGCCATGTCCACACCCACTCATGGAGTTAAGACTAATTGGGAGTTTGTTTTAGTTGTTGGAATGTTTTCTATGTGTGAATGAATAATATATTTTTATGCACCTATTTAGATAATCCACCTATATTTGGGTTGATCATTACAACCAAGTGGTTTTTGTGAAACCAAATCATTAGCCTATTTAATAGGCACACATTTTGCTTCTCCTTAGTAAGTTGTAGAGAGAGGATATAGAATATTATACAAATTATATAGGAAATAGTATGGAGACATTTTTTGGCCCATTATTGTATATATTGTATTCTCAATCTATATAATTTTGTCCATTTTACCATTGTAATGGTTTGTTGGAGTTGATCCTTTGGTTGTATGAGTGCATATTGTTCTCTGCTAAGCTCATTTCACTTAACTTGAGTACACCACTACTAATTCAATTGTAAAGTTTTAAATTAAGCCAAATTATGATATAAAATTGAATGAGATCAATAATTAAGCTAAGATTACAGTTAACGTAGTATCATAACCTAAAAATAGAATTCTATTACTTGATTCGTAGATTAGGATTTTTTTACACTTAATTTAGCCTCCTCATAAATTTCTATAAAAGTTATTTGAGTTAAACATTTTATCTCTCCCTCAACCACTAGTGGTCAATACAAACAAACCTTTACCTAGTGGACATGATTATAATGCTTATTACAATTATCACCGTTGTGTTATACATTATACAAGCATATGATTCAAGTTAAGGCACAAGATACAAGATCTTATTCATGAAAACATCCATGTATTTCATAGACCCATAGAGGAATTTGGACCATATTCAAATGGGAACTATAATTTGAAAAACTTTAATGGTTCATTTCCAAAGCATGAGGAAACATAATCTAAGTACACGTATAAATTACATCATACATATCATGTGCATACTTATCCTATGACATATAGTCATCCAATAGATAGGATTTACTAGAAACTTACAATAAAATCACCAAAGTGACATATGATTACATTTTATGATAGTGATATTGTTGATGATGACTCAAATTTCCATGCGTTATTCATACAATCCCACATCAATGATCACCCTATACATAATGTTATGGTTGATAATGGTTAAAATTTAAAATGTTCACACCATGACACTTTTCACCTCTCTTTGATACACATAATAATATATACAAAATATGACAAGAGTCGTCAAAGGGTTTTATGGACATATATAAGACACCCTCAGATGTATTTTTCTACCTATTTGGGTAGGCATAACCAATGTGGCTACTTTATTATTAATTATATCGAGTAATGGGGTCTTTGAAATGTTGATGGGATGCCCTTTAATTAATAATATCCATGTAATTACATATGTAATACATCAATATGTCAAGTGTATACACTGAAATAGGGTAGTTATAGTTTCATGTATTTAATATGGGTACCCTCTTCAGCCATTAGTATCTCCTCTTTCATCCCCATTGCCACCATAATTGATTTTTACTTCTATTAATGAAAATTATACATAGGTGTTTATTACTCCTTGTAAAATAATGATTCAAAGGTAATCATATCACCCATCCAATATTTATTTATAAATTCAATTTAAGGGATAACAATTTATTATCCTAGGTAGCCAATTTCAATGCATTTATCACATTAGGGAGATATTTGGGATTCTCAAAGGCCTTTATCTTCTATAACACATAGGAATTTAGTCTCATAGACAATTCAACATGTTCCATAGTGAACACACAACTTATGCATTCTACTACTATACAATAAACCCCACAAATTAACAAGCCTTCTAGAGTTTCCCATCATACATAGGATTCTATAATTAGTGATGGAAATGGTTACATTTCAACCCATGATTCCTTTTCAAATTATGATATGCCTACACGTATTCCTTTTCATTTTTAAAAGATAATCATTACACCATATGATACATGCACCCCCCATGATTATCCCATTGATGGGATAATTGGTTATCACCTTTACACATATTCAAATAAATTTATAAAATACCCCAAAAAATCATATAGTCAAATATAAAAATAGGACCTGAGAATGACATGAGTTGCAAGATTACCTAATTTACATAAGTTGTTTATTACATGTTTGGTAGATGGAATATTATTTTCATACATACATGTATTTCACAAGGTATATATGTGTGATATAGGACATATAAATCATACTTGGATGCATCGATATTGGACCTTTCCTATACCTAGAATCCATGCCAATGTTGGGTTCATATAATTCAAGGTATATGAGTGTGATGCAGGACATATAGATTATACATGGATGCATAGATGTTGGACCTTTCCTATACCTAGGGGCATGCCAATGTTGGAGGCATATGCTTCCATAGGATACATTATTATTAGTTATATATTTCTATGGAACACTTAACATGTTGATTTATATAGATTGCTTACACATGCATTTCAAAGAAACTCATTTCATACATAGTGATACACTAGATATGATACTTTATTATGATGTGATACTGACATATATAGATAGTGTAAACTAGTTTTCACATATTTTATGCTTCATCGATTTTGTTAATTTTTCATGATAGGCTAGTTATTATTATTGATTATGTGTGGCCACTTGGCCTTGTTGATGTATCATCAGCCTTATTTGTTGTGATATGGATGCCCCTTATTTTTGGCTCATTATATTTATTAGTTAGTGGCATATTTCTGTCCCTTGTATGTGGACAATTGGATTTATGTGTGACATTATGTGTTGAGTTTATTGAGATTTTCTAATTACTATGTTTAGAAGTTTTTTGATATTTATCACACACCTCCCTTTTTTGTGTTGTGCCATTATCTTCCAAATTGTATAATCTTATTCAATAAAAGTTATTATTGTATCACACACACATACACACACACATCTTAACATACCTCTTTTATGTCATTGCATTCCATATGCTACATACATGCCTTAATTCCTATATACATTGCTATGATGACATACTTTCCAATGTTAAAATGATTCAACATGATATCATATTTATAAATGATAGGATATAGTTAAATTCTATTTTGAGATGAGTGACTTGAAGGATCCATACCTCACCTCAAAATGGGGGCATAATAGTGGGCTTTGTCATAGAGACTAAAGCCTCCATGAGTGGATTTGAGTATAGTATATAGATTTTAGATATTAGTTTGGGGTAGTTATTTATAGTTTACATAAATATTTTAAGGGCATATGTAGGGTATATATACTCTATTTTACACTAAATGAATGACATATTTGAAATTTATACATATTAAAATACATTTGGGCATGTGTGAAAGGAATTCCTACTCTATTTTATAGGACAAATTCAATTGGGCATGATATTTGTTGATGTACATATACATTATTTCATATTTAAGTTGGACATGATGTTGGTTCATTCACATTATGATAGTCTATAGCTGGGCACTAATTTAGTGGGGCATTATGATAGTTCATGCACATTTACATATTTTCACCTTTGACATTATTTGTTAATTATTTTTCAAGTGTGAAGCAAACTTGAATCTATAAGACCATTTGTAGTGGTTGATTCATGATTTTTGAGGTAATGTCCATTGAGGTTTGAGACTCTCAATGGATATGAAATTACCCATAGTGAACCCATTATTTTTTTCCTACATTATCATCTTGGGGTTACAATATCAGTGTTAAATTAGTTGCATGTGGGTTAGGGTAAGTTGTCTTTCAATCCATGACACTTGCCTTAGTCAAATTTTAATTTGGGAATTGATTACCCTCAATTTCATAATGTTCTCCATGTGATTTAGTGAGGAATAACTATCCTCCATTGCTTCAACAAGGAAGCATCTCTAACATGTTATAGGTAAACATGATTTACTCACATACATGTGTACTTTTTCCTTTCTCTTTATAATTTCAAGTTTCAAGTATAGTCTAGATGTCAAATTTTATTCTATGGACATTTGCTACTACATATTCAATGTAGGTGTTCATTGGAGCATCTTTCACATTTGGAGATTTTTCTTGATGAAAAAGTGTGGCATACACTCTCAAGTATATCTTTATCTTTTTACTCTTGTATTTTCATTACATTGTAATACTATAATAAAAGGAGGCATTTATAGAAAATAAAATCTAGTATTTTAAACTTGTAATGTCAATTTTGATCTATTCTTATCCTACATGACTTGTGCATATTCAAAAAATACTTTATCACCATTTCCACAAAACCACATGATAGTTATGAGCCCAATCTAGTATAATTTTCTATCAATCACCTACAATAACCTCTGACTCTATACTAAATTAGTAAAATATATTACTCAGACATTTATAGATCCCCATATTTGCACTCCTTCTCTAAGATAATAACATCAATGTTTTTGTCTTAAGGCTAACATTACCATCTTTTACCTAGAAATGGCTATTTTTCAAAATCAAATCATTCTCATAGGTCTACCCATTCACCTAGTGTTTCGATGGAGAAATAAATTACCCAATTAAGTACATATAAATATAAAAGAAGGTTAAGCATATGTTTTATCTAGAATTCCTAAGTACTCATCAAATTTACCATTGTACATTGAGAAAACTTGTCTTTTTATTCACAAATTTTAGATCAGTCACTAAGATCAATCATTAGCCAAGGTTAAGGATACCAAGCTAGGTCAAAATCCAACATTGTTAAGATCAAATCCATACTTATAACTGTATTAATACATTGAAAGAACACAATTGTATAATCACACTAAGGGGAAGACCTAAGTTTTTTTTGAATTCCCTCTTCAAGGTATTGGATATGTAGGTAGTGTTCAATAATCAACATGGATGACTGGGGTTAGCTCACCCATTACACTTCCTCACTTTTTACAAAATTTTATCCTTCACAAGTGGACCTACTATTTTAAGGAGAAGGAAGCAGATTTTTGTAGCTACTCACACAGTCAAATCTAAAATATTTCATATACAAATACATATTAATGAAAAATATTGCATTGTACAGTCACAAAGAAAAAACATATCCCAAGATGGTGATGTCAACCTCATGTCACCTAAGTATGATGAATTCACACTAGACCTAATGTTATTGACCCTACATGTATAGATACATAGTTCTAAATATAGACAAATCACAAGCCCTATTCTAGTCCATTCCTACTTTTAGAACAAAGTCAGAATCAACCAATAAAATAATAAAGTTAAGTATCTTGATATCTTTAGTACTTTCAAAATATAGTAAATTAATTTATCAGATCAATCTCAATCAATTACGTTTATATATATGCTTAAATGCCATTTATTAAAATCTAAATTAGTTATTCCAATCTATCCTATTATGATTCACACTTATATAAAAATATAGTAAACATAGTTATGTAAATATAAAATTTGAAGTATAATCTTAATCACATATTTCATACACAAAACATAGATTTTCTTAAATTATCTTCTTTATTCATATATCATAAACATCCATTACTTTATGCATATACTCTTTAGCACTATACCTTTTCTCTCTCATATGCAATATCTAATCCCATCCTATATTCCCTCTATCACTCATATCACTTGTTCTTATTCTTCTCTCTTTTATTTTATAATAGTGCAATATAAATCCTAATTTGATATCTTTACATAATTAATAAATGTGTCCATAGGATTAGTGATCAAAATTGCACCCACCCCAGCCTACCAAGTAATTCAAACCTATCACAGAAGTATTATAATAAAATACCCTTATAAAATCAAAAATTAACTTTTAAATGACACAATTAAAAGTAAAATTTATTACTAAAAATGTCAAAAGATGGGCTTATTCTATAAATTTCATTTAAGACTTAAGTTCAAATACTTACAAAATACATTGACTTACCATAATACTACCCAAACATTGCAATTTATTATAGCATGAAACTATAAGTGCATTAGCATATTTAATTAGTGGTTAGTGACATTCGTCATTGAACTTTGGATTTTGAAAATGAAGTGTTAATGCATATTTATCTACAAGTAGAAACATCAATCAAACTGAAATTTTAATTTATTAAATTTGAAAATAAATATGTGTGATTTTGATCTTGTATTTTTAATTTGTTGGATTGTGCTTATAAAAAGGACTTAGGATGTTTACTTTCATGTTGAAAAGTAACTTAGGACTCAGGGAGCAAGATCGAAGAGGAGAGTCTCTACCATATTTATCATTGTGATCGTTGACTCCACCAAAAAATCTACTTATTCATCTTTCTATAGCATTACACTTCAGAATATATCTCTACAATGTTGGATTCTGACCATACTTGTTGGTTACTTTCTTCCAAATGAATTTGGGGTTGATTTGGATGCACATTTGAATATACAATTAATATGTGTGGATGGAATGCACTAGAAAAAAATGTAGCCACAAATTAGATATTACAATCATCATAAGAAGAGGGTCATAGAATTATTTATGACCATTCTAAGATATTTAACAATGCAGATTCACTCTTCAAGCATAGCGTAACCACATGGTCAAAATGAGCAACCATGTAGAAAGTCTCATATGATCATAAGTTAAGCACTCTCTCTCTCTATCTATATATTCACCATTTAATCATATACTTCTAAATTTTCAACATTTACAAGTTTGATTGAGTAGTCATTTGAGTATATTATCACTCATAATGGATTTGTGTTGGGTTCTACTGAATTGACTAGAAATATAAAAAAATTGAGGTTGTGTTGATTGAAAAGGAGTAGAAATAAACTGAAAGTGTCACTATTTGAAAATAAATTTGATTCCATGTAAGGCCCATAAGATAGCCTTAGGCACACCCCATCTTATCCTTCGAGTTAATTCTAACTTGTAACTTGCATAATTTATGCAAGCAATCATACCAAATCATGTGTTTTATCTTACACATAATAGGGTTTGGGTTGGTAAAAAAATTCACTAAAAAATACATTTTTTTGGTCCTAAACAAAACATTGTATAATAAAATTCACCCCATCAATTATATCATTTGAAGTTACTTTTTTTCCTTAAACACATTGAAAATTCAAGTGACATGAGTTTCTAACATATTCATAAGTAATATTTATGAATAGAACATATTAGAGAGATAAGCTCTTCTAATATTCACCATCTTTCCCTTTTCTTATAAAATTATTTATAATACTTTTGCTCTCCTTTGAGGTATTGTAGAGCTTGGATAAATACATCTTAGTTTTGGCTTGCTAGTAAAATCCATATTCACCCCCAAAGTGTTGATGACTACCAATGACAATTAGTCTTAAGGACTATTATGAATAAGTTGGACTTATACCCACTAAAGTGGAGTGGAGAAAATTTTATCCAATTTTTTTTTTCTATATTCCAAATAAATTGGACTATTTCAAACCATTTGGGCACAAATCAATTCAAATAAATTGGACTATTTCAAATAATTTGGAATTGTGCTCACTAAAGTGGAATGGAGAAAATTTTATCCAAAAATATTTTTTTAATATTCTAAATAAATTGGACTATTTCCAACCATTTGGGCATTTTTTTTTTGACTAAATAGGACTATTTCAAATAATTTGGACTTATACCCACTAAAGTGGAGTGGAAATTTTTTTCTCCAAAAATAATCTTTTTATATTCCAAATAAATTGGACTATTGCAAACCATTGAGCACATATCATTTTGAATAAATTGGACTATTTTGAATAATTTAGTCTTATACACACACTTAAGTTTTCTCAAAGAATAGTTTTTCTATATTCCAAATAAATTGGACTTTTTCAAACCTTTTGGGCACAGATCATTTCAAATAATTTATACTTATACCCACTAAAGTGGAGTGGAGAAAATTTTCTCTAAAAATATTTTTTCTATATTCCAAATAAATTAGACTATTAAAAACCATTTGGATAGAGATCATTTCAAATAATTTGGACTATTATGAATAATTGGACTTATACCCACTAAAGTGAAGTGGAGAAAATTTTCTCCAAAAATATTTTTTCTATATTCCAAATAATTTGGAATATTTCAAACTATTTGGGCATAGATCATTTTGAATAAATTGGACTATAAGTCTATGATATAATGATAATTATCATCATTATGACACTACCATCCAAATTGTAAGTCCCGAAAGGGAGAGCAACAAAAATCAAGGGATAACCTCAGAGATAAAATAAAAATGAGAAACATACATCATAAAGAGAAATCTAGCAAAACATTACATATCAGGGATGAATTTGGATCATGTTACTTTTCATGTAGGTCTAGGATTGCCAGTCACTACACCATTACATTCATTGGGTCCATATACACTGCCCAACCTAACAGAAGCCACCAAAGATTGAAGATGATTTTGAAATAGTCAAGAAGCCTTACAACAACTACAACCTTGTGCCTTAAATTTTTTTACATCCAAAGTATCCACCATACCTTGGCTTGAATAGAAGTTGACCAAATAATAGTTTCCTGATACAAGGGAATCCAATTCAAATTTGTTGATGAAAGGGAGTAGATATGGTAACAGTTCTAGCCAAGATTGCATAAAAGGGGTAGCAACCTGCATGCCCTCCACCATAGCCATGTAATGATCTTGTAGCTAAATATAATGAGATTCCTAATCTTAAAATACACTTAGAGAAACTAAACCAAGATAATGTGAAATAGAAAAAGGTAGAGTAGGCCCAGTTACTACCTCAAATCTAGTCATCCAACCAATGAGGCCACTCTAAAATTCCTTACATACAAAGGCCTCTACCACTCTACAAGCTTACTACTTATTTTGGACCACCCAAAATAAGTTACTAGCAAAACACAACACCACATCCACATTGGTTTTGTTATTCCAGATAGATTAAAGATAATCCTTGCTAATAATAGTCTGAACTGCTTCCAAAATCTCCACATTCAAAATCCAAAAGATCAAATGGAGTCTACGATCCAAGATGTTATCTTGAAAAGACATTTCATGAAGATATATATGGAGTGAAAAAATAGGGGTGGTAATGGCCAAGCTTGACATAGCATAATACATCTTCATAGCAAATGCAATCCAAACAAGGGAAAAAATCAAGAATGAATGTGACAAGGAGAGATAAATGGCGATAGGTAATCACTTTGAGTGAGTTGTTGCCTATCATGATAAATTACTTCACACCCAATGGATTACTATGAAACCATGAAGTGAAAATACATTTACACATGTTGAATTTGTAGTATGCCCAAAATTAAATGCAACAAGTCTAATAGAATTTTATAAAGTCCCATCAATCATAGGTGATGTCACTGGTCCAACAAATCAAGTCTCAGCCACCGATCATATGCATTATCCATCACTATATTGATCACTTGGTCAACACCCAATTATCAAGGAAATATACTTGTTCATTAGCTTCCCTAAAGTAGTGTGAAGCTAACCAAGATTATATTTAATCTAGGATAGGCCAAATTGGGTGGAGGATGTTGTTGAGTCACTAAGCCATAGCATGTCGATTATGAATCACCTCCACTATGAGATTTGAATATCCTTCAATTATCAAGTATTTGATTATGCATTATCTCAAAATCTATATGTGCATGAAATCTACCTAGGCTTCAACTTCATTATTAGTTCTATCTTGAAGGTTCATTTAGGTGACATGAATGAGAGAACTAGAGCAATCCTGAATATTGCATCCCACTCCTAAGGTTCCTATATTTACCCATATTAATCCATAAAAATTTAATTTAAATAAACTATTAGGGAGGAGTCCAAGGAGACCTAGTAAAGAAATGGGATAAACCATTATTTACCCTTTACCCATCAACAAGGCATCAACAAATAAATTTAATGAGAGACTTTAGAATTATTTATTGTACATTGGGAAGATCTTCATGAAAAAGTGTTAATATACTAATGGATCAAGTTGGGTAATTTTAAGTTAAACTAATGGAGTATCCACTTCCAAGGGGATTATCTTTCAAACCTAGACCTAATTCAATTCCTTCAAGGTATCTCCAACTATAAATCAAATTTCACAAAACAAGACCAAAGTATTACAAAATTAAAATCCATAAATTTGAAAAAAAAATGGATTCATTTAAAATAATTTAGAATTTATTTGTATGAAATTGATGATAATTTTACTTAAATTATAATTTATAATCAATAAATACACTTGAAAGAATCACATGGAGAATTTATATCCTTCTAAATAATGTTTCATAGTTGTTGGCATGGATTTTTTGGTTTCTCCCAAGAATGTGATGATAGATGTCATTTTTATTCTCCAATCCTTTTCATATTTCTAATTTCTATTTACACTATATCTACTTGTCGTAACATAACTCATTTAAAAAATTTAATTTGTAACACAATTTTGAGAATTACAATAAATGAACATTGTGTTGGCAATTGAAAAATCATCTCCAAAGGTCCCTTTAAAAATAACTTCATCCAATTTATTTATATTTATATTGAAGGAATAAGAATATTTTCCCCCCAAACAAACATTAAATTTTAAATTGTGTAATCCATGGCTTGAAGGAGTAGCCTCAAATGATTGTCCTCTATCATTAACCAAAAGCCAATGTGAGAAAAAGACTGCAATCCCACCTTCAAAATTTATTTGGAATGATCTCTAATGTAGTATGGCATATTTTATATTATATAATATTATTTTTTTCCCACAATATTCATTTTCATAACTTTTTTTTTGTGCACAATAAATAACAAATCATCCAACCCCAAAATTAGTAGTTTTTTACAAGTCTATTTTAGCTCCTCCTTTGAAATGTTTGCAATTTGTTAAAAAATAAAGCAATAATTTATTAAAAATCTTATATTATAATAAATATAACATGGAAATTTTCTAAGAAAATGTTTTACATGTTAGATTGATCATTGATGCACTTTTGAATTGCATTTTATATTGTAGCATATAAACATATTGCATTTCATTTTATACATTTTTTATTTTCATTTACTTATATCTTAAAAAGATTCATATAAACATATATAAAAATATATATACATGCTCAAGCACATGTAAATATATTAATTATACATAGATGTACAATTTTTATTACCAATTTTGTAACATACATATGCATATACATGTTTATAATGAATACTTATAACTTCCATAATGTACACTTATGTTTTTTTCTAAAATAGAAGTAACTCATCATATTCTGAAATAAATAAAAATTTGATTACTTCTAAAATCTATTTATGCCATTTTACATATGCACACATATATTCCATTATACATACATGCATGCATGCATACATACATACATACACTCTTTTTCATCAAAATATTTTTAATAAGAAATCTATTCTTCATCAAATTTCTCATAATTATAATATTTATGTCCATTCAAACAAATCATTTTTATATTGATAAAGATCATGTATACTCTAAACATAATTTATTGCCTTCAAGACAAATATAACACATATTGAGTTATTTTAAATTGGGTAAATTCAATATTTAAACAACATTTAATTGGGTAAAGACAACTACTTTCAAGTCAACAAAAAAAATGAACCCACAAATCCAAATCCCAAGCCGATGCACTATATTTTATTATCTTCTACACTCTCCCATTGATAAATAAAAATTAAATTGTAATGTGTTTAAATAAATAAAGATTATTTATATATTCTAGTATATGAAATTGTATAATTAGACATTCATTAAAAGGGGGTTTTCACCATTTAAAAAAAAAAAAAATAGTTTGTATAGCTGCACTCTTTAGTTGAACCTTTTTTTCTTTATTCCCTGCAAGGTATTGTATAATGTAGTAACTAAAAAATTTCATTATCATTTGATTTGATATTTTTATTTAAAAAAAGTGTCTTGTTGTAGAGTTTTACCTTGTGTTGTTTTTCTGGAGGCTTCAAGCTGTAAAGTTGTGTCTTGGGTTGTTTTGTTGGAGACACAAAGTTGTAGAACTATGTTATCAACTATTTTGATGAGACATGAATAGACAAATTTTTATTTTTTTTATTATTATAAATAATTGATAAAGAAAAAATCTATAATTTTAAAAATATGTATGGTCTTATCTTACCTTATTCAACTTGTAATTTGTCATATTCATTTATTTGATTTTTCATTATTATTGTTTCTTCACTTCTATTTAATGTCATTAATGCTACACACCAACAAAATATTTCTACACTGTTAGGTTTAAAAAATAAAGAATACACACCAAAAGATTGTTAAGATGTTTTATTTAAAAAATAAAGTATGATTATAAAATAAATTAAAAATGTTAGGCAACTGGTAGTGATCAAAGCGGTTGTTCTAGTATTAGTTTCCATGAATTTGTCAAATAATTTTGAAATTGAACATTAAAAATTGTTTTTTCTTAAATTTATGCAATGCAAGATAAATTCCTTTGCATTTTCATGCAAGCACGCACCAATACAGTTATTTTATATACCCCTAATACATCACATGTATCTATATTATTGAAAGTAGAGATAAGTTTCTGCCAAAAGAAGTTATCTAATTAATTTTTGAATGACCTTCCTATTTTGTGTGAACTAATAATTTGAAATGTTGGTAAATCTTATTGATGTCAACATCTTCATCTAATTTATTTTGTTGTGAACAGAAGTTGAAATTTTCAAGTTGAAAATTAGTGGAATCTTGAGAAAATTGATACCTATAATATGAATCCAATTAAATCCATCCCTATCTAGACCCCAAAGTATGACACATGTATTTTGCATGTAATGAAAATTACTAACACACAACTTTCTGAGAGAGTTCGTAATGCTAGATAAATGATCAAGTTTGTGAATGGTGAATACAATGAAATTCTTCAAAAATAACTTTATCAATCAATGCTTGAAGAAATAGGTGAAGATGTTCTTCCTTAAAATCTTCAATGACATTCAAAAGATCAATAATTATCAAATCGATATTCACACCAAAAATGAACATTGTATTGAAATATTCTAAAATGGATGGCCAAAGATATGGGGAGTCATAATGGCAACTAAATTTTTTTATATCTATATTGGGAAGCTAATCTCCATCACTATCTAGATATTTTCTTGATATGCTTATTGAATCTAGAGATAATACTTCTTAGTTTTTTTAATTTTTTGAAATACTTTCATTTAGGACACACAAATCTTCAATCCTTTTTGTAGAAATTGTATAATGCTCCATTACTTCTTCAGATGTCATTGTTTTTTCTACTAGAAGTGTCAAATTGTGATTGGTGAAATAATTTATAATTTTTGATAATATGTTACTTTTCATCTTCACATTTTTTCACCAAGTGTCCATGTTGTTTCACTCAGGGGTTTTCAAGAAGAAAATAGACCCTTTTTCCAATAAATCTACTAGTTCTATTTTTTGTTTGTCTAAAAGCCCTTGAATACATCTAAATCCTATTATATAAATTAGATTTAAATCTTATTTATATAGACTAGGTAAAGAACCACTTTCAAAAAAATCAAATGCCTTATCAAAATAATCTCAAATGGGTTTCTCTATGAAAAGAAGGCATTTTCTCTCCTGTAGTTATTGTGCTAAGTAGTTCATTTGTGTGAACAAGTGTCTATCTTGTTCATGCATTTAATCTATATTTTTTCCCCTATTTTATGATTCTTCTAACATCTCAGTTAGATAAGGCCATGTGTAGATCAAACTCTTTATACAAATTAAGCCTTATAAATTACTTCATTTGATTCATTATATTGGTTACATATTTTATGAACAATATAAAACATAGTAACTATTTTCAAAAATCTTTCCCTTCTAACAAAACATTTTTTCTCAATGATAGTGAATTGTATTCCTCATTTGAAATAATTATCTTTTGTGTTTTGATTGTGTGTTGGCCATCTACAATTTTGAACCTTACATTTTTTTCTCCATCATATCTTCAAGGACTTATTTTGATTTGATAATATATTAAGGGTTATTTGGATCAAAATGAATTAACAAAATATCCTTCATTAGAATCTCATTATGTTTTATGAATGAATGAATTATAGCATTGACCCCTCTTTAATTCATATTCTTATTTTGATATTAATATCTCCCAATTCACATAACTCTACATGTATGTTCAAGGCATAATTATTAGAGGAAATATACCATGTAGATAATTCACTGTGTCTAATTAGAATTTTGTGTCAACAAAATTGTATCAACCTTTTGTTTGATCTTATATTTATTTAGTGTTACGATTAATTGTATAGCCTTTTTCAAATCTGCATACAAATATGTTGCCTTTGATTTTCTTTTTTTATTTAATAGTTTTTCTACCATGATTGTAAGGTATCTTAAATGCATTTTTACATGGTGGTAAGTAGAATAAGTTGATGCCCCTTGTTCATGATTTTATTTCAACATATTTTGTATTCTAATGACCAATTATCTATATATATCAATTCAAAAATTTCAAGGGTATCATAGCTATTCAAATGAAACTCAAATGTTTTGCAAGAAGGAGAAACATTCATTTTTGTCAATTCCATTTGACTGGGTGTAAATTTATTAAAATTAGTTATAGCATGATTGAGAATTCCCTCTTATCCATTCCATACTTCCATTTATAATTAGCTAACATCTTCAAATTTATCCTTATCATAGTCAAGGATTATTCTAATCTAAGAAGATTTTTTTCTAGATACAGTGCTAAACAAATAAATATCTATATTATTATTTGTTAGACTAAACAACTCAAAATAGCAATCAATAAGAGGAATTTTATCTCCACCATAAAATAGAAGATGGTGATGTGGATTTGTTTTAGTTTTGGTAGTTTAAATGGTATTGTATCCAAATTTTCTTCTATTGAGGCCTTCTTTTACCTTTTAAGTATGGGAATTTCTTTCTCACCTGAAGACATTCTACAAAGTAATTGAAATGATTTAAATATTAATATTTTGTAAATTCTAAGTTGTATATTATATCACTTACAAAATTATTTATGATTAACTAGTGATTATTTATATATCATCAAATGTGAATTGTAATTTATAATATAAAACACATATTAGATATTCATAATATATACACTAACTTAGACATAAACTAAAAATATATTACCAAACTAAAAATAAATTATATAGAGAGATGTAAATCTCATTCAAAGTGGATTGCCTCAAAGCTAATTATTCATTTCTAAAACATCAAGCACTTACTAAGCATATGATAAAATTATAACACCATACTTAGGGTTTTGACTCATTGAGTTAGATGTATTTTTTTTAAATAGCCATTATTGAGCTATCCTTTTCACTGATAAGCATGTTGAATGTATCTCCTAGTAGATACCTTTGATGTCCCATTGAATTTATGATAAGGCCCACAAAGGAATATCCTAGCCAAAGAAGGACTAACTAGAGGAAAGTGAGGGACATTTAAAATACATGTATTAAATGTGTTAAGGTTTATAAGTAAATGAATACACCAGCCAATATAAACTGATAGGCAAAGAAATCTACAAACATTTATTTCAAAGGAGAAAGAAGGTGGAATTATGTTTCAAATATTCAACTTAAGGTGTCTGAGGTGATGTGTTAAAACATTGAAAAAATGTGGATAATATCCTGTATGAGAATTCATCATTATTTCAAAAAGATAAGCCATCTCACACATGTGGGACAAGGCATCAACACTCCTAATAACCAATGATATGATTTATAGATATCGAACTATGATGCATATCAATTAACACCAAATTATTACCCATGTTTTGAACCATGGGAAATTTTAGGCTAGGACATTTTGTTTAACAAATGCTCAAAATTAAATAACAAGAGAAAAAAGTATGATTATATAATTATTTCTAAATTAGCTAAGATTACAAAATTTTCACACCCACTGCCAAGATCTAGGAACACAAACACCAAAAAAAACCTTAAAACTTTTCCTATATCATAATTTTATAGAATTTGGTGCCAAAATTAAAACTAAATAAATTATCTTCCCCCAAAGGATGTTTACTCAAATTTATGTCCACTACCATTGTACAATAACTACTAAATTACCTTCATTTCAAACTAGTAAAGACCCCTTATATGGAATGGTCTCAACGAGCCACTGAGTGAGGTTTAGTGTACATAGAGCAAGTGAAATAAACCTTAGGGAAGTGCCCTCACCCATTATTTATAGGAGTGGGTGGGAAATATTCCTTTTAAGAGAGGCTTGTAATGAAATATAACCCTCATACCTAGCATATAGTTGACTATTATGTTAAAACACCCATCAATGGGTACCTTCAATCAAACATGCACAAGTGTAAATTTTTCCTTCAATGTGTCTCCTATAAATAAGGTTCTTCAAAATAAAATATAATAAATAAAGATCAAACCATCCTCAAAATAATGATCTAATAGGCCTAAAAATAAAAAATTATAAGGTGATCAAAAAGATTTAAATGATGAAATAAGGTCAATGTACCATGCGTCATGAAAGAATATAGGATAAAAAAGATAAGGAGCCCATGGTACCTTTTTCAGGGTTATGGACACCTATGTAGTAACAAAGCAATACCAAAACTTCCCTAATTTTTAAATATTTTTTCAAAAACTAGAGTGAAACCTACAATCGTTCCACTTCTCTACTAAAGTTCTCATAACAAAGACAAAAGGAAATCACTCCCCTCCACACATATATCTAAGGTAAATGAGAAGGCAAGTATGTTGTATGTGGTTGATGGGAGTCTATTTTATATATTTGGTTTGATTATCTTATGTATGATAGTTCATGTTTGATTTAAGAATTATTAACTAGAAGTTTTAGATTCTCAAATACTCGAGAGTACTTCCCCTGTGAGTCACCATTTGTTATACCCAACATACCCCCATTCTTTTTTTATTAGAATAGGGACCCACTATCTTTGGGAATTAGCCTATAGCCTTAGTTTTGGAGTCATATAAAAGGAAAGGACTCATGTATTATGCAAACTTTATTCTTTGGTAGGCATATAAACTTACATATCTTTTATCTTTTTGGACTAACCTACTAAAGTGGTTAGAAGTTATGTATATGCAAGTTTCAGCTCATCTTCTTTAATTAAATGCTTTGGTAGAACTACTTAGCAAAATAGGGCCTTTGGTGATTTTGTTAGGTGATTTTACTCGATGAATTCATCCAATGCATTTTGATCTTTATCACTCTACACTCTACATATCCCATAGGAATTTAGTTCTTTGGCATTTTACTTCAAAGGATTTGTTTAGAATAAAGTATTCAGGAATTTAGGGTATTATAACTATTTATAACTTACTCTTTGGCCATTATTATTTAAGAACCATGTCTCTAATTTTACTCTACAGTTTACTTAGGTCTTTTAAAATATTTATTCATTATTTTTGATCGATAGGTCCCTCCAACACATTTAGGTCTTTGGTGATTTTGCTCGATGAAAGAGTTATATATGTTTTGGTCTTTAGCAAAAATGTTTGGAACTTTTGTTTGGGATGATCACAAATAGTTTTATACCCTGACTTTCAAATTTTGACTAATGAAAGATTTGTTACTTGATAAACTAAAGCTAAAGAAGTGATGAAATGACACTTGGCATAGGGCAATGATGTGGCACTCCTACTAAACATTAATAGTGCATATATGGCATACCTACCAAATGAGGTGGAAAAGTCAAATTAAAGTTAAAGATGTTTGACATTAATGGCACACAAACTAGAAATCAATGCCAAATATATGTCAAAGTAGCTTGAAAAAGATGTGCCCATTCGATCTCATGCTAACTTTTGAATTCACTTACTCTCCTATGATAGAGCCCTATCCAATAGTGTTGTTGACTTAATAAATATTGAATAATGGCATCTTCATTCATGGAATTTTAGGGAACTCTGCCTCCTTCAAGGTTCTCCATCAAGGATTCTACCGAGAACATGAACACATACTTTAAACCTATTATATTCAACAATTACTCAACATTATGAGACACTATACACTAAGACAACATTAACACACATAAAGAAAACCTAACTCCAACCCATTGCCAATTAGCCACAATCCTCCTCTCACTTAGGAGATAAGGGCTACACTTCACATCTATGAAGCTATAATTCATGCCATGTATCAAATTCTTATGAGAATTTATCTTTATAGGGAAGATATCAGGAGGAGTGTCCCTACATCACCTTGATCATCAGTCATTTGTATCATACATTTATGGTGACACATTTCAAAGTTACCTCTCTTTTCTCATCATAGATGCCATCTATGATCTACACATAGTAGTGGCATGAAATAAAGAGATTTTTTTTGAGAATGTGCTTAGTAATTGGATGTTCCATGAAGAGAATCAAATTGAAAGAAGAAACGCACCCCAATAACAAAATTTAGAATGGGAATTTATATTGGTATGGCCCTATTTAATAAGCTATTTAGATACCCTACCATCAAATTCCTCCAATTGGAATGTATTCCATTGCTAGATTTGTTGAGGTTATCAGAATTGACCTTTTCTATAGAAGTGATTAGAGCAAGGTTACAAGAACAAATTTTTCATAAAAATAAGAGGCCACTTTTACATGATGTCTTACTTACTTGATGCAGTTCTAAGGATGATCTACATCCATAATAGATTGCTCTAGATCCCCCTCTAAAATATACAAATAATAGGATATGTGACTCTTATTATTTCATGCATATATATGTATACACTCTCAATATTATGTAAATTGTTGAGGATGTTTACCCATAAGTATGGATGGACATCCATGAATCCCCTTTACCTAAGATATCAAAGAGTATCATAGATACACTACTGATCAAGGTAGACTATTAGCTATACCCTGAATATACAATCATCATGGTAATTATCCATAAGGTTACACCTTTGTGTCTCCCCCAACATGTCCAAAATAAGGTGGAAAAGTAGGATATAACCTACTAGTTATGGTGGGGCATTGATGAAGATATGCATAAGAAGAAAAAATCCTACCTTCATGGTTCACACATAATGATTGGAATAACTATACCAATAGGAAGCACATATATGAGGCTATAAAATATAGAGAATAATAATCCTTGGATTCACTTCTATAATTAGAATAGGATCCCCATAAACAAGTAAAAAACCACATCAAGGGGTTGGGAATTAAATATCAACATGAGCCCTATGATCATGACTTCTTGTTCCTTAACACTTAGAATGATGATCAATTATTAGAAAGGGAATGATCAGTTTAGATGAAGGAGGATCTTATAAAGCTTATCCAAGGGGAGACTTCCCTTTCCATAAAGGAGGGATGAACCAGACTCCCACTAATTGAAGGATGGGACACATCCTATTTTAGGACTAGCAGACCTACTCAACTAGTAGGGGAACAAGGGTAATATTTTTAGACACCCCTTGCAACATTTAAGGAAGTGAAGAAGGAACTAGGGGTGTCAAATACCTCATTGGGAGGAAAGTAAGATGAGACCATTTGCCTAGATTTTTTAGACTCCAAGATCCCTACCTATGGTGATGTTTCATCACCACTACATATTAATATTGTGGTTACCTTAACCACACAAGCAGTTCATTCTACATCTTTAAAAACCACCATTTATTATACAAATAAGCTCAGGACTCAGTCCCTTACACAAAGCCTAACCATGAAGGGACCTTCGGTAGAGCTAGCTATATAAGAGGTAATTGGAGAGGATATTTTTGATGAGGAGGCAAAATTACAAAGAGAAATGTCTTGAGGCTTGAAGACTCAAAGGGAAAGGCACCATTGTATCATTAGACATCAATTGATCCAACACCCTCTCCAATTTCTATCACTCTTATTGTTTCCCATGTTTATATTCTTTAAATTAGTTCATTTGTTCTCATTTCATTCAAACCTCCTAGTCCACCTCCTCTCTTGGCTCCCAATATGGAGGTTGATCCTAATCAATCTATTTTTCATTCAAATCTATTACTACCAAAGATAAATGATCCCTCCCATAACCTTTCATCCTCTACTTCCTCAATTACTATTCCTCTATTTTTTCTTCCCATATCCACTCCTATTGTTCTTACTATAGTCCCTTCCACTACTACTCTAGACCCACCCAAAAAAACCTAGATAAAATCCATAAATAAGGTGAAAGGAATAGTAGCCACTCTCTAATTACATGTTGCATTTACATAGTTAAGTCTTCTAGTTCCCCCTCCTAGTTTTTCTCAAGAGACAACTATGATAAACACTCAAAAGGATGAGAAGAAGAGATGGCCAGTATATATAGTCCATCCACTACCATAGTATGGTGGAGTGGAGTGATCCAAGCTCATATGGCCTTCACTCCCTAATCCTCTCCTAGAGTAAACCTTGAAGAAAATATCAGGTGAGATAATGGTTGAGACTATAGCCTTGAAAACTCAACCCATGGACCCAAACCAGCTAGTCCTCCCATAATGGGCAATAAACATGCAGTTAAGGGATTACAAAAGACCTAATATTATGATTATCACATTGCCCATTGTGAGTATAGTTTTTTAGAAATACATAGGGAATTATGCAGAGGGTGAGGAAGATAAAAATTGGAAGATGACACTGGTAGAGTGATCATTTTATAAGAAAGAGAATAAATGTTCACTCTAACCAAGAGGAAAGATACAAAATTGGGGCTATCCCCCTATATAGAATATTTCAAATCCTATATGGAAACACATAAAGATGTTTTGGTAGAAATACATGAAGGGAAAAAAATGGTATCAAGAGAGATAGAATAAGAATTGGAACAATTGAAAGAACAACAACAAACTATTCATGTTCTAACACAAATTATAATGGATGTATAGAATGCAACATCAAAATTTTGCAATACCATTGATGCCATTAGTTCAATGAGGGTAGAATTGTCACCCCACATAGTATATACCACCAAATTATTGAATTCTTTTAGGATAAATCAAAATAAATTCAAATTCATTATTCTTTTTACAACTAATAACTCCCAATTCAATGTAATCATCAACTTTAATTCCTTTAATAACCTTGTCATCCATGCAAGCACTTGGTCAACCTTGAGAAGAAGTCCAATTTTGTATGTATACATGCACAATTTACTCAAATTTTACCTACAATTAGAATATACATGTAAAGTTTCCTGAACTATTGTAAGCATGCACATGTTGCATTACATAGGCTAACTAATTTTGACATAAATGTAAGTAGACACAAGCATGCAAAACCATGTAATTTTAAGACTAAAATTCAAATTGAGGTTATAACATCAACATGTAACTATGATTTTACATACACTTGGAAGATTAGGCATCCCTCCCCAAGTCTATATATCAATGTAATTTTTCTTTCTAAATGGTTGGAATATTTAATCAATATAAGGAGAAGTTAATTTTGACTATCATGTAATTGATTTGGTGTTTTCTCCTTCCACTTATGTGATTTTAAGTTTTTTTTTCTTATTTGTTATAATACAGTAATTTGAAGTGTGCAAAAGTTACAGATAGATCATGATTATTTTAATCAATGTATTATAGCTATAGATATGCAAGCACTATTAAAAGTTAGTATATTTTGTTAATAAATTGGTTTAGACTATGTTATTATTCTTAGTATGTATAAATGCTTCTATTTGGTATAGTTTTTTAAGTGTGTGCCATAACTATCTTAGATGCCTTCTTGGTATGAGCTGTAACCTTCCAATAAAGGGTGTGAAAGAGATACTCTAAAGGAAACAACCTTAAATTGAGACCATCAAGTTTCTTATATCATTCCTTTTTAGACTTCAAAACTATGTTTACCTGTAAGTGTGAAACAGCTACAAGCAGTAAGCATTAGTTTTGAGATCATTTATCCACTAAGAAACCAACCTAATAAGTGACACTTTGAGATCACATAGCTTTCTTTTCTTCTCTACCCTTCCCTCCTTTTTAAGTTTATTTGACTAATATCTACCCACTCTAGATTACATATCACCCATCCATCTCCCCCACTTAGGTTTGATTTCTCTACTAGGATTCATTTCACTACAAGTAAACTTGGTTAACAACCTAGATGCTCTACTTGATATTCCACCATAAGGTTATTTAACCCATACCTACAACTCATACCCTAGAGTGGATTTCACCTCCACTAAGATATTGAAATAATAGAGGCTACCTTGTTTAAAGTTTAGTTTGTGCATAAGATCCATATCAATATAAAGTATTTGAAGGGCCTTGTAATAAATTCAAGGGTAACTTCAAGGTATATCTTAGGAGATAACTTCATGTTACCCACAAATGTATTACAGAGGTTTCAAACATTATTCAATAAAGTTAAAAGTCTTTACACCCCATATTTTAATACTCCAAGATCCCTAAAAGTATGACACTTGGTATGCATTCCTTAAAATGGGCTCATGAAAGATACCTAGAAAGGAATTGATATACATTCAAGGGGATGTTGAAGGTATCTCCTAGGATATACCTTCAACATGCACAATATTTTAATTTTCCTTCACCTTGAAGGCACTATTGGGTGATACCTTGAATGGCCTTGTACTACCTTCAAGGGTATCTTAAAGGTATCTCCTAGGAGATACCATTCAAACATGCATAATAGTGGACTCAAGGTATCTCCTAAGAGATAAATTTAAGTTACCCATAAAGGTATTACAAGGAAACATGAATTTTAAGTGTTCTATGCTCCCGTGCTTAGTGGACCTACTAGGTGGTACTCTCTCAATGGATTGGAGACACGGAAACTTTTTTAGTTCATCAACAAGGCTTAAAGTTAAAAGGCTTTACACCTCATATTTTGGTATTCCCAGATTCCCAAATGTATGACACTTGGCATTCCTTAGTTAAAATGGTCTCTTAGAATATTAAATAGTTCTTTGGTTTGTATTCTAATACCCTTGAACTTCCATCATCTCTAGACCTCCGATATCTCAACATGTGGCATGATGTTATTAACTCATGACCATGGAAGGTTTAAGCATAGTGAAAGGTCTGAAGCCTAAGATTAATGAGGAGTTGACATCTATCATCATCTGGAGGAATTGACCCTGAGTATGTGGTAAGCATCATTGATAGTTGTCTTGAAGTCAATAATTAAACATTCAGAGTTAATGAAGGTTTTCCATATGGTCGATAATTGAACCCACTAAATTTATCTAACATTTTCATAATGAAATAGGCATTTAAACCATAAGTTTATTATCTCCATTAATGACACATGAATACATTCAATGTTTGAATCTTGTGAATGATATACGTAAAATCTACACTGAAGGGGAATTCACTTAGCTATTACTCTCAAGTGAACACTATGTATTTAGGGTATCATAAGTTCAGAGGCCCTAATTCTTCAGAGGTGTTTGTGAATTCAAACTAGTATTTTTAACAAAACCAAATGAATACATCCAGTTCAACAATGGCATCAACTTATAAATAATCTAATATCCCTTATTTGCATGCTTTTACCAGCATGACAAAGTACACCAATATAGTATTTGAGAAAAGTGATTTAGATTTAAAATTCTACCATTATTATACACTATAAGATGAGTAAAATTAGTAATGCTATACTTGGCTTAGGATAAAATTTCACTAGCCTATAAGTAGTACATTGATGATTTACTACTCATCAAGGTGTAAGGTTTTCATCAAGCAGTTGTGAAACTAGAGGTAATGTTGTGCATATACCTTCTCAGATATTTATTTTTCATTGACACTTTTGCTAGTGATTGTTTGTATATCAATAAAAATAAGAAAGTGGTTGCATATATTTTGGTTAGGGCTTTTGAGAGGTATCTTAGGTTACCTTACCCTGAAACAACATACTATCAAAAATTGGATATGTTTGGTTTTAAAAAATCATTGTAGAGTGGAAATTAGAAGAGTGGCTTGTCAAGGGAA